>CM057349.1:323061645-323442964 GCA_030015575.1 Agapanthus africanus | reverse complement strand
TATTCCGAGTTTAAAGTATTCGGAAGAGCATGCAGGCAATTCTTTGGACCCTTTAGAAGAATAAGACCCCAACTCGACTCAATGACCGTGTGAAAGCCTTTGAACCTTAGGGTTTGCGGCAGTTCCGCGGCGCCATTAGTGAGGCTTGGGTTTGCTCTTCTACGGCTAGACCATCGATGCTGTGGTATGTACTCGATACTGTTAAACTGTACCCAAGATGTTGAGCTCTTGGGGGATTATGAGGTTTTGACGGTTGGTTCGACTTCTGTCACGCCCCGAAAGAGCACGTGACTGGCCCTTGAACCATATGAAGTCTATAGGACTCCATCTGATCCAAGTAAGCCAAAAGCCCAGAAATCTAAAACCATTTTAAGGATAAATAAACAACCAGCAATATACTATACAACGCCGAATGGCGAGGATCAAAATTTAAAAGAAACCCAGATAAGCATGAAAACTGCAATACTACTAAGCGCGACTCTAAGGTCGGAATAATACATCACTAGTGTCTGAGTCTGAAACAATATACAAGTTTTTGGTTGATGAAATTCCTAGATACAATGAATAATACAAGTACAATGGTGGTTCTTGATGCAAAAGAATCCACCTGCCAAAAGCAATTCACCCGCAAGGAAGCAGTGTGCCAGAAGTGCCGCTATGGAACCTGTACGGCAAACCCTGCAAGAACTGTGGCACAACGGGGGTGAGTTGCCAACTCGTGAATAGAAAATATCTACAAGCAGAAATCGAATACAAGACATAATCCTAGGTCAAACAATCAGTATAATAATAATACCCTCAAGAGTAAGTCTGAAGCATGATAAAGTGGCAATGTAACATCTAATCATGTAGGTAGTGTCAAGTACTCGTGCCAGTGCCTCAGATAATAACATGTCATCAGTATAAACTATGTCTGCATGAAGTATGATCAATGTAAATCCAGTCTGTATGTGATCAATTCTGTATGAACGTGGACCCCGTCCACCCGTCCCCCAATGACAATAAACGTGGAACCCGTCCACCCGTCACCCAATGACAATAAACGTGGAACCCGTCCACCCGTCACCCAATGATAATAAACATCATGTATGTAAATATGAGGATATAATCAAATCATGGAAAACATCATGAAACCCGTGCCTAGCATCGGCACGTAAATCCTCATCTATCGGGCTCCGTCAGTCCGGATCAGCCCACGGGCTATGTCTGCGGAATCGGCCCTCGTCCCCAGCAGTATGCCCATATCCATCTATCGACTCTGGTCAGTATCCTCTGGATAACTGCCAGGTCCAACCAATCACCGGTAGGTAGTAGTCCCTCTGCCAGGCTCACCGTCTACTACACAGCGAAACCGTTCTCGCCCCGGGGTACCATACCGGGTCCACCATGTACCCGTAATCGGCCTCATCCAACTCCTCAATTCGGGTTCACACATATCACTCTCGCACCGAGAAAACATATGGTGGACGCACCGAAATATCATATCAAGGGAAACCGGGTTTTTAAATAATTAACTATTTTCTTTGAAATATCCACGGTTCCCCAAATCCAGAAATAAACATGGAAACAACATATCTCAATGCGTAATCTAAGCAAGTATGAAGGTATCAAAGTATGTGTACAAGTATGAGTATGTGACATATAAAGGAATGCAAGTATAACAGTATATCATGCAACACGGAAATAATAGTATGCACATACAAGGTCATATCCTGATGCAATAATGCTACTGTGTAGTGACATGGTAATTATCGATGATGAAGTGTGTGAGCCGGCAAGCAAGTGTACGTGGAACATACGCATCATCGATAATGGTGCTAGTGTCCTAGCAACATGATAGTAATATAACAATAAACATATGCAAAGCAATATGAATAGCATGAATATGCGGAAATAGAATAATCAACGCAACAGGAAAGAATCTACACCCATATGTATATGTCATGCAGTTCTGCCATTTGAAATAAGAATGACTCGGTCCAGTTTAACATCTACTATGCAAACTACAGATCTAAGTATCAAGTCAATCGGGAGGGGTATGGAAACCACCTAAATCTGAGTCGATATACGAATATATATATACACTAGTCGGTGATCTCACCTCAATAGTATCACGTACGACACGGTATATCATTTAACATCCTCGAGTCATGAGAGCGGATCTAACATCAATAGAAAGCTCGTATGGTAAATCGTCGTACGGCATCCCAATAGCTGGTTACGGGTCTGTATCATATTCCTCTCATCAAATATCAGGTATCATTATTATCATGATCACATAATCTGGGGTATAGATCTAAGTCTAGTACAAATCAATACCATCTATATAAGTATGAAAGCGGGGGTAAAACACATGCCCAACGGCCCGCTAAGATCACATGTCGTACTGAAAGTACAAATCACATCACATCACCGATCTCACGGCACAATGCCCAAAATCATCGACTCATCTCCAATGTCATCCAATATCATCATCAACACTGTGTACGTGTAGTGAATATGCAAGGGTGCGCATGTGGTGTAAACCTATTCTAGGGTTCGTGACTATGAACTATACTAGTTTATTGCTAACCCTAAGCTAACCATACTACACCTAACACAATATCCATGACACACTATAACTATCAAACATAATATATAGTATACCAACTACGGACTGCGGGGGTGCTATACGCCATCCACCCGACTATCCCCAGTAGATATAATCTACTCACATTGCGTCTTCATTTGTCGACGTCACCACGCTCCTTGCTTGTTGTCCCGAAGTCTTCATGGGGTACCTACACTTCAAAGTATCGTAAATGCGTATTAAAACCAAATCAAAGCTAAAACGGCACACGAAACCCAAAACGATACGATAAGGGGCCTATAGGTCAGAACCTATGGGCACGCCTTCAAAACCACTCCTGGGTCCAAGTCTTCTCGTAATTCATTCCAGTAAGGGACGATGACTTCCGGACAGTTCGGCAGAGAAAAGATTTGGAAGAGATCTCGACAGGACCTTTCTGGAATGAATTACGAGAAGACTTGGACCCAGGAGTGGTCATGTTACGCATACCGGCAGGCCAGAGTTCAGGATCGTCGACGAGACATGCTATGAGTGACCACGACAGTTGGCCATAGATTCTTGGAGGATGTGCTTGAGCGGGGCTATTCCGCCATACTTGATTTCGGTATTTTGGACGATCTATTCGCATGATTGATTTTGATGATTGAGTTTCATGATAATTGTTTTCATGCACCATGGTTGCCCCTACTGAGTATTTACGATTTTTCCACAGTTGTTACACTTGATATCGTTTTTGTGCCTTGGTTTCTTATGTTTATGATTTTATGGGTTTCATACGGTTGAGTTGATTTTTTTTTTGCGTATATACGCACACGATTTGGTTTTTGCACTCGGTATAGTTCACATATGCTTGCAGTGCAGGGATACGCATTTTGTGCACTTAGATGCACTGGAATTCGATTTCGATTGTGATGTTCGATATTTGTTTTGTGCACCTTGTGCACCTGATTTGGATTTTCGCGCATGTTGAGCGCATGCTATGAGATACGATTTTGGTGCACACCAGATGCAATAAATCGAGATTCTTCGTGCATGTCAGATGCACCTGTTTTGCTGTCAGGCACACCTGTTGCCCTTGACAGATGTTTCTGTAAGTCCGTGTTGCCCACCCCGGTGCTTACGGGGAGGCGGAAAACATAATAAAAATCGGATTTTTAATGACTTAGGCAACATGGACTAAGCTTGTGAGGATCTTTGCTAAACTAAAACTAGCTAAAGTAAACTAACAACTAACAAAGTTGTAGAAAGGTTATACCTTTGGTCTTTAGTCCTTCTCTCCTTGCTCCTAGGTATGGTAGAAAAGGATCACCTTGCTTGTCTTCTCCCGTCAAAGAAGGATCCACCCGAAAGCCACCACCTTTAGCTTCAACTCCAAGCTAGGAGTAACTAGAGTGCAAGAAATGCTAAAACTTGAACCCTAGAAGTGAGTAGAGAAGATCAAGAGAGGGTTTTTCTCAAGCTTTTTGTTTCTCAACACATGAGAGGGAGAGAGCTTGAGGGAGAGGATGAGCAAGAGAGAGAAAAGAAATGAGAGAATGATTTATTTGTGAGCCTTTCTCACTAATATGTGTGTATATTTTTTAATTGAATAATTAGCTAGATAATTATCATGGTAAATCATGACATGACCATTATCATTTCAAATTGCAAAGATCAAAAAGCATCTTCCAAAAGAAATTATGATGGTCAAAGTGTCAACTTTGGTCAACAAGTCAAAGAAGTCAAAAGGTCAAAAACCACAACCATGGATAATTATTAAACTAATTACTAATTAACAATAACACACACATAAATATTAGGGTTAATAAAATGACAACAACCATTAACCCTAATCAAGGTCCTCTCCCTCAATCTCAAGCAACTGTGCATACGCACCCGCATTCGTGATCCGAGGAACACGAACACAATGAGAAAAACCAATCTCAAATCATATACTAGGATCCGGCTTAAACCAAAGCCCGCTAGTATAGACTGTCCGGACAGCAAACGTGCACAAGTGCGCGGATGCGAACGAACCCTGTCGCAAAACCATGCGACCTCTACTCGTTTTGCCTAAAGGCGAATAGCTCTCTGTGTGGGACTCTAAAGACTCGACACTACGCTGGCAGTGGGTTTAACCACAGACCGCAAGCGGCACTAGCTGTACGTAACGGTCCCCAGGTAGATGTCGATAAGAAGACTGACGAGGTGAACCCCATCTGCTCTCCTACTGAGCCTGTATGTGACAGTCTCCGTACAGTCCGGTCTGTTCGTCTGATACATCGCATGGCGGGCCTAGGGGGGCGGTGAACGTCAGTCCCCTAATAGCGGTACAAGTCGTGTCGGAGTGTAGCCCAGAACACCCTGAGATAACACTGGAAACCTACCAGTATATCTCGCTTGCCCTGGCCAGGGACTACTCGTGTAATGGCTCTCCTGGACACAGCGCGATGTCAACCCCAATACCGGGAGAGACGAATCCTGTCTAACCGTCACTGCCTCCAAGTGCTTCGGGACTGCACCCAAAAACTACCTGTTTGCACAGCTCCTTTGAGCCGTGGTAGGGTAGTAATCAAAGTGCAGTGGGAACACACTCGAGGCGAAGTGACAGTGTCAAGTCAGCGGACTAAGCTGTACTCATGTCACCTGGGAACTGATAACTGACGATAGGTATATTACCAACCAACAGTTCCCAACGAGTCCTGTCCAGTGTACTCGTAACCTAACGAGCACCCGCATACTATCCCAAGTACGACGTACTAACGGCTGTGGGACAGACCGTCTCCCACACTGGGATGAGAAGCGCATACGCTAGTCTACTCCGGAGTATCGATGCCCTGTCTCGATAGTCCAACGACCAGGGACCTGTATAAGGATGTGCTTATAGATTACCCAGCTCCCACGAGTGCGAGCGCCATCACAACGCTGGTAATCAAGCAAAGATCCTAAGGGCTCTACTAATATGTATACCAGCAATATGCTAAAAGAAACACATGCACATATTAAAGCAGAGACAAACCAAGTAGCATACTACCATTTCGAGCAAGATTGTATATACAACTGTGAATATCCCAAGCTTCCATTAAGTAATATACAAGCTAGTATGATACAGTAATGGCCTCTAGGGCATATACACTAACAATCTCCCACTTGCACTAAGGCCATGTACTGGCGTATCGAAGACCTATCATCTCGATCAGCCGCTCGAACTGAGTCTGGGGCAAGGCCTTGGTGAATGGATCTGCTGTGTTATCCTCTGATGCAACTCTCCGGACCTCGATCTCCTGGCGATCTACGATCTCCCTGATCAGGTGATACCGCCTTAAGATGTGTCTGGATTTCTGATGGGACCTGGGTTCCTTCGCTAAAGCTATAGCCCCGTTGTTGTCGCAATACAGAGGTATTGGGTCAACAATGGACGGAACCACCTGAAGTTCTTTCAAGAACTTCCTCATCCAGACAGCTTCTTTTGCGGCATCAGATGCAGCGATGTATTCCGCTTCCATAGTCGAGTCAGCAACGGTTTCCTGTTTGGAGCTCTTCCAACACACCGCCCCTCCATTGAGGGTAAAGACAAAACCCGACATGGACTTGGAATCATCCTTGTCACTCTGGAAGCTGGAGTCAGCAAAGGCCTCAACCTGCAGGTCTTTTCCGCCATACACCAAGAACATCTCCTTAGTCCTTCTCAGGTACTTGAGAATGTTCTTTACTGCTATCCAATGTTTCTCCCCAGGGTTTGACTGATACCTGCTTACCACACTCAGTGCATAAGCCACATCCGGTCTGGTACACAACATCGCATACATTATAGAGCCTACCGCAGAAGCGTAGGGTATAATAGACATGCGATCCCTCTCCAAATCAGTCTTGGGAGACATCTCTTTGGAGAGGGTGATCCCGTGACAAGCCGGTAGATTACCGCGCTTGGAATCTTCCATACTGAATCTCTTCAGTATGGTGTCGATGTACCTGGACTGCGAGAGTCCTAATATCCTCTTGGATCTGTCACGGTAGATCCGGATGCCCAGAATGTAGGAGGCATCACCCAGGTCTTTCATGGAGAACCTGTGTGACAAGAACCCCTTGACAGATTGTAGCATAGGAATGTCATTTCCTATTAAGAGAATGTCATCCACGTATAAAACGAGGAATACTACAGTTCTCGCTACAAATCTACAATAGATGCATGGTTCATCTGGATTTTTGATAAAGCCAAATTCTTTGACTGTCTCATCAAAACA
This sequence comes from Agapanthus africanus, assembly GCA_030015575.1. NCBI lineage: Eukaryota > Viridiplantae > Streptophyta > Magnoliopsida > Asparagales > Amaryllidaceae > Agapanthus > Agapanthus africanus. The sequence goes on along the minus strand of CM057349.1, from coordinate 323,436,172 downwards.
GATGTTCCAACTCCGCGATGCCTGCTTGAGTCCATAAATGGACTTGAGCAACTTGCACACCTTTCCGCTGCTCCCACCCTGAATGAAACCCTCTGGCTGGTCCATATAGACACACTCCTCTAAATGACCATTTAGAAAAGCTGTCTTTACGTCCATCTGCCAAATCTCATAATCGTGGAAAGCAGCGATGGCAAGAAGGATCCGAATGGATTTCAGCATAGCTACTGGAGAAAAGGTTTCGTCATAGTCCAAACCAGGTCGCTGACGAAAACCCTTTGCTACCAGTCTAGCTTTATAGGTCTCAACCTGTCCATCTACACCAATCTTCCTTTTGAAGATCCACTTGCATCCTACGGGTTTTACCCCGTCTGGAGCAATGTCCAACGTCCATACTTTGTTGGTGTACATGGACTCCATCTCGGTCCGCATTGCATCCAGCCATTTTACCGAGTCGACGCTCTGAATGGCTTGCTGGAAGCTAGTAGGCTCATCACAATCCAGGATGCAGTCTTCTCTATCCCCGTCAATGAAAAAACCGTAGTATCTCTCGGGCGGATGAGACTGCCTACTACTCCTGCGGAGCGGCATAGGAATGTCCTGTTCTTTTGAACTTTCTGGTTCCACTAAACTTTCAGTAATAGTTTGTGGTTCTGGAATTTCTTCCAGTTCTATTGCGCTTCCACTTATTTCTTTTTCTATGAACTGATGTTCTAGAAAGTGGGCATGGCGAGAAACAAGGACTTTTTGTTCCTCTTCGCAATAGAAGTAATATCCCTTGGAGTTCTTTGGATATCCCACAAACTTGCACTGTACTGAGCGTGCCTCGAGCTTGTCCGCATGCTGCTTTTTTACAAAAGCTGGACATCCCCATGTCTTAATGTGATTAAGATAGGGCTTCTTCCCACTCCATAACTCATATGGTGTGGTAGGCACAGTCTTAGTGGGAACACGGTTTAAAAGATATGCAGCTGTCTCTAGCGCATACCCCCAGAAAGATCGCGGTAACTCAGCGTTACTCATCATGGACCGTACCATATCCAATAGGGTTCGGTTCCGTCTCTCCGATACACCGTTATGTTGCGGAGTGTATGGAGGAGTAAGCTGAGAGAGAATTCCATTCTCTTTTAAATAGTTCAGGAATTCGGCACTTAAGTATTCTCCTCCTCGATCCGATCTTAGGATCTTGATACTTTTGCCTGTTTGTTTTTCTACTTCATTCTTATATTCCTGGAATTTTTCAAAAGCCTCGGATTTATGTTTCATTAAGAAGACATAACCGTACCTTGAAAAATCATCCGTAAAGGTAATGAAGTAAGAATAACCGCTTCGCGCATGTGTAGACATTGGACCGCACACGTCGCTGTGTACGAGTCCCAAGAGCTCGCTCGCTCTTTCTCCGTGTCCAGAAAACGGAGCCTTTGTCATCTTTCCTTTGAGACAGGATTGACAAGTTGCATACGATTGATATTCGAACGAATCTAAATATCCTTCAGTATGTAACTTAGTCAATCTTCTCTCGTTGATGTGACCCAGTCTACAATGCCATAAGAAAGTTTTATTAATTTCTGGAGACTTTCTTTTGTGTGTATTCTGGATATTGAAAATCTGTGGTTGGTTTAAAACGTATATACCGTTGTTCAATGTACCTGACCCAATCAAAACTTGATTAAGGTGAATGTTCACTACATTACTTACAAATGCAAATTCATAACCTTCTTTAGATAATAAAGATACAGAAATGATATTACAGGTTGCATTTGGTACATAATAACAACTACGCAAAACCAAAAAGTGTCCATCTGATAATCCCAGGTGATAGTCCCCCACGGCCTCTGCATCCATGCTAGCACCGTTCGCAACTCTGAGGGTCATGTCACCTGCCTTCAAAACTCTACGCTTTCTCAACGCCTGCAAAGAATTACAGATATGAGATCCTGATCCGGTATCCAATACCCAGGAAGTAGAGTTTATTGATAGACAATTTTCAATAACATACACACCTGAAGCTGAAGCTGCAACTCGCTTCAAATCCTGTGTTCTGGCTTTCCAAGCCTTGCAATCTTGTTTCCAGTGGCCACTTTTGTGACAATAGAAGCTTTCTTCCTTCCCCACCAGCTTCCCCGCTACCTTTGTTGCTTTACCCTTTCCCTTCGTATCCACTTTACCGACACCGCCTCTTGGTTTGGCGGGGGCTTTCTTCTTCTTGCCCTTGGCTTTCGCCCTGGACCTAGAAGAGGAAGATCCTCCTACAAACAAAGTGGATGTCTCCCTACTCTTCTGTAGGGTGCCCTCAGCAGTCCTCAACATGTTCAGAAGCTCGGCAAGTTCTACCTCCTTTCCTTGCATGTTGAAGTTAAGAATGAACTGGGCGTAAGTGGAAGGAAGGGACTGGAGAATCAGATCAGTATAGAGTTCATTCTCCAACGTGGTCCCAAGGTCCGCGAGCTCCTCTATGTAGCCGATCATCTTAAGCACGTGGTCCGCTACCGATGATCCGACGGCCAACCTTGCCGAAAAGAGCTTCTTCGACACTTCGTATCTTGCGATACGAGACTGCTCTCCATACAGTTCTTTTGTATGGAGAAATATGGACTCTAGGTCCATATTCTCGTGCCTCCTCTGATGGTCATTGTCCATCGAGGCTAGTACGAGGCATTTGGCCCTCGCGCAATCTATCTCCCATGTCTTACGGATTTCTATATCCGCGACGCTGGAGGTGGGACCTGGGACGGGGGGAGCTTTGGTGGTAAGTATATACCCCAGCTTGTCATAAGTGATAGCCATCTTGACATTCCTGAGCCAATCTTTGTAGTTTGGCCCTGTCAATATGTTTTTATCTAACAGTAACTTAAGTCCGGTCATCTTGAATGGTCGCTGCAATTAGGAGAGAGAAAAGAAACACTTTAGCATGATGCTCTTGCAAGTTTAGAGTGGTTTTTAGTTTGTCTAAACTGGATGGCTCCCACTGTCTCTCGAATCCCTTCTCAAACCGTAAAGAAAAGGATTAGCCGGGATCATTCTCACCGTACAATACTTGCTTAACCGTTCAGCCAGGCCAGTGTCGGTACTTCGAGGGAGGTTTTCCAACGCTTTCGCGAAGTTCCTTAATTAAGTAACCTCTTTTCCCTGTGGGCGTAGCCCCGCTAACACCTTTCTAGGCACCTACTAGGTTTATAGCATTGATCGTTAAGTGAGAGTTTTCCCGAGGAGTAGCATATACTCACAGTAGGATCGGGATCCAAATATCATCGCGTGATAAAACCGAAGGAATCCTACCAGAATCATCACACTCCAAATGGTATGCAAATCTAGCAAGTTTCAGTACTTATGAAACTCCCGATGTGGATTTTTGCCCCATGCTCTTATGACCTTGACTTTGGCCAAAATATCATAAGTCACATGTCAAGTTCTACCCGTCATTCTCCTGGTTAATTTGGACCCACCCGTACCTACCCTTGACTTTGGCCAAAATGGCAGCACGACTGTCCCAAATCAACGCATCTATCTATGCTGCACATGAATACCCAAACGCTACCAATCACTATGCCTTGACTTTGGCCAAAATACATAGCTTGAATACTTTTGACCATTCATGTGGAATGACGGAGGGCTACGGATGGTTTTGGCGAAACCGTGAACGTAGTGAACTTGATATAATCGATGGAACGAGATAGCTTTTAAAAGGAGTGGTTCAAGCTCCGCGTTTAAAAGTTTTAGTTTTGAAAAGAACCGAGTGGTTTTCAAAGTGTTCCAATCGACTTTTACTTGGTTTATTTCTTGCATTAGTTCTTTTAATGCGTCCCATCATTTAATCCTACCATTGCAGAAAACAACCAAAATATGACGTACGCTTATGCCATTCGCATTCGCCACGGGGCCCCGTCATCACCCGTTAGGTTACTTAACTAACGACAGAGCGGGGGCTGGGCTAGCGCGGCTGTAAAACATAAGCAACGCCTAAATAGTTATTATATATAAATATATAGCAATGATAGACATTACAGATCACAGATGAATACATTGGATATACTAGGAATCCGCAATGCGTTCGAGCCTGCAACGCAAAGCGGATTACACGGTCGCGGTGAATAGCCAATACCCCACCCAAGACCCCTACGGGTGCGGCAAACTACCCGCCAAGCACCCGAAGCGAAGCAACCTCCCTCACCACCGTGAGTAGGCCACTCGGCACTTCGAGATACCCGGTAGTTTGTGCACCCCCTCCATGGGTCTATCCTAGGAGCAAAAACAGTAAAAAGAATTATACAATGACGGCTACAACCCCGACCCGGTTGTGCGGCCATACAAAGAATATTATTACATCAATTTACATGTTACAAATGAATGAAAGAAAATAACACTCATCTCACATCCAACCCGGCTATTCACCCGCGACAATCCAATCCATTCATATCCACAAACCAACAATCACAGATCACAGAGATGTATAACCCCGACTAATCGACTTATAGCGATTAGCCGACGTTCAATACATACAAGCATCACAGATATAACCGATATAGTTAAAGTGTAGTGAAGTTCCGAAAAATACGGATTTATAGGCCCCCAAAAGTAAATTCTAGTTCTGGAAAATCTGGGCACATATTATATATCCTAAAAATCCTAAAACCAACTCAGAAACAATCTGCACCAAAAACGATACAGAGAGTTGACAAGACGGCCGCGCTTCCGCGGCAAGAACTTCCTTATGCCGCGGAACCGCGGTCCTCTTGGCTCCTCTCTGGTTCGTATTTGGTGGTGTTTCACACAAAACCCTGAGACAATTTTACAAGTATACAGTTTTTTATTTTGAGCAGAAAAAATTTCAACAGAAAGTTGGATTTTGAAAAAGTTTGGTTTTAGGGTTTTTCGGTTTCGAAACTTCGTTACACTTAACTACTTAGCTAGTTTGAGTTTAGTTAGGCTCTGATACCACTGTAAGTCCGTGTTGCCCACCCCGGTGCTTACGGGGAGGCGGAAAACATAATAAAAATCGGATTTTTAATGACTTAGGCAACATGGACTAAGCTTGTGAGGATCTTTGCTAAACTAAAACTAGCTAAAGTAAACTAACAACTAACAAAGTTGTAGAAAGGTTATACCTTTGGTCTTTAGTCCTTCTCTCCTTGCTCCTAGGTATGGTAGAAAAGGATCACCTTGCTTGTCTTCTCCCGTCAAAGAAGGATCCACCCGAAAGCCACCACCTTTAGCTTCAACTCCAAGCTAGGAGTAACTAGAGTGCAAGAAATGCTAAAACTTGAACCCTAGAAGTGAGTAGAGAAGATCAAGAGAGGGTTTTTCTCAAGCTTTTTGTTTCTCAACACATGAGAGGGAGAGAGCTTGAGGGAGAGGATGAGCAAGAGAGAGAAAAGAAATGAGAGAATGATTTATTTGTGAGCCTTTCTCACTAATATGTGTGTATATTTTTTAATTGAATAATTAGCTAGATAATTATCATGGTAAATCATGACATGACCATTATCATTTCAAATTGCAAAGATCAAAAAGCATCTTCCAAAAGAAATTATGATGGTCAAAGTGTCAACTTTGGTCAACAAGTCAAAGAAGTCAAAAGGTCAAAAACCACAACCATGGATAATTATTAAACTAATTACTAATTAACAATAACACACACATAAATATTAGGGTTAATAAAATGACAACAACCATTAACCCTAATCAAGGTCCTCTCCCTCAATCTCAAGCAACTGTGCATACGCACCCGCATTCGTGATCCGAGGAACACGAACACAATGAGAAAAACCAATCTCAAATCATATACTAGGATCCGGCTTAAACCAAAGCCCGCTAGTATAGACTGTCCGGACAGCAAACGTGCACAAGTGCGCGGATGCGAACGAACCCTGTCGCAAAACCATGCGACCTCTACTCGTTTTGCCTAAAGGCGAATAGCTCTCTGTGTGGGACTCTAAAGACTCGACACTACGCTGGCAGTGGGTTTAACCACAGACCGCAAGCGGCACTAGCTGTACGTAACGGTCCCCAGGTAGATGTCGATAAGAAGACTGACGAGGTGAACCCCATCTGCTCTCCTACTGAGCCTGTATGTGACAGTCTCCGTACAGTCCGGTCTGTTCGTCTGATACATCGCATGGCGGGCCTAGGGGGGCGGTGAACGTCAGTCCCCTAATAGCGGTACAAGTCGTGTCGGAGTGTAGCCCAGAACACCCTGAGATAACACTGGAAACCTACCAGTATATCTCGCTTGCCCTGGCCAGGGACTACTCGTGTAATGGCTCTCCTGGACACAGCGCGATGTCAACCCCAATACCGGGAGAGACGAATCCTGTCTAACCGTCACTGCCTCCAAGTGCTTCGGGACTGCACCCAAAAACTACCTGTTTGCACAGCTCCTTTGAGCCGTGGTAGGGTAGTAATCAAAGTGCAGTGGGAACACACTCGAGGCGAAGTGACAGTGTCAAGTCAGCGGACTAAGCTGTACTCATGTCACCTGGGAACTGATAACTGACGATAGGTATATTACCAACCAACAGTTCCCAACGAGTCCTGTCCAGTGTACTCGTAACCTAACGAGCACCCGCATACTATCCCAAGTACGACGTACTAACGGCTGTGGGACAGACCGTCTCCCACACTGGGATGAGAAGCGCATACGCTAGTCTACTCCGGAGTATCGATGCCCTGTCTCGATAGTCCAACGACCAGGGACCTGTATAAGGATGTGCTTATAGATTACCCAGCTCCCACGAGTGCGAGCGCCATCACAACGCTGGTAATCAAGCAAAGATCCTAAGGGCTCTACTAATATGTATACCAGCAATATGCTAAAAGAAACACATGCACATATTAAAGCAGAGACAAACCAAGTAGCATACTACCATTTCGAGCAAGATTGTATATACAACTGTGAATATCCCAAGCTTCCATTAAGTAATATACAAGCTAGTATGATACAGTAATGGCCTCTAGGGCATATACACTAACAGTTTCGTGCACACCCGATGCACTTAGATGTTGTTTCTATGCATATGTATGGCACATTCATGGATTTCGATTTCCGTGCGCACCAGACGCACATGGCATTCATATATATATTTGGGACAGATTTATGTTGGAGCAGTATATTTATGATGTTTGCTATTTGGTTTAGTACTGAGAAGGACTAGTCACAGGACAGTATCTGAATATATTTTGCATGCTTTGATAGTTATCGAAGGGATTTCCAAAAAGCGAGCTATAACCTCAGTATTTACCTACGTGTCTGATATGACACGAAACGTTTTAAAACAAGGAAACCCTTCTAAATTGTTTTCAAAACGGCGGAACGTGTATGTTAAAGAAAGGATATATATATATCTATATAGTTATTTTCTCACAATGGACGTCCGCCACTGTGCAGTGATACACACATCGCACAGCGATTTGAAAAAAGGGGTTGGCAAGCATTGCTTCCAGATGTTTTAATGATGTATATCATATTGGTTTTCATATTGGATGTTGACATTGATGTTTTCCCCAGGACTCCGATGATTGCGGGATGCTGGATGGAGTTTGATTTTGAGTTATAGGCTCATTTTTCATGCGCATGCGTTGCGCTACGATTTGTTTTATGTACTTACGGTTTCGGAGCCCCGACGACTTGATGGTTTCGCTGAAATGTTTTAGTATTTGGGAGGAGTTCTAATTTAAATTCGGGGACCGAATTTCTTTAAGGGGGGAAGATTGTAACGTTTTGAAAATCGTTTCGGTGAAATTTCGAAAAATCGGTAAAATAAGGGAGTTTTCTGTAAAAAGTCAAAATATAAATATCTTTATTATAAAATTAAAAATACATATTATAGCTATGAAATTGCTAGTGTTTATTGTTTATTGAGCCACTGGTAAAATTTCTGGCTTTCTGAAAAATTTTCCGAATTTAATTATTTTAATATTATTTTAAGCCGGTAAGAAAATACATTAAATTAGCGAAAAATACAAATTTAAATGGGCTAATTTTAATCTTTAAAATCATGTTAATTAAAATCTAGTTGTAATATATTTTTTTAGTATTTTATTTCAAGTTCTAATTGGTTTTTATTATGGAAAACAAAAATATAATTTTTTTGAGCTAAAACTTGCTATTTTGAGCTTGTGGAGGGTCTTTTTGCATAGAAATTCTTTGTAAAATCTCTCACACTCATCCCCACTTCATCATGGCCGGCCCCACATCCAAAAACAGCCCACTTTTCCTCCCCTCCAATTTTCTTCAACTCATGTGAAGAAATGCTTTTAGAAATGATATAAAATATATTAATTTGACTAAGTATACTTGAGTAATGGTTGTCTTTGACTTTGTGTGAATTTTTCCCAACCCCCACACCTCTCCCCACTCCTCCCTACTGCTGAGAGCAGCCATCCCCCCCTCCATTATTTTTCCTTCTCTTTTCACTTCATTTTCATAAAAAAAAATCCAACAAAATCCATTAAAAATCCACAAATTCCTTCAATAATTCAAAGCAAATCCCTCACACACCCAAATTTGTTTACAACTTGATGAAAGGAGACATCTTTGGAGGTTAAGAGCAAGCTAGGGTTCTAAACTTGTGAAGTAAAATCTTAAACTTTTAGCTAATTTGTAGTTTAACTATGCTAATTTAGAATTTTAAAGTGTTAATTTGGTGTTATTGCTTGTTTAATGAAATTTCTAGAAAAGGGTTTGGATTAAATTAGGGTTTCTATCATAGTATTATGGTTGTGATGGGTAGATTAATATGTTATGACATGTACAAATCTAAGCTAGTTGATATATTATAAATTGCCACTTTTTAATCGTCCAATTTAAGCTATTTTGCTTACTAGGTTTTTATTATTGCATTAGATGAAATTAAAAATCTAGTGAGGGTTGTATTTTATATTAGGGTTTTTATTATATCATCAAGGTTGAAATGTATAGTTTGACATATTAAAATATGTAAAACCTAGTTTGGGTATTTAATTGCAAATTGTTATATGTAAATTGTCGAAATTACTTAATTGTTGCAAACGAGGTTTTTTTGGGTTTAATGAAAATTGATGAGAGTAAATTGTGGAAATGGTTTGTATGACTTATTTAAGTTATTTAGTAAATATTATGGCCATTAGTTTTGTTTAAACATCAAGATTTGTATTAAAACGGTTAACGACCGCTAACTAGATTTTTGGGAAATAAAACGATTTGTTTACTTTTATGGTTTTGATGAGTTAAAACCTATTTCTTATATAATTAGTGAGTTTTGAAACCACGATTGGTGTGTTTGAGTTTTTCACGATCACTCGGCGTTTGTACGCCGATATCGAGGGTTTTGGGTTGATTTGTGAAAGCAACCATAGGTTTTGACCTATATGGGATTCGTGTGTCGTTTTGGTTTTAAAATGGATTTTAATGTGATACGGTGCGTTATGATATGTAGGTACCCCATGTGGACTTCGAGATGATAAGCAAGCGCGTGGCGACGTCGGCACCGGCGAGCGAGGACCAGGTGAGTAGATTTATATCTACGGGGAGAAATCGGGTGGATGGCGTATAGCACTCCTGCAGTTCGTGGTGATGTATACGAATACGTATACACACATATATATATTGATTGTTTATTGTTGAGGTTATTGATGATAAAGATAGATTTTAGGTGTGATTGGATAGGTTTAGTGTTGCGAAACCCTAGAGTAGTGGTTGCACCACACACACACACACACACACATACTTGCATACATTCTTCTTTCATTTGTGCTTATACGGGAATATGTATTTATGTGTTCACATGGGTATGGGACTATGTGTTCATATACTGGATTTGAGGATAATACTTGGGATTTGAGATAAGTCGATAAGATTTGATTTGAGGCCGTGAGATCGGTAATTTGGCAGGGTTCGTATTTGAGATACGACATAACGTTGTAGCGGGTCCTTTGACGTAGTGTTTCACACGCGTGCATGCATATGTAGGTGGTATCAGTATTGTACTAGACATAGATCAGTACCCGGATTATGATCTTTGATAAAGGGGATACCAGATGAATAGTGTGATGAATGTGATATTGACCCGTACCCAGATTTGGGATGCCGTACGACGGATTACGTACGAGCTATATATTGATGTTTGATCCGCACTCTTGACTTGGGAATGTCTGATTATAGATATGGTATCGGATGTGATATTATTGAGGCAGGATCACCGACTAACATATACATGTAGGTATATGTATCGACTCAGAGGTTAGGCGGTTTCCTTACCTTCAGTAGCCAGTTAGCTTAGCCCTTTAGTTTAGTGTAGTTGTTAGACTAGATTTACATTAAATATAGATTTGTTATCTTTGTGTCTAGTATTTAGCTCCCGCTCATTATTGCTGTTGCTCCGCATCGCATACTTATTGTGATTCATATTCCATTATTGATTTCATGCTGTTAGGACACCAGCACCATTACCGATGACGCGTATGTACCACGTACACTTACTTGCCGGCTCACACACATCTTCATCGGTAATTGCCATATCACGTACACTTAGCGAATATTATTGCTTGACTTAGCTTGTTAGATAGTAGTTTTGACATGATATTAGTGTACTTGCCTTATATGCCAGTTTAGACATTGTAGTTATTACTTGTCATTTCATGCATACCGTTATTCATTGTTATGCCGCATTCATGGATTCTCATGCATATATTCTCTATTTTACGTGCTATTGAGGTTTTAGGTTCGGATTTCCATGAGATTTTCTGGATTTGGGGGAAAACCGCAAAACTTATACAAACTTCTTCTCTTTCCTTTTTAAATGAAAACGCGGTTTTCCCATGATGTATGAGTCGTCCACCATGAGTTTGCTGATGGATTTCGAGACCCGATTCGAGGAGACGGATGAACCGTTTCGGGTACATGGTGGACCCGGTAAGGTACCCCGGGGCAAGAAGGTCGTGTTGCTGACGTTGAGCCTTGCAGGGGAGCACTACCTACTGGTGATATTACCCGACGCGTCGGATATCCGGAGGATACCGTCATGGTCTTGAGATTGATGGTAGGGCCGGTCTGGATTGACGGCGCCCTAGATAGTGAGATTGAGACATACAGAGATATTTGAGATATTGAGGTACAGAGATTGCGACACAGAGATATCGAGATATTTGGATATTTGTTTTGTGTCGATACTAGGCACTGTTTATGCTGGTTTCATTTATGATACCTAGTTTTAAAAAAGGATACAGAAATCTCACTAATTTATGAAAGCAGTTTTCTTTAGTACATGCATTCATACATCATCCATATGATATATTGCTACCTGAGGCACTGACACGGGCACATGGGATTACCCTTGGGTTAGACATTTACCCTAGCTATTGTTATAGGCTGCTGATTATATATATTTGAGGATATATTATGATCGTTGACCTAGGATTGCGTTGTTCATGCGATTTCTGTTCGTAGATGTTTTTTTCTACTCACGAGTCGGCAACTCACCCCCGTTGTGCCACAGTTTCTTGCAGGTTTTGCCGTACAGGTTTCTTTACGGCTTTGCTGGCACTGCTTCTTTTCGGGTGACTTGCTAGTAGGTGGGTTATTTGTATCGTACCCATCATTATACTTTGTATATTATTATTCTGTTGTATCTAGAAGTTCCATCAACCAAACATGTATTTATTGAGATAGAGACCAGTGTTGTTTATTCTTTCGACCTTAGAATCGCGCGTTGTATTTCTATGGATTTCTTGCTGTTTTAAGTTTCCTTTTGAGTTTTGGTCCTCGCCCTTGGCGTTGTATATTATATTGCTTGCGTGGTTGTGACCGTCGATTGACGAAGAGCTAGCTCCCGCTTGGGGATGCCTTTTTATTGATTTCGTATACTATTCATGTTGTATCCCGTTTGGGGGCCAGTATTTACAAAGGAGACTCTGTCGAAATTTTCAGGAAATATTTGATGTTTTTAAAAACGCATAATTCGGCTTATGCTATTAAAACTACTTGATTTAAATTGGTTTTCCTTCACTCTACTACTGTTCTTGGTTTGGATTTCTGGGTTTTCGGCTTACTTAGATTACGTACGCCTCGAGACATTTCGTAGTCTAAGTGCCGGTCATGTTCCGTACTTTCGGGTCGTGACAGCCTCTTGGCGAGGACTTTGATCCCTGTCGGTTGCGGTAGGAAGCTACCAGCCGGTGATAGCCGAGCAAGGACCCGACTGCCTCTGGGAGGACTTTGGTTCCTTCCACGGGAAGAGCTGTAGGGCTTTAAGAAGCCTACCAAGGACCCTTGGCTGGGCAGGGTTACTGCCCGGTGCCTCTTGGCGAGGGCTTTTGTCCTGAGGGATAGCCGAGCGAGGGATTCTCGGGCTTGACTGCCTCTGGGAGGGCTTTCTGATCCCTGACGCTGCGGTAGGGAAGCTACCCGCCAGGGAATGCCGAGCGAGGGATCTTCGGACTCGACTGCCTATGGGAGGACTTTCTGATCCCTGGCGTTGCGGTAGGGAAGCTACCCTCCAGGGATAGCCGAGCGAGGGATCCTCGGGCTTGACTGCCTTTAGGAGGACTATCTGATCCCTGGCTTTGCGGTAGCGAAGCTACCCGCCAAGGATAGCCGAGCGAGGGATCCTCGGGCTCGACTTCCTCTGGGAGGAATTTCTGATCCCTGGTGTTGCGGTAGGGAAGCTACCCGCCAAGGATAGCCGAGCGAGGGGTCCTCGGGCTCGACTGCCTCTGGGAGGACTTTTTGATCCCTGGCGTTGCGGTAGGGAAGCTACCCACCAAGGATAGCCGAGCGAGGGATCCTCGGGCTCGACTGCCTCTAGGAAGACTTTCTAATCCCTGGCGTTGCGGTAGGGAAGCTACCCGCCAGGGATAGCCGAGCGAGGGATCCTCATGCTCAACTGCCTCTGGGAGGACTTTCTGATCCCTGGCGTTGCGGTAGGGAAGCTATCCGCCAGGGATAGTCGAGCAGGGTAGCTGCTGGGCTGCCTCTTAGTGAGGGCTTAGATCCTTAGGCGAGGTGGCTCTCGAGCCGCCGTGGCGAGCCCCCTCTATGCGACCCCGTCAAGGGAGGGGGTGTCGGTCTATTCGGCCGGCGAGGGCGTTGATGACGGTCACCGGAGGAGGTTCACCCACGCTTCCGGTGAGGGGGAGACGGTGGCTGGTATCTGGATCTTCATGGTGATCGCTTGCCATGGGGATGGAGATGGAAGGCCAACTTTGTTTTTTTTGGTGGAGTTTCGGTTCCCACAGACGACACCAACTGATGGAGCTCCTTTTTGGGCCTCCGTCAGATGTTGTCTTCCGTTGATCTCCCGGTGGACTTAGTTGATTATCTTCCTTCGCGTGCAGGGCTCAATGGGTCTTTGGAGGAAGTGGTGAGGTGAGGGAGGTGTTGCCGAGTACCTGTAAAGAAGTCCCGGGATGGTTTGGTACCACCAAGGACCCTCCGACGCTCAAGTTAGTAATGAGATCCGAGCAGAGTAACGGCATAAAAGTGTAAAAAAATGGCTTCCTTGACCCCTCTGTGATGGGGGTTTATATAGCGGTGGTGGCTTGCAGCAGCAGGCGCGAGAATCTCGCCGGCAGTTACGCTCCCGACGTCACGCCCGCGTGAAGACCGGATCGCCCGTTAAAGGGGATCGTGATGGCGTGGAACGTGGGATGTTGCCGGCGGAGAATCTGCGCATGGCGAGATTTGCGGAGCGGCGGTTATGCCTGTGAGTGGTGGAGTTGGTCGGTCGGAGGGACCGAGGAAGATGGTCTCGGTGGGAGAGCTCGGGAATGAGCGAGAGGGCTGAGGTATCTTGGTCCTGCGGTAACTCGGAGGCGAGCTGAGAGACCGAGGAGGCCAATTTGCAAGGGCCCTGAGGTGAGCCAGCTTTGTGCTTGTAGGTCGGGCCTGATCGGCCCCTATGGGCCCTCTCTTCTGAGATCTAGGACACGTCATCTGCCACGTGTCCTGATCCGGTAGGTCGCCAATATTGATCATCATCACTTTTGTTAATTTGAGAGAACCCGTTGTTATTGTGAGAGAACTAGGGTTTTGAGAGAGATTTGTATTCTCCATCGATTTATACTTCTCTGATATTTGATTATTAATAAATCTTCATCTTCGCCTATTTTTTTTGTGGTTAGTATTCATATTTCTATCTTACCTGTGTTTTGATTTTATTCTCGTTATCGATTGTGTGTTTGTTTCGTGATTATCTAGTATTCGCAACAAACCGGTATCAGAGCTATTGTTGCATTGTTGTATGATTTTTGGTTGAACCATTAGACCTTTAATTTTGTGATTTAGGTTAACGGTGGATAACGACAGCAACGTCATCTTCCTTACTTTCCTAGATCGTGATTTTGAAGTTTTAGAATTCATCAGTACTCAAGCTATTTTGATTTGATCCCATATTATATCTCCGACAATCATGAAGTTCGATATTGAGAAGTTCGATAGAAATATGAGTTTTAGTTTGTGGCAAGTCCGTATGGTTTCCATTTTGACTCAAAACAATTTGAAGAAGGCAATTCTAGGTAAAAATAAAAAGCCTTCCATTATGATGGAGGAAGCTTGGGAGGAGATGGATGAAAAGTCCTTCACGGCTATGTAGTTATGTCTGACAAACGAATTTCTGCAAAAAGTTTTGGTGGAAAAGACGGCAGTCGGTTTATGAAATAAATTGGAAGGGTTGTATTTTAGTAAATTTCTCACGAATCGACTCCGGTTGAAACAGCGTCTCTACACACTTCGCATGTCAGAAGTGTAAGTCGATGTCGCGCACCCCGCAGGTTCGCGGGGAGGCGGAATTTTAAAAAAAAATGATTTTTTAAGCTCGCAGAATTGACCTAAACTCCAGGATCTATACGGAAACCTTAACTAGCTATCTCTACTAGGAGGTTCTAACTACTATATTAGGGTTTATAGCTCCTTATTAACAAGTCCTTCGGGTCTTCCTCTTCTCCTTCTCTTCTTGAGCTCCTTGAAGATCGGATCATGCTTGAAACGTCGGCCTCCTCGCGTCAAAGACGATCCACCTGAGAGAATGTGGTTCAAGCTCCAACCTCTAAATCGAAATAACCTAAAATGCCTAGCTTGCTAAACTAGGTAGCTTAGGAGATGCAGAGAGTTTAAATGAGTGTTTTATCTCATATAACCCTATGGCTCACAACATATGTGAAGGTTAGGGTATTTGAGGAAGAAGGAGAAAATGGAGAGAGAAAAGATTTTTGCAAATGAGTAAGTGTTGAAGCAAGTCAAGAATGGCTCACTCATTATCTTTCCTCAAGCATGCATTATTATTTCAATAAGAAATAACAACCATGCTTGGATAGTGTTGCCAAACCAATAAGTAAAATGGATAAGCCATGCTTGACTCCATGCCTCAAATATCTCCATTTACACCTCATTAATCCATTTTCCAAAATAGATTAATCCATTTTCCAAAATAGATTAATCCATTTTCCAAAATAGATTAATCCAAATAATGAGATGTCCCCTTCTAGAAATATCTTTTGGGAAATTACAAGAATGCCCTCACCGTATATACATACACGTATTCGTATTCCAAAAAATACGAATACAATGAGATGATAACAATCCACTAATCTAATACTAGGATCCGGCTTAAACCAAAACCCACTAGTATTATCCGTCCGAACAACATCCGTGCAACTAGTACATGTATATGATCGGAACCCTACCGTAAAACCATACGGCCTCTACATCGTTTTGCCTGAACCACGGAAACCCTCTGTGTGGGACTCTAAAGACTCGACAGTACACTGGCAGTGCGTTTAACCACAAGTCCGTCAGCGGCACTAGCTGTACGTAACGGCTACCCAGGTATCTGTCGATAAGAAAGCCGACGAGAAAATTCATCCGAACTCCTACTGAGCCCATCTGTGATAATCTCCGTACAGTCCGGTCTGTTCGTCTAAGATACTCACATATCGGCCCTAGGGGGATGGTAACCGTCAGACCCCTAATAGCGCAATAAGTCGTGCCGGTGTAAAACCTAATACGCCCTGAGAAACTACTGGAGTACCTACCAGTACATCTTGCTTTCCCGGGGCAGGGACTTTGTGTAATGGCTTTCCGAACACAACGCGATATCAATCCCTAATACCGGGAGAGACGAATCTTATCTAACCACTACTGCCTCCAAGTGCTTCCGGACTGCACCCAACTACTACCTGTTTGCATGACTCTTTTGAGCCGTGGTAGGGTGGTAATCTAAGTACAGTGGAAACACACTCGAGACGAATAGTGATGTCAAGTCAATAGAATAATCTATACGCATGCCACCCGGGAACTGCTACCTGACGATAGGTATAATACCAACCTGCAGTTCCCAACGAGTCCGTCCAGTGTAACTCATAACCTAATGAGCACCTGTATACTATCTCCGGTACTACGTACCAATGGCTATGGGACATACCATCTCCCATGCTGGGATGAGAATCGTATACACTAGTCTACTCCGGAGTATCGATGCCACGTCTCGATAATCTTATGACTAGGGACCTATATAAGGATGTGCTTATAGACTATCCTGCCCCCACTAGTGTGACTGCCATCACAACACTGGTAGTCAAGCAAAGATTCTAAGGGCTCTACCAATATATATAAGCGATATGCTAAAAAAAACATATGCACATATTGAGATAGAAACAAACCAAGTAGCATACTACCATTTTGAGCAAGACTGTTATTATATCTATGAATATCCCAAGCTTCCAAAATATAATATATAATCCAGTACGATACAATAATGGCCTCTAGGGCATATATCACTAACAAGAAGGCACTCCAATAAAATCTCACGTTGGTGAGTTTAATGCGATCATTACAGATCTGGGTAAGATCGGCATTAATATAGATAATGAAGATCGAGCTCTTCTCTTATTGTATTCGTTTCCACCCTCTTATAAGCACTTTCGTGACACCATAATTTATGGACGAGATACAATATTAATCAAAGATGTCAAAGAGAATTTGATGAACAAAGAGAAGATCGATAAAGAGTTGACTTCTAGCAAAGCTGATGATTCATCTTCCAGCTTATTTGCTCGAGAGCGAACGGAGAAAAGAGATTCAACAGGTAGTAAGAAGACGTCAATGGCGAAATCCAACAATAAAAAGAACTTGACCTGCAACTATTGTAAGAAGCCGGGACACTTTAAGATCGATTGTTTCAAATTATAGAACAAGTAGAACCTAGAAAACAAATCGAAGAAAGGGTTTTCAGCTGAAGCTAGTATAGCGGAAAGAGAAGGAGATTTTCTTGTGGTTCTTGACAGTGCATATCTATCCAAGAACGAGTGGATTATGGATTCGAATTTTTCCTACCACATGTGTCCCAATAAGGATTTGTTTACCATATATAAGTCCGTTG
The DNA here is from genome assembly GCA_030015575.1 of Agapanthus africanus. Taxonomy (NCBI): domain Eukaryota; kingdom Viridiplantae; phylum Streptophyta; class Magnoliopsida; order Asparagales; family Amaryllidaceae; genus Agapanthus; species Agapanthus africanus. Next base: position 323,418,827 of record CM057349.1, on the reverse strand, counting down.
ATTGTGGAGTGGTCTTGATGCCCAACAATAGTTCGTGTCGAATTATTGGTAAGTGGATGATCCAAATCAAGATATTTGACGGTGTTGTGAGGATATTGACAGAAGTCAGGCACATACCTAATTTGAAGAAGAATCTCAACTCTTTAGGTGTACTCGACGACAAAGATTATAAGTTTTCCGCTGAAGGTGAAGTTTTGAAGGTAACTAAAGGTGCTCTAGTTGTTATGAAGGGCTCAAAGAAGTGGTCTTATATGCGTTGCAGGGTTCGACAACTTCCGGATTGACGGCTATTTCATCATCCAAATCTATGATGGATTCGAAAACTACCAGATTGTGGCACATAAGGCTCGAGCATATAAGTGAGAGAAGTATGGCCGAGTTGTCGAAGCAGGGTCTACTTGGTGGGAAGAATACGACGAAAATGGTGTTTTGTGAACATTGCGTTTTTAGGAAGCAGAAACGTGTTAGCTTCAGTTTGGCTGTGCACAATACAAAATATACTATTGATTATATCCATTCGGATCTCTGGGAACCCTCTCCAGTTGCTTCTAAAGGAAGCGGTGCAAGTATCTGTTTACCTTCATTGATAATTTTTCGAGGAAGGTTTGAGTCTACTTCTTAAAATACAAAAGTGATGCGTTTACTATATTTAAGCAATGGAAGATGTTGCAGATCAAAAAACAGAGGACAGACAACGGGTTAGAGTTTTGAGATAAAGATTTCAATAATTTCTGCAAAAACGAAGGGATGGTTTGGCACCATACCGTTGTCTACACACCACAGCAAAACAGAGTCGCGAAGCGTATGAATCGGACTCTTTTGGAAAAAGCGCGGTGCATGTTGTCTAATGTAGGGCTCGGCAAGGAGTTTTGGGCAAAAACGGTAAACACGGCATGCTATATTGCGAATCAGTTGCTGGGAACTTAGACGCACTAGCAAACTGATTTTAGAAGATGGTAACATGGATTTCAAAAATTTCTAGTTTGCTAAAGTTCCAAAACCATGAATCGCACTAAAGAGCTAGAACTTGTTAACAAAAAATTAGTGAGCTATGCTAATCTGCTATGTTAGCAATACTTACATCCTCAAGCTTTCTTCAAGGGCTCCGGATCGCGCTTGCAAGCCGGTCTTCCTTCGCCGAAGATGATCCACCTGAGAAAACCGATCCAAGGTCCAGCTTCACCTAGTGAAGCAACCGACGCTCCAAGCTCGCTATGAATGGAGAGTGGGGATGTAGGAATTTTCCACTATCTTTTTTTCTTAATTCTAAATCTCAAGTGAGCAACTAAAGGAGGAGGAGGTGGTGAAGAAGTGGCCATGAGTAAGTGTTGAAGACATGAGAAAGTATTGTTGTGTAGAAAAATAATAGAATGGCTTCATAATGTTTTAGCAACCATGCAAAATCAAATCTCACAATAATTTGTAATATTCTAATGAAGCTCATCCCTCTCTATATGTCTTCAACCATGCTTAATAACACCTTACCCTCCACCTCATTTGCAAATAATTTTCTAAAAAGAAAATCATATAATAAGGTGTCCATTTTTTAGAAGATGTTCCGTAGAAATATGGAATACAACCCGGTATACGTATCGAAAAACATATACGCGTATCCATATAAAATACGAATAGCTAAGAGAGAAAATGAATAGTGAACAATAATACTAGAATACATACATACATACATACATACATACATACATACATACATATATATATATATATATTAAATCAAAACTTGATTTAATAATCCGGCTTAATCCTAACACGCTAGTATTATCAACCGTCCGATCAAAGTCCATATAGCATGTACACATATTTAATCGGACACCTGTATGTACCAACATACGTCATCTACATCATGTTGTCTGAACCGGTAAAACTCTCTGTGCGGGACACTAAAGACTCATCAATACGCTGGCAGTGGGTTTAACCACAAGCACGTCAATAGCACTAGCTGTATGTAACGGCTACCCAGATATTGAGCAAAAGGAAGGCCGACGAGCAAACTCATTCATACCCCTACTGAGCCTGTCTATGACAATCTCCGTACAATCCGATCTGTTCGTCTAAGAGTATTGCATATCGGGTTAAGAGGGTGGATAAAGTCAGACCCCAATAACGCGATATTTCGTGTCGGTGTGAAGCCCATCAACCACTGAGAAACTACTGATAAAATCAGTAATTCTCGTCCACCTTAGCCAAGAATATCTGGTGATGACCACCCGTGCACAGCGTGACATCTACCCCTAATATCGGGAGAGACGAATCCCTGATGATCCGCTCATGCCTCCATGTGGCTCAGGACTATACCCAACTAAGACCTTTTTGCACAACTCTTTTGAGCCGTGGTAGAGTAGTAATCAAAGCACAGTGGCAACTCACACAAGACAAATGACAATCTCAGGTCGACATACTAACCTGTACTCATGTCACCTGAGAACTGCTATCTGACAATAGGTATAATACCATCTAGCATGTTCCCGGCGAGTCCGTCCAGTGTAACTCATAACCCAATGAGCACCTGCATACTATCTTTGGTGACTGATTGACACCAATGGCTATGAGACCGACTATCGCCCTTCGTCGGGATCAAGAAACATATACACTAGTCTACTCTGAAATATCGATGCCCAGTCTCGATATAAGGATTTGCTTATAGACTACCCAGTTCTCTCAAGTGTGATCACCACAATAACCCTGGTAGTCAAGTAAGAATCCTATGGGCTCTATCAACATGTAATTGTGATCTGTAATACCACATAATGCATGTACATGATGATAAAATCAAACCAGATAGCATACTATCACCTCGAGTAAGGCTATTCTACCCGTATAGGTCTTCCTTCAATTATCATAATTTCCTGCCTATGATTACAATAATTGCCTTAAGGGCACTATATCCAATAATCTCCCACTTGCACTTAAAACTAATTATTACGGTGCTACATACTCATAACCATGTGATACCGAACACCCAACTTCTCTACTAATCAGTCTCGCAAAGTATGTTTGCAAAACTCTCATGTTCGAGAAATAGCCTCAGTGAGTGGATCCACTCCAATGTTTCTATCTTTATCTCTCTATATCTCAACTTCGCGGAGAAAGACTATCTCCCGTAATGAGCGATACATGTCTTAGAATTTGTCTGGATATCTGATGGGACCAAGTTCATAAATGAACTCCAAATCCAACAAACTTCTTAGACTGTATCTTCTACTGAATTTAATCAGTATTCTGCGCCATGCTTTCCTTAGTATCCGCTTGGACCACTTGTCCAATATACTGTCCCTTAGAAGAGGGTAAACTTTAACTTTGACAGTCACTCTGTCATTCAGGTCATCTTGGAAGCCTGAAATGATAACTGCCTCCTTATGGAGGCTGACGTTACCATATACTAAAAACATTCTCTTATGTTCATAACTGCTTCCCAATGTTTCTCCAGAATTGGATTAATATATGCTTATTGTAGCTAGTGCAAAAGAAATATCTGGTGTGATACTTGATATCTCATGATTGACTCAATTGCCTAAACAAGTGATATGTCAATCATGCAAATCCCTCTCCTCATCAGTCTAGAAGACATCTCTTAAGAAAGGGTGACTCCATCACTTGCGGGTACACCACCATGCCAGGAGTCGTTCATTATAAAACACTTTAAAATAGTGTCAAATTACCCGAATTGGGAAACTTCCCAAATTTAGATCTAGTCACCAGAATCCCTGATATTTTGTCCAGATCCTATGTGGAGAAACACTTTATGACAACTACAGTATAACCAATCGTAGTATAGAAATATCACTTCCTATAAACTGTACGTCATCCAAATATCAGGACATCACTCCCTACTACTTTCTTACCAGGTCCATCTGTTGTTCAGATCAAGTCAAACTCTATGACTGTTATATAAAAAACAAATGATCTTTCTCCTCTATATTTGCTTTAGTCTATAAATAAACATAAGTTACTGGCCTACCACGCTTCCGCTGCTCTCGTTGACTTCAACAACCCTCCGGCAGAGTCATATACACGTGCACTTCTAAACCTAATTTAGAACGACATTATAGTCATCTACCTGCCAGATCTCATAGTCTAGGACAGCAGTAGTGGCAATCTTGGGTCATCAAATCCTCCCTTTCACCGTCTTTGAGGAAACTGATGTACCTCTCGGGTGGCTGAGCTTACCCACTATATCTGTGGAGTGGCTAATGGATTGTCGAATCCAATTGAATTCTTAAATTCTTCTAAATTTTCATTAATCGTTTGTGGTTCTGAAATCACTTCTAGTTCTACCATACTCCCACTAATGTTTGGCGAAAAAAATTTATTTTAATAAAATGGATGGCGAATCAAGAACAATATAACTATTGATCCTCTAAATGGTAGAATGTTAACCCTCGTCAAAGCCCGGGATAACCCACAAACTGCCATTACTAAAATGTGCCTTGAGTTTATCCAAATTCTGGTTTTAAGCATAAGCCGGACAACTCTTTATACCTTAACATTGTTAAGATATGAATCCATTCTATATCCAATATAGAAACAAAGGCACTAATTCAATTTAAACCGGATTCAAAAATCATACAGCTGTATCCAGTGCATATCGACTAAATAGAAGAAGGACATGCAGAACTACTCATCAAAGAGCACACACACGGATGAGTAACCCGAGAGAGAAGCAAGTTCTCAAATATATTACTTACGATGGAATACCTAGCATAAGTATCTATATCTTTGATCACCTCGAAGAATCATGATGCTTGCAACATCTGGTTCTCTACTTTATTCTTATACTTATAACTTCTCCAAATTTGAACCTTGTATTTCAATGAAATACGTGTTTAAAACCAAAGAAGTCATAAGTAAACGAAATATAGTACGAGTACCAACCCCTTGTCCTAATGGACATCGGACAATATACAATACTTTGTATAAGTCTTTTGAGTTTAATAACTCAAATCCTGTGCATCGTAGATTGAAAATTGTATTATGGTTAAGAAGAATTACACCGTTATTGAATGCACCTTACCTAATCATCAACTGATAAAGGTAAATGTCATAAACATAATTTCAAAAAGTTATATCTCATTTTATAAAATAAACATATAGATATATCAGTTTGAAACAGGTGCATAATAACGGATATTCAAAACCAAATATTTGCCGTTAGGCAAAACCCAGGCGATTTCCGCAAACATCACCAATTACAAAGAATTCTGATATTGAGAATTTAATCACCCAATTCCCAATATTTTACTCCCACTCAGCATCTGTAATGCAATACAGATGTGAGAATCTAGTCTGGTAATACATACCCTAGAGTCAGAATCTAATTGGAAAAGCAGTTTTCAATTAACACCGTACAGTAAAACTGAAACATGAAAATGTTTCGAGAGGGTGGCCGGGTATTCCTAATAATACCTCTTCCACTATCCAGATTCATGACAGTGGTCGCAATTTTCCTTGCCCTCACTTCAATCCCTTTATATGTCTTTATTTTTTACCTTCTGTACACCATACTTAAGCTAATTAGTTTTTTTCTTCTCTACCTTTCGACACCTGCCTAAGGTTTGGAAGAAAACTATCTAATAAGCGTAATAGGTGTACTCTCCTAATACTAGGAAACCTCGCAGCCTGAGAGAATGTAAATAGAAAAGACAACCGAATAATCCTATTCAATTTCTCCAAAACCAGAATCCATCCTCGAACTGAAACAAGTTTCTTCGAGTTCGTATGTAACTATACGATGGCATACCCAAGCAATATGGATTTTTGTAGTGATACAGAGTGTTCTGGAGAAATGCAAAAGGGAAGTAGGAGTGGCAGGGATATATGCAACTTTGTCATGAATCATGACAACCTAAAACCAAAGTGTGTAAGAAGGTTCGGTTAAATTAGTTCATGAGTTTTAGTTTAAGGTCGGGTCATGGTCGCTGCCAAAGAGAGAGAAAAAAGAAACACTCAGTGTGCACTCTAATCTAGCTTAGATTGGTTAATCACTTTATCTAATCAGGATGGCTCCCACTGTTTCCTCGAATTCTCCTTCAAACCTAAAAGGAGAATTAGTCGGGATCATCTGAAAATCACCCGAGAAGTAACACCAACTCATCGGTGAGAATCTGAACCCAACTATCATTGCGTGATAACTTTGATGGAAGCTAACTAAAATTACCACACTCCAAAATGTATGCGCAAACTCGGAAAGTTTCCTTTATATTTGAAACTCCCGATATAGATTTTTGCCCCTAGAACCCAAGTGACCTTGACTGAGCCAACATATCAAAGAGTCCTAGTCATGTTCATTCCGTCATTATCTTTATTGCATTAAACCCACCCGTACAAGACCTTGACTGAGTCAAAATGACCGTACGACTGTCCTAACCAATCACATCACCAGGCAACAGAAAAGCACTACATTGCTACCAAACACTATGCCTCGGCTGAGCATGACATACGTAGCATGAATTCTAAGCAATACTAATCTGAAATGATGGAGGGCAACGGCTTTTTTTAGCGAAAAAACCTTTAACGTAATGAACTTGATATCGTTGTAGGAACTCAAGCGGTTTTGAAAAGGAGTGGTTTAGGTTCCGCATTTTTAAAATGAGTGGTTTTGTAGACAACCATGGTTTTGAAGAAAACCGAGTAGTTTATAGTCACGTAAACTTTTGCCAAAGAGGTCACGCCCTGTGAAGGGATCTAGGCTCTTTCCTCATTGAATGAGGTGCAGGATATTTCTAACTGAATACCTAGGTGCCAAGCAAAAGTAAACGCCTATAGTTTTCAAATTTGGTTTCGATAACATCATATAGGTTTCTTTTCATTAATTAGAATTACTGCAGTACCATCAATTAAGCATATCATGCCAGAAAGAAACGAAAATTGGCACGCACATATATGCTATACGCATTCGCCACAGGATCCCGGGTCTTCACCGTAAGGTTACTTCTTACGGAAGGGCGGGGACAAGACTAAGTGGATGCAAAACATATATAGTGTCTGCTAGATATATATATATATATATAATATATACGAACATTCGTCTCACATATGATATCAAGTAACATCACAGAAGCATCACAGCAGAATCACAGCGGAAGCAAACACAATATGGAAATGCGAATAAACTTGGAAAAGTACATTTTAATGGAGCCAAATATGAAATGCAATTTTCCCAGTCGTATGGATAGCCCGTAGTATCGGAGCCTAGACCACTACGAGTGCGGCAGGCCACCCGCTAATCCCATAAGTGAGGTAACCCCAATCAACGAAGTGAGTGGGCCACCTAGCACTTCCAAAATCCGGTGCCTTGGGCACCCCTCCGCGGGTCAACCCCCTACGAGTGTGGAGAATGGCCCGCTAATTCTAGAGTAAGACATCCTGGTCTTAACGCCGTGAGATGGAGGCCCGTTTCTATCTAGAACCCGGTTACTCGAACACTCCACCGCGGGGTGATCCTAGTGCATGTAATCAAAACCTGAATATACAACGGTGACTACGTCCGAACCAGGACGCGCCCCGAATAATAATACAAGCCACGATGATGGCAGTCCACATGTCGCACGCTCGCCATGCAATATGAATATACATTATATCACAGAGAACTACATCTAATACTGCGTACACTGGGCTATCCATCGCGACAAATCCAACATAACTATAATCAATAGAGCAACACAGAACATCAACGCGAATATCATGTTCGTAAATCCGTCTGATTGTGCATATAGCAACCAGTCAGATTATACCGTGCTATAATATTCACGGTCACAGAAACAAATGCACAGAAAAACAAGAATTTAAAATCATATTTCCATATATTAGAGCCCCGGAAAATATTTGGGGCACTGTAGCCAAAATTTGGCTGCGGATTAGCAGTCAAACGGCGTATTTCGCGGCTATTCAGTAGCCGAATTTTGGACTTAGGTGCCCAAATTTTTTCCTAGCTCTAATTTTGCCTGCACATATTTTTAATGCAACCTAAAAAAATTTTTGAGCAACTTTGAAATTCGAAGAACAAGCAAGAATTTTGGAAATATGAACCAGAAAATTCTGTCAATCGAAACTCTAAATTTGTGCAAATAAGTCTAACCTTTAGTATGGCTCTGATACCACTGTTGGTCAGGCAGCCACCCCATCTAATGGGGTCACCGTGGCACCTACGGGTCCCTCAGTAGCTACATTTTACGCATGCCCCCTCGTAAGGACTATAACCTGTCGGAACACCTTCCGATCTCAAGACACCCTGGGCGTAAGAGCCTATACTTCGCCACACCGTCACACCGTTAGAACCCCCCATAGGTTGGTATCCAATGCTTAGTAGCTCTGATGCCACTGCTGGGAACTTAGGCACACTAGCAAAATAATTTTAGAAGACGGCAACATGGATTTCAAAACTTTCTAGTTTGCTAAAGTTCCAAAACCATGAATCAAACTAAAGAACTAGAACTTGTTAACAAAAAACTAGTGAGCTATGCTAATCTACTATGTTAGCAATACTCACATTCTCAAGCTTTCTTCAAGAGTTCTGGATCACGCTTACATGCCCATCCTCCTTCGCCGAAAATGATCCACCCGAGGGAACCGATCCAAACTTTAGCTTCACCTAGTGAAGCAACCGACGCCCCAAGCTCGCTAAGAATGGAGAGTGGGGATGTATGAATTTTCCACTATCCTTTTCTCTTAATTCTAAAGCTCAAGTGAGAAACTAAAGGAGGAGGAAGAGGTGAAGAAGTGGCCATGAGCAAGTGTTGAAGGAATGAGAGAGCATTGTTGTGTAGAAAAATAATAGAATGGCTTCATAATGTTTTAGCAACCATGCAAAATCAAATCTCATAATAATTTGTAATATTCTAATGAAGCTCGTCCCTCTCTGCATGTCTTCAACCATACTTAATGCCATCTTACCCTCCACCTCAGTTGCAAATGATTTTCTAAAAAGAAATTCATATAATGAGGTGTCCATCTTCTAGAAGATATTCCGTAGAAATACAGAATATAACCCAGTAAATGTATCGAAATATATATATGTGTATTCGTATAAAAATACGAATAGCCAAGAGAGAAAATGAATAATGAACAATAATATTAGAATACATATATTAAATATATATATATATATATAAATTATTAAATCAATACTGATTTAATAATCCGGCTTAATCCTAAGCCGGCTAGTATTATCAATCGTCCGATCAAAAGTCCAGGTATCTAGTACACTCAATTGATCGGAACCCTGCACGTATCAAAATGCGGCCACTACACCATTTCACCTGAACTAAGAAAAGCCTCGGTGTAAGAGTCTTAAGTCTCGACAGTATACTGGCAGTGGGTTTAACCACAAGCACGTCAGCGACACTAGCTGTACGTAACGACTACCCAGGTATTGAGCGAAAGGATGATTGACGAGCAAACTCATTCGTACCCCTACTGAGCCTGTCTGTGACAATCTCCGTACAGTCTGGTCTGTTCGTCTAAGAGTATCGCATATCGGATCTAAGGGTGGATAAAGTTAGACCCCTAATAACGCGATATTTCATGTCGGTGTGAAACCCATCACCTACTGAGAAAATACTGAACCAAATAAGTAATTCTCGTCCACCTTGACCAAGGATTTCTGGTGATAGCCACCCATGCACAGTGTGACATCTACCCTCAATACCGGGAGAGATGAATCCCATACGATCCGCTCACTGCCTCCATATGGCTCGGGACTGTACCCAACTAAAATATGTTTGCACGATTCCTTTGAGCTGTGGTAAGGTAGTAATCAAATCACAGTTGGGATTCACATGAGACAAATGGCGATCTCAGGTCGACAGACTAATCTTTACTCATGTCACCTGAGAACTGCTATCTGAAAATAGGTATAATACCATCTAGCATGTTCCTGGAGAGTCCGTCCAGTGTAACTCATAACCCAATGAGCACCTGCATACTATCTTTGGTGACTAACTGACACCAATGGCTGTAAGACTGACCATCGCCCCTCGTCGGGGTCAAGAAACGTATACACTAGTCTACTCTGGAATATCGATGCCTAGTCTCGATATTCCCACGACTAGGGACATTTAAGGATTTGCTTATAGACTACCCAGTTCTCACAAGTGTGATCGCCACAATAACCTTGGAAGTCAAGCAAGAATCTTATAGGCTCTATCAACATGTAATAGTGATCTTTAATACCACATAATACATGTACATGATGATAAAGTCAAACCTGATAGTATACTATCATCTCGAGTAAGACTGTTCTACCCATATAGGTTCTCTTTCAATCATCATAATCGCCTACCTGCGATTACGATAATTGCCTTGAGGGCACTATATCCAATATTAGTCACCTCATACAATGCTACATAATAAGACACCGGAGAAGGTATGGTCAGGGAAGCACGCCGATTATTCAACACTTAAGATGTTTGGTTGCCCCACTTATGCATATTGCCGTGAAGGAAAGTTGGATTCCCAAGCGAAGAAATGTATATTTCTCGGTTATACTACCAGCGTTAAAGGTTACATATTGTGGTTTTCGTATCCAAAGTTTCCTAAATTTATGATTAACAGAGATGTGACTTTTGGGGTCAAAATTACATCCCGGTTGACCAAGTCAAAGTCAGTCAACCCCCAGACAAGTGGGCCCAATCTCAAGCGAAGTGGGACCAAGCCCAAGTCAAGACTAAGAATAGAAGGGGCCGACTCCATGCCAAGAATAAAATAACAACTGAGCCTTTTATCCCAAGCATATGGGGTAGTCTACATGAACCAACATGAGAATCACGCCGGGTCCAGCACATGAATCCTTCGCCTCCACTCACTCCTATCGAAAAATATACTTTCATTGAGTCCTTTGGCAACCATATCGTTTCGTATCACCTCCATCCATGTTTTCTTCGGTCTCCCTTTTGCCCTTTTGCCATTGCCCATATCGAGAGTATCTATTCGTCGAACCGGTACTTCCATAAGTTTGCGTCGCACATGACCAAACCATCTTAGCCGGTTTTCCCGCATCTTCTCCTCCACAGGTGCTACACCAACTTTTGCACGAATATCCTCATTTCGCACCTTATCTTTTCTAGTGTTACCGCACATCCAACGAAGCATGCGCATCTCCGCTACGTGCATCTTCTGTGTATGATGCTTCTTAGGAGCCCTGCATTCATCTTCTGTGTATGATTCTAAGAATGAAACAATAAATTAGTTTGATGCATTTTTAAAAAAATAAATGTATGAAAAATGAGCAGAAACCAAAATTTTGTAAACCCCATGGCTTATGTGCAAAAAGAAATAAGCACATAAGGTATGGGGTGACACAAGTACCATTTGGCGAAGCCCAAGGGGCTATATGTAAAGTGTGTAGCCTATAAAGGCAAACATGATGAAAAAATCAACAGCAACTTTTCATTCCCTCCAAAAGTTAGGGTGGTGCTGTGCCTCCTTCTCCTTCCTCAATGTTCTAAACCTTCTTCTCTTTTTTGAATTAAATCAAGAGTTTAACTCTTCTTTTTCCAAAAAGAAATAGTTTTTTACCATAAAAACCTTAAAGGGGAACTCGGATATTCCATTAAATCTCTAAAATGGGAGATTTTTAAGTCCCACCCTCTTTTTCTCTAAGATCCAGCCAACCAAGAGAAACAAGAAGAAGACCCATCTCCAAAAATCCTATTTTGCGTAGATCCAAGGCTCAGAAGAAGATCCAGGGCTAAAAGGGAGAAGAAAGGGGTCCCCTTTAATCATCTCCGAAGATTTTTGGAAGTTCAACTCCATTTGTCAAAATCTTTTGGAGTCTTTCGGAGTTTAACTCCATTCAATAACTTTTGGAGTCTAACTCCACAAATAAAATCCTTTCAGGAGTTTAACTCCATTTAAAATGTTTTGGAGTTTAACTCTATAATAAAAAAAAATTTGGAGTTGAACTCCACAATAAAAAAATAAAAATCCTTTTGAGAGTTTAACTCCAGATCCCGGGTCTAAGCCCTTTTTTTCTGCAGGCGCCTACCGCCCATGTGTCTTGCACGTGGCCCGCGGGCGCCCGGCGCCCACGTGTCCTTAGGAAATTACTCGCCCCTCTTATTTTCTATACACTTCCCACTAAAAATACCTCTCTCATTAGAAAAAAATTTCTAACGGGGTGCCGTCTTGCACCCTGCAAGGGGGCTGCTATCACTCTTGACCCCCAGCCCGCTATCCGGGTAGCGGGTGTTAGTTATATGTATGCCCTAGAGGCCATTACTGTACATACGATGTATATTGTAGTGGATGCTTGGACATATATAGGGAGGACTTTCTTGCTCGACATGATAGTATGCTATCTGGTTGCTCTTTATCTTAACATGTACGCTGATTGTCTCTATGTTACATGTTGATAAAGCCCTTAGGATGAGTACTTGACTACCAGGACTATGATGTAGATCATACTAGTGGGGACAGAGTAGTCGCTAAGTACATCCTTCAAATGTTCCTAGTCGTAGGTGTATCGAGACAGGGCATCGATATACCAGAGTAGACTGGCGTATACCTTTTCGACCCATGTAGATGGGCGATGGATGATCCCATATCCATTAGTGTTTGACATCAGAGACAGTATACGGGTGCTCAGTGGAGACTGGGTACACTGGACGGACTCACAAAGAACTCCCAGATGGTATTATACCTCATGTCAGATGGCAGTTCTATGGTGACACTGGTACAGGTTAGTCTGTAGACCCGAGATCGTCATAGAGTCTTGTGTGATTCCCACTGTGCTTTGATTTCCACCTTACCACGTTCAAGAGAACGTGCAATACGGTGGCTTTTGGGTACAGTCCCAAGTCACATGGAGGCAATGAGCGATAGGAGGGGTTTCGTCTCTCCCGGTATAGGGAGTTGATGTTGCGCTGTGCTCGATTGGCTATAACAGGAAGTCCTTGACCAAGGCTGTTTTAGAGATATACTGGTAAGTGTTATCATTAGTTTCTCGACCCGTTATGAGCCTCATATCGACACGACTTATCGAATTACTGGGGTCTGACGTTTACCACCCCTAGAAGAGATATGCGACATATCAGACGAAGAGACCAGACTGTACGGTAGTGTTACTGATTGGATTCGCAGGAGTGTGAGCAGGCTTGCTTGTTGATCTTCTGATCGCTCAATACCCGGGTGGCCGTTATGTTTAGCAGACCGCTTGCGGCTTGTGGGTGTTTAATATGATCATCACCTACTGCCGGCGTATAGACGAGTCTTTAGAGTCCTACACAGTGGTTTCCTGGCTCAAGCGAAACAGAGTGGGAGCACATATGTGATATGTGCGGGACCGAGATTGATACGATATGAGATACCGTATTCTATTCTCGCGATATGAGATATCGGTCGGTTATATATGATATAGCCGGGTTATCGGATCAAGTGTTGATTCATCTGATATTAGTCGGTTATAGATGATATAGCCGGATTATTAAATCAAGAGTTGATTTAATAATTTAATGTATAATTATATATTTGATATATTACATTATATTAACTAATATTAGCTCACTTATGATTTCTTTTCTCACATTGGGTAAATTGATGTATATGTGATATATGTTAAATGTATCAAGCTAGGTTACAAATGCAACTAGGGTTAATGAGGGTTAAACCATGGTAGGGTTAAGATTAGGGTTTAAATATATCATTAAGTAATTCAAAATTGAGGAATTAGTCATGGTTGATATTTGTTGAAAGTTTGTAGAAGCTTCAAGGCATCTTTGACTTTGTTCTCTCTCTTTGTCTTGCTTAAGATATTTTCTAACCTTTAACCATAGCACATGGTTAACTCTCTACAAGGGTTAAGCATGACATGATTAACCCTTGGTTGCATTATTAACCTCACTAATAATTCATTTGATGAGTTACTACTTCTTCTTCTTCTTCCAAAAAGATTTCTAGCTTCAATGGAGGTATGAGAAAATGAGTGAGAAAATCATTTCTAATGTGAGCAAACTTCCTACTTCATCATCCTCTACTACTTGCCATTTAGTAGAGGGTGTTCTCTTCACAAAGTTCTTGACCTAGTGAAGAAATAGCATGGGTTAGTGTCTCCCCGACGTAGATCTTCTTTGGCCTCGTAGTCATCAAAGCAAACATGTTCGTTTCTTCGTGGAGCCTCTCTAGAGTCCGGAGTTTACGATCACAGCGAAGGGGACTTCTACACGGAGCTATTGAAGTGAAGGACCGGTCAACAAAGGTTGTATTCCTCGCTCTCTTTACTTATTGCAAAGTGTTTGCATATGTGATTCCGTATATTTCTAGTTTACGATTCTAGTTAGGGTTAGCTAAAACGGCAAATTTTTTATTTTGGCATGGACGATGCCTTCCGAAATCTTTCTGCCGTCGTAGGTAACCCTGCAGTGGTATCATAGCCATGCTAGAAATTTATACGGATTTTGTTAAGATCACGAAACCGAAACAACTCCGAAACTTGAAACACAAAACTATAGTTTCTGTCGTTTTTTAAAAGTGTTCAAAAAATTATTTAAACAACTGCAGGATGTAGTATGTGATACCATATGAACACGCAAAAAAATTGAGCCCATCCCCTCGGACCATGGCTGGCGACATGAAGGCCTGGGCCGGCGACCTCGGATTTCTAGAGGGGAATTGGGTTGAAACTTTTTTGTTTGTTCCATTTACTTGGGTTTGGTGTTTCAGGTGTTGTTTATTTTGGTTAATTTTGCATATGATGTAATCTTAAACTATAAGCAAATCGGAGTGTTTCGTATTCGTAGTTTTAACATTGTTTCGGGTTTTCGCATGTTGTTTAGACGAAGATAAAATGTTCGATCGAATGTCAAAAACCCATTTTTCCAAGTTTAACGTATTCGGAAACATATGCAAGTGATTCTGTGGACCCTCTAGAAGAACGTAAACCTTAACTCGATTATGTGGCTGTCAAAACCGCCACTTGAACCCTAGGGTTTGTGGTGTTTAGCGTTGTCACATGTGAGGCGTTGGTTTGACCCTTCTACGGCTGGTTCATAGGTACTGTGGTATCTTCTGGGTATTATTAAGACTGTGCTCAAGTGTTCAGCTGTCGACAAATTGTGGGACTTTGATGAATCGATCGAAGAGTTTAACGTCGTCCGGATATTATGTGATGGGATACAATATTTGGAATCCACACGTAGTTGTGAGATAACTAGTTTGAATGTTATAAATCTAGCAGTTTAGTCTCAATTGATCGGTTGCCACGGGATTTTGATGAGATCAAAAGTCTGTCGCAATCACGTAGCGTACACGGATACTCGCCGGGTAAACTTAATAGATAGCCACATCCAATAGCCCAGATCAAGTGACTGTAGGAGAACCCCGTCGCCAAAAGCATCCGTTCGGGTGCTCGCGGCAGCGGTGTTCCGCCTTAGTGCACTTCGTCGACGGTATCGGGGGGTGCGTCCGTCTACTAATGTTTCCGACGAGCATTCGGTCAGGATGTTGGGAATCTTGTTGAATTGCCCAACTAGACATTGAAAAGTGTTTTCGAGATCGAGACTAAAATGCGGGGTTTATATGTGTTAGGCATGCGATGTCTAAGGAATTCATTTGGTTAAGCATGAAATCCAAAGTATGTGATACGTTGGGTTTATGATGTCTAGGGTGGTTGCGGATTCCAACTGTTGTATTTTTTCATTTTCTTTTCTGCGACCGTAAATGTAATATATGGTGTATCGCCGGTTTCGGAGCTATATGTCAACGGCAATTGGGATACGCATATTTACTTACGTTGATGACATGTGATGTTATGTGTTGCTGTGATATGTTATATTGGATCGTCGTGTTTGAATAGCCGGGGTTTTTATATGAGATGAGAGTTTTTCATTTTCATTCATGTAAAATTCATTGTATGTAATATTCTTTTTTTTAGGGCACTTCCGGATTGAGGATGATGTCACCATTGTATATTATTTACTTTTCCGCATTAGGATAGACCCAAGGCGGGGAGAACAAGTAACCGGGTTCTAGGGTCCAGTGGGAGACCATCTCGAGGAGTCGAGGCCGGGTCTCCTAATTCTAGAATTGGTAGGGTTGCTTGCTGCTCTCGAAGGGGTCTAGGGGTGTGGGATTGGCTATTCATCACGACCGTGGAATCCGTGTTTTATACAGGCTTAAAATAAAACACGGAAATCCTAGTTTATCCAATATTTCATATATGTTCTTCTGCTGCAATGTTCTGTGATGAGATCATATTACTGCCTGAGACGGATGCTTATATTATATATATATGATATATATATTATATATTGTTTCTTTCGTTTCATATGTGATGCTTGGGAAGCATAATAAATGGGACTTCATTAATGAGATTAATGAAATAAAAGAAACCTAAAGATGTTGTAGAAACTTGTCTCGAAAACTGGTAGCTCTAGTTCTTTCTTTTGCATAGCGGTATTCCTTGCAGAATATCCAGCACCTTATTCGATAAGGAAAGAGCCGAGATCCCTTCACCAGGAGTGACCTCTTTAGCGAAACTATCAGATGCTACAAACACGGTTTGTCTTTTGATTGCTTTTATGGTTTTTGCTTTGCATAGTGGTATTTGTGAAATATCCTGCACCTTATTCGCTAAGGAAAGAGCCGAGATCCCTTCACCGAGAGTGACCTCTTTAGCAAAACTAGTAAAAGCCTCAAAAGCACTCCTTTTCGAAATCACTCGATTCTACGACGTTATCAAGTTCATTACGCAAAGGGTTTTCTTAAAAACCTGTCGTAGCCTTCCGTCATTTCAAATAAGTAATAGTTAGTATTCGTGCTGCGTTTGTTGACCTTGTCAAGGCATAGTGTGCGGTAGCTGATTAGTGCTTATCTGTATAAGCATATGATGCGATTGGATTAGGGTAGTCGTGCGACTTTGTTGACCTTGTCAAGGGTCGTGCGGGTGGGTTTAATTCAATCAGGAAATGACGGGTTGAACTTGATTTGCGGTCTATGGTTTGTTGACCTTGTCAAGATCATAGATCGCTCGGGACAAAATATTATTGGGAATTTCAAGTGCTGAAATTTGCAATGAGATTGCATACCTTCTATAAGATAGTTGGATCCCGATACCCACTGCGAGTAAGAGTTACTCCTGAGAGAGTTTTACACATTACAATTAGCCGATCAAATAGGTGTCTAGAAAGGTGTCAATGGGATTACGCCCCTGGGAAAACAAGGTTTATTTTAATTAGGTCCGTGCGAAAGCATAGGGAACCTCCTTCAAAGTACTGGTACTGGCATGGCTGAAAGATTGGCGATCTTGTAAGCTGTAATTAATCCCGACCAGTCTTTCCTTCTAGGGTTTGAAGGAAGATTTGACTAAAACAGTGGGAGCCATCCTGATTAGATATATTAATAACCAATCTATTCTTGCAAGAGCATACGCTGAGTGTTTTCTTCTGTCTCTCTCCAGGTAGCGACCATGTCACGCCTTAATCAAGATAATAATATGGATGTATTGACCGAACCTGCTTGTTATACTGAGCTAATGAACGTTGGTCCCGCTCCAACTTATAATTGTTATAAGACCGAGCAGGAAATTGGGAATTACCAGAATTCCCGTGCGGTCCAAACGAAGAAAGTGTATGTTGATACATCTTCTTCGGGTATGTTCATTACAAAGAACTATTTCTCAGTATCCTTTAGGTCTTGGGTATAAGATACCGGACCAGGATCCCACATATGTAATCTATTACATGGGCTACAGATAGGTAGAGAACTAAGAACGGGTGATAAAGTTTTAAGAGTTAGAAACGGCGCAATTGTTGTAGCCAAGTCTGTTGATAGTTATCACCCTGTATTACCAAATACATAGATTCTGAACGAATATTATTAAATACCGAACCTGATATACAACATCATATCAGTCTCTTTATTTAGTAAAGAAGGATATAATTTTGTATTGTTGGATAATATTTTTGAACATTTCCTATATCAAGAGTTGATCGGTTCAGGTACGTTATCTAAAAGCATATACGTTCTAAATCAAACCACATTTCTTAACGTACAGAACACACACAAGAGGAAGAGTTTAGAAATGAATGAATCCTTCTTGAGGCATTGTAGACTAGGTCATATCAATGCGACCAGGCTAGCTAAGTTACATTTAGATGCACATTTAAATCAGTTTGAATTTACATCTTTTGAAACTTGCCGGTCATGTCACAAAGATAAGATGACCATAGCTCTGTTTATTGGAAACAGAGAAAGCGTTAGATGAACTCTTGGGATTGATACATGATGATGTATGTAGGTCCCCTGTCTACACATGCCAGGACTGGTTCTTTGTACTTCATTACATTCACTGATGATCTCTCAAGATTCGCACATGTGTTCCTATTGAAACACAAGTCTGAAACTTTTGAGAAATTCAAAGAATATAAGTTAGAAGTAGAGAACCATAATAGGTATAAGTATTATGTCCTTTGATGAGATCAGGGAGGAGAATACTTGAGCACGTAATTCCTGGACTATTCTAAAGGAGAATGAGATTCTCTCTCAGCATTACTCCTCCGCATACACCACAGCATGTTGGTATATCGGGGCAGAGCAATCGCACCCTATGTGATATGGTGTGCTCTATGATGAGTACTACTGAACTGCCTATTTCCTTTTGGGGGTTATGCACTTGAGAAGCTGCATACCTATTGAATAAGGTTCCAACCAAATCAAGTGCCTACCACTCCATATGTGATATGATATGGGAAGAGACCATCTCTTAAGGATGTTAAAAATTGGGGTTGTCTGGCCTATGTCTAAAAGCAAGATCCGGACAAGCTCAAGGCAAGGTCAGTTCTGTGGAAGTTTGTTGGATATCCTAAGCATTCGCAAGGGAATATCTTTTACCACACTGAGGAGCAAAATGTGTTTTGTTTCTCAGCATGCCACCTTTTTTTTAGAAAGGGAATTTCTTGTGAAGAAATTAGTGGTCATGAGGTAGAACTGGAAGGAGTTCCAGCTATACAAACTCCAGCTGATGATTTGGTAAAACCGGAGGATTCAATAGTACCTAACGAACCTCAGCCTCTCCGCCGATCTAGTAGGGTTCCTCACCCACCTGAGAGATACTTCGGTTTCTCTATGATAGTGGGAGCAAGGATTGCATCATGAGATGATGACCCAACTAGTTTCGAGCAAGCCATCTGGAGTGGGGACTCTGTAAGAATGGCTGGATGCTAAGCGATCTGAGATGGAATCCATATACACCAACAAAGTATGGACTTTGGTTGCTTTATCTGAAGGGTTAAATCCCCATCAGGAGCAAGTATATCTTGAGAAGATTACTTGGTGTACATGGAAGAGTTGAGACTTTCAAAGCTAAGACTTGATGCAAAAGGTTCTCGTCATAGACCAGGTGTGGATAATGATGAAACCTTTTCTAGTGCCTATGCTTAAGTCCATCCAGATCCTACTTGCCATTGCTACATACCATGACTACGATATCTGGCGGTTGGGTATCATGACTATTTTTCTAGATAGTGATTTAGAAGAGAGCGTCTATAAGTACACAGCCAGAGGGCTTCATAGACAGTGGGAGCAGCGGAAAAGTGTGCAAGTTGCTTTATGAGTTAAAGCAGGCATCACGGAGTTAGAATATCTGTTTTGATGTGGTAGTCAAAGAGTTTGATTTCATCAAAATGGTAGATAAACCTTGTTTATACAAAAAGGTAGTAGGGAGTATGGTAATGATCCTCGTATTGTACGTGGATGACATACTCTTGAAAGGGAAGGAGTTTCCTATGATACGCTCAGTCAATCTCCTCTTATCACAAGGATTCTCCATATAGGATCAAGGTGATACCTCCTAAATCCTGGTTTATGGATCTATGAGATAGATTTAAGTGGATGTTAGGATTCTCACTAGGTGTAGTGAGATGGTATCAATCGATCCTGGGGAGAATCACTGGATAGCTTCCAGGATGGTAAAGTCGACTGAATGTCAGTCACAGGCATTGTTTTTACACTCAGTGGAGGGACGGTATGTTGGAAGAGTTCCAAACTAGATACCGTGGCATACTAGACGATAAAGGCTGGATACATTGCTACCAAGGATGCTACCAAAGAGGTAGTCTGGATTTATATAGTTCATGATATGAACTTCGTTCCTACCATTGTGTAACAATAGAGTTGTGGGTTTGGCCTAGGAACCCCCATCCCATCAGAAGATCCAGACATATTCTTAGGCAGTATCACCTGATCATGGACATGGTTGATCTCCAGGGCGATCGAGGTTAGGAGAGTAGACACAGAGGAGAACATGGCGGATATACTCACTAAGGCCTATTCCCAGGAGAGACTTTTATGGGATGGTTGAGTATGGGATACTTCAACCACTGCTGATTGTTGGGTATGAGATACTACAACAGATGGCCCTAGTGCAAGTGGGAGATTGTTAGTTATATGTATGCCCTAGAGGCCATTACTGTACATACGATGTTTATTGTAGTGGATGCTTGGACATATATAGGGAGGACTTTCTTGCTCGACATGATAGTATGCTATCTGGTTGCTCTTTATCTTAACATGTATGCTGATTGTCTCTATGTTACATGTTGATAAAGCCCTTAGGATGAGTACTTGACTACCAGGACTATGATGCAGATGATACTAGTGGGGACAGAGTAGTCGGTAAGTATCCTTCAAATGTTCCTAGTCATAGGTGTGTCTAGACAGGGCATCAATATACCAGAGTAGAATAGCGTATTTCTTCTCGACCCATGTAGATGGGCGATGGATGATCCTATATCCATTGGTGTTTGACATCAGAGACAGTATACGGGTGCTCAGTGGAGACTGGGTATACTGGACGGACTCGCCGAGAACTCCCAGATGGTATTATACCTCACGTCATATGGCAGTTCTCTGGTAACACTGGTACAGGTTAGTCTGTAGACCCGAGATTGTCATAGAGTCTTGTGTGATTCCTACTGTGCTTTGATTTCCACCTTACCATGTTTAAGAGAACGTGCAAAACGGTGAATTTTGGGTACAGTCCCAAGTCACATGGAGGTAATGAGCGATAGGAGGGGTTTCGTCTCTCCCGGTATAGGGAGTTGATGTTGCGCTGTGCTCGATTGGCTATAACAGGATGTCCTTGGCCAAGGCTGTTTCAGAGATATACTGGAAAGTGTTATCAGTAGTTTCTCGACCCGTTATGAGCCTTATATCGACACGACTTATCAAATTACTGGGGTCTGACGTTTACCACCCCTAGACGAGATATGCGACATATCAGACGAAGAGATCGGACTGTACGGTAGTATTACTGATTAGATTCGCAAGAGTGTGAGCAGGCTTGCTTGTTGATCTTCTGATCGCTCAATACCCCGGTGGCCGTTACGTTTAGCAGACCGCTTGCGGATTGTGGGTGTTTGATATGATCATCACCTACTGCCGGCGTATTGACGAGTCTTTAGAGTCCAACACAGGGGTTTCCTGGCTCAAGCGAAATGGAGTAGGAGCACATATGTGATATGTGCGGGACCAAGATTAATACGATATGAGATACCGTATTCTATTCTCGCGATATGAGATATCGGTCGGTTATATATGATATAGCCGGGTTATCGGATCAAGTGTTGATTCGATAAGTTGATTCATCTGATATTAGTCGGTTATAGATGATATAGCCGGATTATTAAATCAAGAGTTGATTTAATAATTTAATGTATAATTATATATTTGATATATTACATTACTTTAACTAATATTAGCTCACTTATGATTTCTTTTCTCACATTGGGTACATTGATGTATATATGATATATGTTAAATGTATCAAGCTAGATTACAAATGCAACTAGGGTTAATGAGGGTTAAACCATGGTAGGGTTAAGATTAGGGTTTAAATTTATCATTAAGTAATTCAAAATTGAGGAATTAGTCATGGTTGATATTTTTTGAAAGCTTGCAGAAGCTTCAAGGCATCTTTGACTTTGTTCTCTCTCTTTATCTTGCTTAAGATATTTTTGACCTAACCTTTAACCATAGCATATGTTTAACTCTCTACAAGGGTTAATCATGACATGCTTAACCCTTGGTTGCATTATTAACCTCACTAATAATTCATTTGATGAGTTACTACTTCTTCTTCTTCCAAAAAGCTTTCTAGTTTCAATGGAGGTATGAGAAAATGAGTGAGAAAATAATTTCTAATGTGAGCAAACTTCCTCCTTCATCATCCTCTACTACTTGCCATTTAGTAGAGAGTGTTCTCTTCACAAAGTTCTTGACCTAGTGAAGAAATAGCTTGGGTTAGTGTCTCCCCGACGAAGATCTTCTTTGGCCTCGAAGTCATCGAAGCAAGCATGTTCGTTTCTTCGCCTCTCTAGAGTCCGGAGTTTACGATCGCAGCGAAGGGGACTTCTACACGGAGCTATTGATGTGAAGGACCGGTCTACAAAGGTTGTATTCCTCGCTCTCTTTACTTATTGAAAAGTGTTTGCATATGTGATTCCGTATATTTCTAGTTTATGATTCTAGTTAGGGTTAATAGCTAAAACGACAAATTTTTGAATTTGGCATGGACGATACCTCCCGAAACCTTGCTGCCGTCGTAAGTAACCCTGCAGCGGGACCCCCATAAACTCTGCAAGGCCCCCCGATACGTCCAAATACCCTTCAAAACACAACACACGCACACGTCATATTGAGTTTGCATGACCAGTTTGACCCGTCAATCGGAGGTTCCCTCGCTTCAAAATCGAGGAGTAATTAATGGCAGCTTAGTCCGCGGCTGCCGGAGATTCGGATCCCCACAATCAATAAACCCCGGCCTGCTTAAGGCAGGGGGAATCTGTACATGCCTGACAAGCGCTCGTATTCCCATCTCAATGGAGTGACGAAAAACACCCTACAGATTCTTGCATGCCTGTGGGACCTTTGCTCTCCTCCCATATTTTGGATTAAACGTTCATACGAACTCGATCAAAATATATATCGATTGCCTGTACTGAAGTCATTTTTTTTGTGAACAGGTTAACAGGTCTTCGGTCACAATCTTGAACTCAGCAATCATCTCTCCCAAGATGAGCTTCGTTTCTGAAGCGACTGCGATTCCCTACATGGTCAAAATCAATGCCCGCGTGGTTCTCCCTGCATTTCTTAGCTGGCAATGGGAGGAGTCATCCGGCCAATTTGGTTCCGTCATCATCTACCCTTCCGGAAGCGCTCATCTGGCAGAAATACCGGCAAACCAGGTGGCCAAGCCGGTCTCAAGAGGCAAGAGGCTGAACGTTGTGATCGCTAAGGCACGACAACCCAAACTTAAGACGGTGTCCGGATGACTCTCTTGTGCTCCAGCTGGGGGCAAGACTTCCGACATAAAGGGCTGTAGGGTTAGCTTAGCACCTTGTGAAGGTTTTGGCAAGCATCAATCTTGCTACTTTAAAATTTTTAGGGTGCTAAAAAACCCTAACCAAGATCTTAAGTAGAGACTTAGGGTAAACATAGCAAGTAAACAACTTTACTTCTAAGAGTTAGGGATTACAACCTTTGTAGTCCGTTCCTTCACTTCAAAAGCTCTGTGTTGAGGTCCCTTCGCTGCGATCATCAAGTACCCGGACTCTAGAGTGGCTCCATGAAGAGAAAGATGCAAGCTTGCTTCCAATCTTCAACAACTATGATGATCTGCCTTGAAGAATCTCAAACCCAAGCTATTGCTTCACTAATCAAGTATTAGCAAAGCAAACACCCTAATCTAAGTGGCTAGAATAGATGAGGATGATGAAGTAGGAATTTAGCTCTTATTTTTTTTCTTTATCTCACTCAAAATCATCAGAAACCCAAAAGCTAGAAAGCTTTTCAAGAGGAAGAAGAAGAAGAATTTCATTTGTGATGAATAATGAATTATCGTTCTATGGTTACAAATCAACCATGGGTTAATCAAGAAGACTTAACCCTTGTAGAGAATCAACTAGGGTGAAGGGTTTGGGTTGGGTTAAGCAAATATCTACACAAAAATGTCGTAGCTTGAAACAAAAATAAAGCTTCTAGAAGCTTCATGAAAAAGCTAACCCAAATCAAACCCTAACTATGTTTAATCTCCACAAATCATGTTGCATTTGTAATCATAACTTATTAAAATATTATATATCACATATATAACATATTTTGTAACAAAATAAAATAATACAATTAACATATATCATATATATATCAATGTATTATCCAAGTGAGAAAAAGAATCTTTAAGTGAGCTTATATTAGTTAATGTAACTTAATATATCACATAAATAATTATACATTAAATTATCGAATCAACACTTGATCCGATAATCCGGCTATATCGCATATAACCGACTAATATAATCTGTATCAGTTCATCGAATCAACACTTGATCCGATAACCCGGCTATATCACATATACCCGGCCGATATCTCATATCGCGAGAATCTAATACGGTATCGCATACTCGTATTATTCCCAGTCTCGTACATATCACATATGTGCTCCTACTCCGTTTTGCCTGAGCCAGGAAATCTCTGTGTAGGACTCTAAAGAATCGTCAATACGCCGGCAGTAGGTGATGATCATATCAAACACCCACAAGCTGCAAGCGGTCAGCTAAACGTAACAGCCACCCAGGTATTGAGCAATCAGAAAATCAACAAGCAAGCCTGTACATTCTCCTGTGAATCCAACCAGTAGCACTCCCGTACAGTCCGGTCTCTTCGTCTGATATGTCGCATATCTGGCCTAGGGGTGGTAAACGTCAGACCCCAGTAGCTTGATAAGTCGTGTCGATATGAGGTCCATAACAGTTCGAGAAACTACTGATAAAACTTACCAGTAAATCTCAGCAAACCTGGCCAGGGATTTCCAGTTATAGCCAATCGAGCACTGTGTAAGTCTATGTAACCCACCCCGGTACTTACGGGGAGGCGGAAAGAGTAAAAATCAAATTTTTATCACAAGGGAACATAGAATAACCATGAAGGATCTTTTCTAAACAAAAACTAACAAACTGTAGGGATGCTAGGCACACGCACAAGGGTCTACGAGGTATCAACCATGCCCGATTTAAAATTTAGCCGTGCCGAAAAACCCTAACCAAGATCTTTAAACTAGAGATTAGGCGAAAACAAGCATGTTAAACACTTTAACACTAAGTGAGAGTGATTACAACCTTTGTAGATCCGGTCCTTCACTTCTAAAGCTCCGTGTTGAGGTCCCTTCGCTGCGATCATCGTGCATCCGGACTCTAGAGAGGCTCCACGAAGAGAATGATGCATGCTTGCTTCCGATTTTCGATAACAAAGAAGATCTACCTTGAAGTTTCTTTAACACAAGCTCTCACTCACTAAATGAAGTGAACACCCTCATCTAAATGGCAAGGATAGATGAGGATGATGAAGTAGGATTTTTGCTCTCATTTGTTTTCATTAACTCACTCAAAATAATCACTTAGGAAAAACCTAGAAAGCTTTTCCATCAAGGAAAGAAGAAGGAAGAAGAAGAACAATAGTAATCCTTTTGTGATGAATAATGAAAGTAATAATATCATTACCAAAGGAACCATGGTTAAGTCAAGAGAAGACTTAACCATTGTAGAGATCTAACCATGGTTAAGCGTGTGGGTTGGGTTAAGTAAATATCTTGCAAAATATCTTTGCAAAAACAAAAAAGGAAACCTTCTAGAAGGTTCAAGAAACAACTAACCCAAATCAAACCCTAACCTTATTTAATCTCTACTAAACATGTTGCATTAGTAATCATATCATGTTATAATATTATATATCACATATACAATATTTATTGTAACAAAATAAAATAATACAATTAACATATATCACATATATATCAATATATTACCCGAGTGAGAAAAAGAATCTTTTAGTGAGATTATATTAGTTAATGTAATTTAATATATCACATATATTATTATACATTAAATCATCGAATCAACACTTGATCCGACAATCCGGCTATATCGCATATAACCGACTAATATATCATTTACCGATTCATCGAATCAACACTTGATCCGATGACCCGGCTGATATCATATATCGCGAGAATAGAATACGGTATCTCATATCGCATTATTCTCGGTCCTGCACATATCACATATGTGCCCCTACTCCGTTTTGCCTGAGTCAAGAAACATCTGTGTAGGACTCTAAAAAATCGTCAATACGCCGGTAGTAGGTGAAGATCATATCAAACACCCACAAACTGCAAGCGGTCAGCTAAACGTAACAGCCACTCAGGTATTGAGCGATCAGAAGATCAACAAGCAAGCCTGTACATTCTCCTGCGAATCCAATCAGTAACACTCCCGTACAGTCCGGTCTCATCGTCTGATATGTCGCATATCTCGCCTAGGGGTGGTAAACGTCAGACCCCAGTAGCTCGATAAGTCGTGTCGATATGAGGTCTATAACAGTTCGAGAAACTACTGATAACACTTACCAGTAAATCTCAGCAACCCTGGACAGGGATTTCCAGTTATAGCCAATCGAACACAGCGCAACATCAACTCCTTATACCGGGAGAGACGAATCCCCTCCTATCGCTCATTGCCTCCATGTGATTCGGGACTGTACCCAAAAGCCACCTTTTTGCACGCCCTCTTGGACGTGGTATGATGGAAATCAAAGCACAATGGGAATCACACAAGACTCTATGACAATCTCGGGTCAACAGACTACTCTGTACTAGTGTCACCGGAGAACTGCCATCTGACGTGAGGTATGATACCATCCGGGAGTTCTCGGCGAGTCCGTCCAGTGTACCCAGTCTCTACTGAGCACCCGTACACCATCCTTGATGTCAAACACCGATGGATATGGGATCATCCATCGCCCATCATATGGGTCAAGATGCGTATACGCTAGTCTACTCTGGTGTATCGATGCCCTGTCTCGATACACCCTCGACTAGGAATAATTATAGGATGTACTCGTCGACTACCGTGGCCCCACTAGTATGATCTCATCATAGTCCCAGTAGTCGAGTACATATCCTAAGGGCTTTATCAACATGTAACATAGAGATAATCAGATTACATGCTAAGATAAAAAGCACCAGATAGCGTACTATCATGTCGAGCAAGAAAGTCCTCCCTATATATGTCCAAGCATTCATTACAATATACATCGTATGTACAGTAATGAACTCTAGGGCATACATATAACTATCAAAAACTAACTACAAGTTCTAGCTACTAGGTAAGATGGTTATACCTAGTTCTTGAACCCTTCTCTTCTTGTTGTGGTCCTCCTTGTTGCTAGCTCCTTGGAGTGGTGTAGACGGCTCCTCCTCTTCGTCTTCTCTTTGCCGAAAAAAGATCCACCCGAAGGCCTCTTCCTTGAGCTCCTACCTCAACCAAGAAGTAACTAGAGTGCTTTGCTTGCTAGACTAAGAACCCTAGAATGAGTAGAGAGGTGTTTTGATGGTTTTATCTCACAAAGCTCGTGTTTTTCAACTCATGAAACAAGAGAGTTTTGAGAGAGAAAGGAAGACGGAGAGCAATGCAAGAGAGAGAAAGAGCATGAGAGAATGAGAGTCTCTTCTCACAACCTTGCTCTCATATGAGAGATATATGAGAATAATAATAATAATTAAGATAATTGTGATGGTTAGTTGATTTGACCATTATCATATCACATTTAATGCTAATGCAAGCTTCAAGAAGAATCTTTTGCAAAAGAAAATATCAAGGTCAACAAAAGTCAACAAGTCAAATTGTAACACTTTGAATTTCCGTTAGAATGTTTTTCGTGATAATTAGAAATTGAGCGTGTTATTGTGTATGTGTTCATAGGATTATTAGTTATATTTAGTCGTGTTGGCAAATTGGAAATTTCCCTTTGTAGTGTACACTTGCACACTTAGCATTTTATGACTTAGGGTTTTTTTGGTAGCATGTTAACCATTCTTTTGTTGCATGGTTGTTAACTTAATTCCCACCATTTTTAAATCATATCATAACCCTTTTTTTTTATAATTTCAAATCGTAATAAACAATGAGGCATGGTGGGTAGGTGAAGTTTGACCTTTAGACCATTTTCTTTCTCTCTCTCCCTTTTCTTCTCCCCACTTCAGAATTCTGCAGCCTTCCAGCAGAGAAACCCCCTCTTCCTCCATCTTTTCTTCTCCTTTTTCATTTCCCTTTGATCCTTACACAAAACCCTATACATATCAACTCATTTTCTTCACGAAACCATGGAAAAGTGAGGTTTTTGAGGTGTTCAAAGGCAAATCTGCACACTTGAGGGAAAAGCTGAGACTTTTTGTGTTTTTCAAGGTTCTTAGAAGGTATAAACTCATGTTAGCACTCCTTTTACTTAAACTTGTAGTATTGTTTAGCAAAAATCTCTTTTTTGTGCATTTTTAGTGATATTATAGGATATTTGTGATTCACATGTTAGATTAGGGTTTTGTTAGTTTGGTTAGCTCTATTAGGTGTTATTAGAACTATTTTAGGCCAGATTTGTTTCAGTTTGCACAGAAATACCATAAACTTCCATTTTAGTGCAAAAGTGTGGATTTTAACTTGATTTAAGGCTCTGTAGGATCTGCTACTACTCGAGATATCCCAGAACAAAACTAGATATTACTGTAGCATGTATGGGGGGTTTAGAGTGCACACACAAAACCTGGGAGCCCAATTCCCTACCCAGGCCGCCGAAATAAGCATTCTGGCCGCAATTTACGGCCAGATGGGGGTGTTTTGGGTTGGGGTTTGGGGTGTTGGTGTCTGCTGCTATGTGGGTTATTTTGGTATATATAGTTTTACAATATCTGTTCTGTATCAAAATCTGGAGGTGATTACCTATTTTCCCGTATTTTTAATCTTTCGCGACACGCGTGATACGTGTATGTGGGTTTGGGGTTTTTGCGTATCGTAACGCGTCGGAGTGACTTCAGGCGCGTAACCACACGTTTTAGCGTATCGCGCACACGCGCGCTTGGTTCACGACACGAGTTACTAGTTCAGCCTTAATGTCGTGTTTGTGTGACTTCAAGCTTATGTATGATGTATTGTGTAATTCTAGGTTCGCAGGCGAGTACGGCGGACGCCGCGCAGAAGGGGAAACAAGTTATTGGCTATACCTAGCGAGAGACTTCGGTGAGTAGATTTAACATCTACGGGGATATCGCCCGCATGGCGTTCTACGTCAGGGCTGATAGGACCTTATAGCTACATTTACGTACATTGACTGTGCATGGCTACTATTTAGTGCATACTGCATTCCCTGCTATATGGATATAAACTAGAATTGATAGAACACCGCACCATTACTAACGGTCCATGTTGCACGAGCACTATCCTGCATGTTACACATACACCGTTAGTAATTGCCATGACACTCACACTGTAGAATTTACATCGGATCATTATAATGTAGCTCATCTATATGTGACTTGACATGATATTCATACTTGATGCATATATCACATCGGATCATTATACTGTAGCTCATCTATATGTGACTTGACATGATATTCATATTTGATGCACACATCATATCGGATCATTGACTTGCATATTGGTTTGGATTACATGTGATTTCTGGATTTGGGAACCGTTGCTATTTCAAATATGTAATCATTTAAAAATCCGGTTCCCTTGATATGATATTTCGGTGCGTCCACCATGTGTTTCCTCGGTGCTAGAGTGATATATGTGAACCCGAATCGAGGAGCTGGTTGAGGCCGATTACGGGTACATGGTGGACCCGGTATGGTACCCCGGGGCGAGAACGGTTTCCCTGTGTAGTAGACGGTGAGCCTGGCAGAGGGACTACTACCTACCGGTGATTGGTTGGACCTGACAGTTATCCGGAGGATACTGATCAGAGTCGATAGATGGATGCGGGGTGATCCGTACTGCCGGGGCCGAGGGCCGATACCGCAGACGGAGCCCGTGGGCTGACCCGGACTGACGGGGCCCGATGGATGAGGATTTGCGTGTCGATGCTGGACACGAGTATTTATGATATTTGGGTGCTGATGTCGGGCACTCGGGATTCTCAGAGATTTACAGGATTTGAGGGCCGATGAGAGTGCCGGCGCCTTAGCTATTTGGGGCATCTGGGTGCATTGATGGACACCGATTATATATTCCACGTTGACATTCCGTGTAGATGTTATATTGCCCATGCTCAGCATTTATTATTGTACCTCATCCTGTAGTTATATTACCTGATAGAGCACTTGCATGATTATTGCATATACTGCTTATCACATATTGATATCATCTATTGGCATATGATAGAGTAGCGCAGTACGTGCATGCTCGCGATTACCTTTATATGTTATCTCTATTCACGAGTTGGCAATTCACCCCCGTTGTGCCACAGTGTTTTCAGGTTGCCCTTCGGAGTAGTCGCGGCTGGCTGCGTTTCGCATCTTTTGACACAGATACCCCCATAGTTGGTGTACTGGCTCTTTTGCTGATAGGTGGGTTTTGTGCGGTATCTGTTTATTTTTCAGTTATATACATTATTGTATCTAGTATTCTCCATCTACCATGTATGTATTTGACTTAGAGTCAGTGTGAGGACGATGATGTATATTACTTGTATTTTGGTGTCGAGCTCGTTGTGAGCCGACTGTACTTGCAGTTTATTCTATCTGTGATGCTCCCACTTGTGGATCTTGATCTTCGCTACGGTGTCGTATATTGCTATCTTGGTGATTGTTTACTTAGTTTTCTTAACATGTTAGTAAGTGCTTTCAATATAAACTTATAACACTCTATACTTTTACTGGTTTGATTTCTGGGTTTTCGGTTCACTTAGTCGCGTTACGCCTGTAGACGTTACGTGGTTAGGTGCCGGTCGCGGGCCAAACCTTGGGTCGTGACAAAGTTGGTATCAGAGCGTAGGTTTTACCTTTCGGAGTGTAGGATGACCCTGGTATGATGGAGTAGGTAGCTGCAGAAGGGTAGCGTAGTGTGTGTATGTTCCGCGGCATACTCACGACACGGTACTCCGCCTACGCGACCTTAGGACTTGTTGATTTAAATTCCTTCTTGAGTATATACATTCTTGCGATTCGATTTCCGTATCCTTATCGAATCCTATTGTTCCTTTCAGCCATTATGCCGCCAAAGACTACGAGGGCGCAGAGAGCGGCCGCGAGGGCCGAGATTCGAGTTGACTCGTCGGAGACGAGGACTGATCCGGGTAGTACACCGGTTGTGCCCGTGCAGGCTGTTTCTGCCGTGACAGATCAGATTGCTATGTTAGGAGCTGGTGTGCAGGAGATACGCCAGACGATGGGATCCAGTATGCAGGAGATGCGCCAGATGATGGGATCTCTAGTTGAAACACTTTGAGCGCAGCGACCAGAGGTAGTTCCACCCGTTGCAGAGACCGCGGTGGTACCCACAGTTCGGGCAGTTGCACCTGCGACTACAGAGGTTATTACAGTATCGCTGTCAGAGTTTATGAGGCTGAAGCCTCCGGTCTTCACAGGCACCGATGTGGCCGGGGACCCACAGTCTTTCATTGATAGGATGGCGCGGATATGTCGTTCACTTAGATGCGCAGATGCGAGATGGGTTGAGTTCGCGAGCTTTCGCCTGGAAGGTCTTGCGCAGAAATGGTGCGAATCAGTCGAGAAGGGTAGAGCAGCAGGTCTTCCTCCTATGACCTGGACAGAGTTCGTGGCCCTATTCCTTGCCCGTTTTCTTCCCCAGAGTGTTAGGGATGCCCGAGCACGCAGATTTGAGTCCTTGCGCCAGACTCCAGAGATGTCAGTGGCAGAGTACGATGTGCTGTTCACAGAGCTAGCTATCAATGCCCCGTACTTAGTGGCTACCAAGGAGATGCGAGTCAAGAGATTTGTCCGAGGCTTGCTTACCCCGCTATTCCTTGCTATCAATGCGCAGCATTACGAGACATACGCAGCAGCAGTTGATGCAGCATTATTAGTTGAGGAGCGTCTTACTGAGACTTCGGCAGTTCCAGAGCCGAAGAGAGTTCGTGCATAGACGGCCTTTTCGGCGTCGTGACAGGCACCTTGCAGGTGGCAGAGATCCGAGGCGAGGCTGGTTATTTAGCTCCTATCCCCAGGAGGGTCAGCGACCATCATCGGGATGTTACCGTTGCGGGAGTTCTTATCATCGTGTGCGGATTGTCCTGAGGTACCCCGGAGTGGGGCGGCAGCACCGCATGTCATATTACCACCTTCACCACCCTAGACCACATTGCGATAGTACCTACTGTTACTCCGCGTCAGACGCATGCACAGAGAGGTCGTGGTCGCGGAGGATTTGTTCATAGAGGACGAGGTGACCGAGGCAGAGGGCAGCCAGCGGCCGGCAGGGGACAGTTAGTTGCAGGTGGAGGAAAGGCGCGGGTTTTTGCTTTGACGCATCAGGACTCGCAGGCGTCCAATGCGGTGGTCTCAGGTATCCTTCCAGTATGTTCGGTTGATGCACACGTGTTATTCGATCCCGGATCCATACATTCGTACGTATCCACACACTTTGTGCCGAGTTTGGATAGAGAGTCCGGTTTGCTTGACCAGCCGCTTGTTGTGACTACTCCTGTGGGAGAGTCGTTTGTTGCTAGGCACGTGTTCCGATCCTGTACCGTCCATATTGGCGAGAGAGAGTTGCCGGTCGATTTGATCCTTCTTGAGATGTTGGACTTCGACGTCCTCTTGGGCATGGATTGGTTAGCCATGTGCTATGCTTCTGTTGACTGCCGCGAGAAGACAGTTCGATTTTGTTTTCCCGGTGAGTCGGTTGTTGTTGTGTTGGGGGACCGTGGTGCCACCCCTCACAGTGTGATTTCTTCTTTTCGTGCTGGACAGCTTTTGCGGAAGGGATGTCAGGGATTTCTCACCTATGTTTGCGATACTAGGGCCACAGAGGTTCCGGTAGATCAGGTTCCAGTTGTTAGCGAGTTTCCTGATGTGTTCCCTGACGAGCTTCCTGGGCTACCGCCCGAGCGTGATATTTCTTTCTGTATTGACTTGGTTCCTGGCTCGGGGCCTATTTCTGTACCGCCTTATCGGATGGCCCCGGCGGAACTTCGAGAATTGAAGGGTCAGTTGCAAGATTTGCTGGATAAGGGACTCATTCGACCCAGTGTCTCTCCTTGGGGTGCTCCAGTCCTGTTCGTCAAGAAGAAGGACGGCAGTCTGCGTTTGTGTATCGACTACTGCCAGCTGAAGAGGGTGACAGTGCGGAACAGGTATCCTTTGCCACGCATCGACGATTTGTTTGACCAGCTTCAGGGGGCAGGATACTTTTCGAGGATCGATTTGCGATCAGGCTACCATCAGCTGCGGGTTCGACAGGAGGACATTTCCAGGACAGCCTTCCGCACGCGCTACGGCCATTATGAGTTTTTGGTGATGTCGTTCGGACTCACCAACGCGCCAGCAGCATTTATGGACTTGATGAACCGTATTTTCCGGCCGTATCTTGATCTGTTCAACATAGGGTTCATTGACGATATCTTGGTGTATTCTCGGAGTAGAGAGGAGCACGAGCAGCACCTGCGGATTACACTGCAGACCTTGAGGGAGCATCAGCTTTTCGCCAAATTTTCAAAGTGTGCTTTCTGGCTAGACAGCGTAGACTTCTTGGGGCACGTGATTACACGAGATGGTATATGTGTAGACCCGAGGAAGATCGAGGCAGTTCGGAGTTGGCCTAGACCCACGTCAGTGACGGAGGTTCGCAGCTTTCTAGGGCTGGCAGGCTATTACAGGCGATTTGTGCAGGACTTCTCTCGCATTGCTACACCTTTGACCGGGTTGACCCGGAAGGGAGTTCGCTTCGATTGGACGGAGGAGTGTGAGCACAGTTTCCAGCAGCTACGGGTTCTACTGATTACGACACCAGTGCTATCGTTACCTTCAGGATCAGGCGGATTTGTGGTCTACTGTGATGCTTCACGAGTGGGGCTAGGGTGCGTTTTGATGAAGCATGACAGGGTGATCGCGTATGCTTCACGGCAATTAAAGAAACTTGAACAGAATTACCCCACTCATGATCTGGAAATGGCTGCAGTGGTCTTTGCACTCAAGATCTGGCGACATTATTTGTATGGAGAGTCATGCCAGATATTCACTGACCACAACAGCTTAAAATATATATTTCAGCAGCGAGACCTGAACCTTAGACAGCGCCGATGGATGGAGTTGGTGAAGGACTATGATTGTAAGATCTTGTATCACCCGGGCAGGGCGAATGTAGTGGCGGATGCTTTGAGCAGGAGGCCCGGGGGTAGTCTATCCTGTTTGAGCGCAGTGCAGAGGCAGTCGTCGGCGGATTGGCAGATCTTATGTGACAGCCGGGTACAGTTCGAGTTTACGCCAATCGGAGGACAGATTGCGCATGTTCGTGCATGCCCATAGTTGCTTGACCGTATATATGAGGCACAGTACAGTGATGACCGCTGTTCAGAGATCAGGACACAGATGGGACATGGCAGATTTTCCGAGTTCGTGATCGATGATCAGGGGATACTACGATTTGGAGCTAGACTGTGCGTACCAGATGCTGAGGGATTGCGGCGCGAGATTCTTGAGGAGGCACATCGATCGGTATATAGTGTTCATCCCGGTTCCACCAAGATGTACCATAACTTGAGAGGTGTTTACTGGTGGGACGGAATGAAGAGAGACATTGCAGATTTTGTGTCGAGATGCCTGACTTGTCAGCAAGTCAAGGCTGAGCACCAGAGGCCCGCGGGAGAGCTACAGCCGTTACCCATTCCGGAGTGGAAATGGGAACAGATATCTATGGATTTCATTATGGGTCTACCCAGGACTAGTCGAGGGTATGACTCCATCTGGGTGATCGTGGATCGTTTGACGAAGGCGGCTCACTTCCTACCGGTGAAGATGACTTTCGGATTTTCTCAGTATGCCCAGATTTACATTGATGAGATTGTACGAATGCACGGAGTTCCGACATGTATCGTGTCCGATATAGGCACCCAGTTTACCAGACGGTTATGGCAGAGGCTTCAAGAGGCTTTGGGCACTCGCTTGAGTTTCAGCACAGCATTCCATCCGCAGACCGACGGACAGTCAGAGCGGACTATTCAGACTCTCGAGGACATGCTCAGAGCATGCGTATTAGACTTCGGAGGTAGCTGGGATCATCATTTTCCCTTAGTAGAGTTCTCCTACAACAACAGCTACCAAGAGACCATTCAGATGGCACCGTTTGAGGCTCTTTATGGGAGGAGATGCAGATCGCCCACCTGTTGGACGGAGCTCAGTGAGAGCAGTATCTTAGGGCCGCAGATTGTGGAGGAGACGACCGCGAAGATCCAGTTGATTCGCGATAGGATGAGAGCAGCCCAGAGTAGGCAGAGGTCTTATGCGGACCGTCGTCGGCGCAGACTTGAGTTTTCTGTTGGTGATCATGTTTTCTTGAGGGTCTCCCCAATGAAAGGCGTGATGAGGTTTGGAAAGAAGGGGAAGCTTAGTCCCAGATATGTGGGCTCCTTCAAGATCCTCGAGCGTGTTGGTGCGGTTGCATATCGATTAGCCCATCCGCCCAGTTTTCCAGACGTGCACCCTGTATTTCACGTTTCGATGCTCCGCAAATATCTTCATGATCCTTCGCATGCGATTCAGCACCCGACGATCCAGCTTGAGCGTGACTTTTCCTATGCAGAGCAGCCGGTGATGATCTTGGATTGACAAGTGAAGAAATTGAGGTCGAAGGAGATACCGTCCGTCAAGATACTTTGGCGTGGCCAGAGTGGCGAGGAGGTCACTTGGGAGACCGAGAGCGAGATGAGGAAGAGGTATCCCCATCTTTTTGAAGGTGCGTATAGTTAGATTTTTAAATTCGGGGACCGAATTTCTTTAAGGGGGGTAGATTGTAACACTTTGAATTTCCGTTAGAATGTTTTTCGTGATAATTAGAAATTGAGCGTGTTATTGTGTATGTGTTCATAGGATTATTAGTTATATTTAGTCGTGTTGGCAAATTGGAAATTTCCTTTTGTAGTGTACACTTGCACACTTAGCATTTTGTGACTTAGGGTTTTTTTGGTACCATGTTAACCATTCTTTTGTTGCATGGTTGTTAACTTAATTACCACCATTTTTAAATCATATCATAACCCTTTTTTTTATAATTTCAAATCCTAATAAACAATGAGGCATGGTGGGTAGGTGAAGTTTGACCTTTAGACCATTTTCTTTCTCTCTCTCTCTTTTCTTCTCCCCACTTCAGAATTCTGCAGCCTTCCGGCAAAGAAACCCCCTCTTCCTCCATCTTTTCTTCTCCTTTTTCATTTCCCTTTGATCCTTACACAAAACCCTATACATATCAACTCATTTTCTTCACGAAACCATGGAAAAGTGAGGTTTTTGAGGTGTTCAAAGGCAAATCTGCACACTTGAGAGAAAAGCTGAGACTTTTTGTGTTTTTCAAGGTTCTTAGAAGGTATTAACTCATGTTAGCACTCCTTTTCCTTAAACTTGTAGTATTGTTTAGCAAAAATCTCTTTTTTGTGCATTTTTAGTGATATTATAGGATATTTGTGATTCACATGTTAGATTAGGGTTTTGTTAGTTTGGTTAGCTCTATTAGGTGTTATTAGAACTATTCTAGGCCAGGTTTGTTTCAGTTTGCACAGAAATACCATAAAGTTCTATTTTAGTGCAAAAGTGTGGATTTTAACTTGATTTAAGGTTCTGTAGGATCTGCTACTACCCGAGATGTCCCAGAACAAAACTAGATATTACTGTAGCATGTATGGGGGGTTTAGAGTGCACACACAAAACATGGGAGCCCAATTCCCTACCCAGGCCGCCGAAATAAGCATTCTGGCCGCAATTTGCGGCCAGATGGGGGTGTTTTGGGTTGGGGTTTGGGGTGTTGGTGTCTGCTGCTATGTGGGTTATTTTGGTATATATAGTTTTACAATATCTGTTCTGTATCAAAATCTGGAGGTGGTTACCTATTTTCTCGTATTTTTAATCTTTCGCGACACGCGTGATACGTGTGTGTGGGTTTGGGGTTTCTGCGTATCGTGACGCGTCGGAGTGACTTCAGGCGTGTAACCATACGTTTTAGCGTATCGCGCACACGCGCGCTTGGTTCACGACACGAGTTACTAGTTCGGCCTTAATGTCGTGTTTGTGTGACTTCAAGCTTATGTATGATGTATTGTGTAATTTTAGGTTCGCAGGCGAGTACGGCGGACGCCGCGCAGAAGGGGAAACAAGTTGTTGGCTATACCTAACGAGAGACTTCGGTGAGTAGATTTAACATCTACGGGGATATCGCCCACATGGCGTTCTACGTCAGGGCTGATAGGACCTTATAGCTACATTTACATACATTGACTGTGCATGGCTACTATTTAGTGCATACTGCATTCCCTGCTATATGGATATAAACTAGAATTGATAGAACACCGCACCATTACTAACGGTCCATGTTGCACGAGCACTATCCTGCATGTTACACACACACCGTTAGTAATTTCCATGACACTCACACTGTAGAATTTATATCGGATCATTATATTGTAGCTCATCTATATGTGACTTGACATGATATTCATACTTGATGCATATATCATATCGGATCATTATACTGTAGCTCATCTATATGTGACTTGACATGATATTCATATTTGATGCACACATCATATCGGATCATTGATTTGCATATTGGTTTGGATTACATGTGATTTCTGGATTTGGGAACCGTGGCTATTTCAAATATGTAATCATTTAAAAACCCGGTTCCCTTGATATGATATTTCGGTGCGTCCACCATGTGTTTCCTCGGTGCTAGAGTGATATATGTGAACCCGAATCGAGGAGCTGGTTGAGGCCGATTACGGGTACATGGTGGACCCGGTATGGTACCCCGGGGCGAGAACGGTTTCGCTGTATAGTAGACGGTGAGCCTGGCAGAGGGACTACTACCTACCGGTGATTTATTGGACCTGACAGTTATCCGGAGGATACTGATCAGAGTCGATAGATGGATGCGGGGTGATCCGTACTGCCGGGGCCGAGGGCCGATACCGCAGACGGAGCCCGTGGGCTGACCCGGACTGATGGGGCCCGATGGATGAGGATTTGCGTGTCGATGCTGGACACGAGTATTTATGATATTTGGGTGCCGATATTGGGCACTCGGGATTCTCAGAGATTTACAGGATTTGAGGGCCGATGAGAGTGCCGGCGCCTGAGCTATTTGGAGGATCTGGGTGCATTGATGGACACCGATTATATATTCCACGTTGACATTCCGTGTAGATGTTATATTGCCCATGCTCAGCATTTATTATTGTACCTCATCCTGTAGTTATATTACCTGATAGAGCACTTGCATGATTATTGTACATACTTCTTATCACATATTGATATCATCTGTTGGCATATGATAGAGTAGCGCAGTACGTGCATGCTCGCGATTACCTTTATATGTTATCTCTATTCACGAGTTGGCAACTCACCCCCGTTGTGCCACAGTATTTGCAGGTTGCCCTTTGGAGTAGTCGCGGCAGGCTGCGTTTCGCATCTTTTGACACAGATACCCCCATAGTTGGTGTACTAGCTCTTTTGCTGATAGGTCGGTTTTGTGCGGTATCTGTTTATCTTTCAGTTATGTACATTGTTGTATCTAGTATTCTCCATCTACCATGTATGTATTTGACTTAGAGACAGTGTGAGGACGATGATGTATATTACTTGAATTCTGGTGTCGAGCTCGTTGTGAGCCGACTGTTCTTGCAGTTTATTCTATCTGTGATGCTCCCACTTGTGGATATTGATCTTCGCTATGGCTTAGTATATTGCTATCTTGGTGATTGTTTACTTAGATTTCTTAACATGTTAGTAAGTTCTTTCATTATAAACTTATAAGACTCTATACTTTTACTTGTTTGATTTCTGGGTTTTCGGTTCACTTAGTCGCGTTACGCCTGTAGACGTTACGCGGTTAGGTGCCGGTCGCGGGCCAAACCTTGGGTCGTGACACAAATGGTCAACCCAACCATAACCATGGCACAATTATCCTTAATTAATATTATTAACCATATTTATCATTCTCATTAGGGTTTAGAAAAAGTCAACGGTCAAAAACCCTAATGAGGTTCCTCTGCCTTTGTCAACTGTGCATACACACCCGCATCCGTGTTCCGAGGAACATGAATGCAATGAGACAAAACCAATCCCAAAACAAATACTAGATCCACAAATACTAGGATCTGGCATAAACCAAAGCCCGCTAGTAATAACTGCCCGGACACCAAACGTGAACAAGTGCGCGTATGTGAACGAACCCCGTCGTAAAACCATACGACCTCTACTCTGTTTTGCCCAAAGGTGAACAACCCTCTGTGTGGGACTCTAAAGACCCAACACTACGCTGGCAGTAGGTTTAACCACAGGCCATAAGCGGTACTAGCTGTACGTAACGGTCCCCAGGTAGATGCCGATAAGAAGACCGATGAGGTGAACCCATCCGAACTCCTACTGAGCCTGAATGTGACAATCTCCGTACAGTCCGGTCTGTTCGTCTGAGAGTATCGCATGTTGGGCCTAGGGGGGCGGTAAACGTCAGTCCCCTAATAGCGGTACAAGTCGTGTTGGAGTGTAGCCCAGAACACCCTGAGAAAATACTGGAAACACTACCAGTAAATCTCGCTTGCCCTGACCAGGGACTTTGTGTAATGGCTCTCCTAGACACAGCGCGATATCGACTCCCAATAACGGGAGAGACGAATCCTGTCTAACCGTCACTGCCTCCAAGTGCTTCAGGACTGCACCCAACTACTACCTGTTTGCCCGACTCATTTGAGCCGTGGTAGGGTAGTAATCTAAAAACAGTGGGAACACACTCGAGGCGAAGTGACAGTGTCAAGTCAATGGACTAAGATGTACTCATGTCACCTGGGAACTGATAACTGACGATAGGTATAATACCAACCAACAGTTCCCAGCGAGACCTGCCCAGTGTACTCGTAACCTAACGAGCACCTGCATACTATCTCCAGTACGACGTACCGATGGCTATGGGACAGACCATCTCCCCTCCTGGGATGAGAAGCGTATACACTAGTTTGCTCTGGAGTATCGATGCCCTGTCTCGATAATCCTACGACCAGAGACCTGTATAAGGATGTGCTTACAGAATACCCAGCCCCCACTAGTGTGACTGCCATCACAACGCTAGTAGTCAAGCAAAAGATCCTAAGGGCTCTATCAATATGTATTAGCAATATGTCAAAAGAAACACATACGCATATTAAGATAGATACAAACCAAGTAGCATACTACCATATTCAGCAAGAATGTCAATCCGTGTATATATCCCAAGCTTCCAAAATGTAATATACAAACTAGTACTATACAATAATGGCCTCTAGGGCATATCGCACTAACACACTGCGCAACATCAACTCCCTATACCGGGAGAGACGAAACCCCTCCTATCGCTCATTGCCTCCAAGTGATTCGGGACTGTACCAAAAAGCCACCGTTTTGCACGCCCTCTTGGACGTGGTATGATGGAAATCAAAGCACAATGGTAATCACACAAGACTCTATGATGATCTCGGGTCTACAGACTAACCTGTACCAGTGTCACCAGAGAACTGCCATCTGACATGAGGTATAATACCATCTGGGAGTTCTCGGCGAGTCCGTTCAGTGTACCCAGTCTCTACTGAGCACTCGTATACCTTCTCTAATGTCAAGCACCAATGGATATGGGATCATCCATCGCCCATCATATGGGTCAAGAAGCAGATACGCTAGTCTACTCTGGAGTATCGATGCCCTGTCTCGGTTCTCCCACGACTAGGAACATTTGAAGGATGTACGTAGCGACTACACCGTCCACACTAGTATGATCTGCATCATAGTCCCGGTAGTCAAGTACTCATCATGAGGGCTTTATAAACATGTGACATAGAGACAATCAGCGTACATGTTAAGATAAAGAGCAACCAGATAGCATAATATCATGTCGAGCAAGAAAGTCCTCCCTATATATGTCCAAGCATACACTACAATATACATCGTATGTACAGTAATGGCCTCTAGGGCATACATATAAATAACAATATCTCACTTGCACTAGGGCTATCTGTTGTAGTATCTCATACCCAACAATCAGCAGTGGTTGAAGTATCCCATACTCAACCATCCCATAAAAGGCTCTACTGGGAAATAGGCCTTTGTGAGTGGATCCGCGCTGTTGTCCTCTATGTCTACTCTCCTAACCTCGATCTCCCTCGAGATCAACCATCTCCATGATCAGGCGATACTACCTAAGAATATGTCTGGATCTCTGATGGGACGGGGGTTCCTAGGCATAAGCCACAACTCCATTGTCATACAATGGCAGGAATGAAGTTCATCTCATGAACTAAAATATATCCAGACTATCTCTTTGGTAGCATCCTTGGTAACAATGTATCTTGCCTTTAATCGTCTAGTATGTCACGGTATCTAGCTTGGAACTCTTCCAACATACCATCCCTCCACTAAGGGTAAAGACAATGCCTGTGACTGACATTCAGTCATCCTTATCACCCAGGAACCTTTCCAGTGATTCTCCCCAGGATCGATTGATACCATCTCACTACAACTAGTGAGAATCCTAGCATCCAATTAGATCTATCTCATAGATCCATAACCCAGGATTTAGGAGGTATCACCTGATCCTATATGGAGAATTTTTGTGATAAGAGGAGATTGACCGAGCATAGCATAGGAAACTCCTTCCCTATCAAGAGTATGTCATCCACGTACTATACGAGGATCACCACCATACTCTCTACTACCTTTTTATATATACAAGGTTCATCTACCATTTTGATGAAGTCAAACTCTTTGACTACCACATCAAAACAGACGTTCCAACTCTGCGATGCCTGATTTATCCCATAAAACATCTTGCACACGTTTTCGCTGCTCCCACTGTTTATGAAGCCCTCTAGCTGTGTACTTATAGACGCTCCCTTCCAAATCACTATTTAGAAAAGCAGTCATGACACCCAACCGCCAGATACCATAGTCATGGTATGTAGCAGTGGCAAGTAGGATCTGGATGGACTTAAGCATAGCTTTGGAAGTCTTAACTTTTCCATGTACACTAAGTAATCTTCTCAAGATATACTTGCTCCTGATGAGGATTTAACCCTTCAGTTAAAGCAACCAAAGTCCATACTTTGTTGGTGTATAAGGATTCCATCTCAGATCGCTAAGCATCCAGCCATTCTCACAGAGTCCCCACTCCTGATGGCCTGCTCGAAACTAGTTGGGACATCATCTCATGATGCAATCCTTGCTCCTACTGTCATAGAGAAACCAAAGTATCTTTCAGGAGGATGAGGAACCCTACCAGATCGGCGGAGAGGCTGAGGTTCGTTGGAAACTATTGAATCCTCCGGTTCTACCAAATCATCAATTGTAGTTTATTTTAGCTGGAACTACTTCCAGTTCTACCTTATGACCACTAATTTCTTCATAAGAAATTCCCTTTCCAAAAAGGTGGCATGCTAAGAAAACAAAACATCTTTTGTTTCTCACTTTGGTAGAAAATATTCCCTTGCTAATGCTTGGGATATCCAACAAACTTCCACAGAACTGTCCTTGCCTCGAGCTTGTCCGGATTTTGCTTTTGACATAGGCCGGACAACCCCAAATCTTAACATATTTAAAGGATAGGCTCTTCCCATACCATATCATATATGTAGTGGTAGGCATCTGATTTGGTTGGAACCCTATTCAATAGGTATGCAACTTCTCAAGAGCATAACCCCAAAAGAAAATAGGCAACTCAGTAGTACTCATCATAGATCACACCATATCACATAGGGTGCGATTGCTCCGCCCTGATACACTGACCTGCTGTGGTGTATACGGAGGAGTAATGCTGAGAGAGAATCTCATTCTCCTTTCCTTTTATAGTCCAGGAATTCCGTTGCTTAAGTATTCTCCTCCTTTATCTCATCAAAGGACATAATACTTTTACCCGTTTTTGGTTCTCTACTTCTAATGTATATTCTGTGAATATCTCAAAAGGTTCGGACTTGTGTTTCAACAGGAACATATGTCTGAATCTTGAGAGATCATCAGTGAATGTAATGAAGTACAAAGAACCAGTCCGGGCATATGTAGACAGGGGACTTTCATACATCATGTATCAAGCCCAAGAGATCAGTAACTCTTTCTCTGTTTCCAATAAACGAAGCTATGGTCATCTTATCTTTGTGAAATGACCGACAAGTTTCACAAGATGTAAATTCAAACTAATTTAAATATGCATCTTTATGTAATTTTAGCTAGTCGGGTCGCATCGATATGACCTAGTCTACAATGCCTCAAGAATGATTCGTTCATTTCTGAACTCTTCCTCTTGTGTGTGTTCTGTACGTTAAGAACC
This sequence comes from Agapanthus africanus, assembly GCA_030015575.1. NCBI lineage: Eukaryota > Viridiplantae > Streptophyta > Magnoliopsida > Asparagales > Amaryllidaceae > Agapanthus > Agapanthus africanus. The sequence goes on along the minus strand of CM057349.1, from coordinate 323,375,484 downwards.
GTGGTTTAATTTAGAACGTCTATGCTTTTAGATAACGTGCCTGAACCGATCAACTCTTGATATAGGAAATGTTCAAAATATTATCCAACAATACAAAATTATATCCTTCTTTACTAATAAAGAGACTGATATGATGTTGTATATTAGGTTCGGTATCTAATAACATTCGTTCAGAATCAATGTATTCTGGTAATACAGGATGATAACTGCCAACAGATTTGGCTGCAACACTTGCATCATTTCCAACTCTTGAAACTTATCACCCATTCTCAGTTCTCTACCTATCTGTAGCCCATGTAACAAATTACATTTGCAGGATCCTGATCCGGTATATCATACCCAGGACGTAAAAGATACTGAGAAATAGTTTTCGGTAATGAACACACCCGAAGAAGATGCATCAACATGTACTTTCTTCGTTTGGGCGGCACGGGAATTCTGGTAATCCCCTATTTCCTGCTCTGTCTTATAACAATTATAAGTTGGAGCGGGACCAACGTTCCCGAGCGCAGTATAACAAGCGGGTTCGGTCAATACATCCGTATTATTATCTTGATTAAGGCGTGACATGGTCGCTACCTGGAGAGAGATAGAAGAAAACACTCAGCGTATGCTCTTGCAAGATTAGATTGGTTATTAATATATCTAATCAGGATGTCTCCCACTGTTTTAGTCAAATCTTCCTTCAAACCCTAAAAGGAAAGACTAGCCGGGATTAATTATATTCTACAAGTTCGCCAATCTTTCAGCCAGGCCAGTGCCGGTACTTTGAGGGAGGTTCCCCGCGCTTTTGCACGGAGCTAATTAAAATAAATCTCGTTTTCCCAGGGGCATAACCCCGTTGACACCTTTCTAGACACCTACTTGATCGGCTAATTATAATGTGTAAAACTCTCGCAGGAGTAACTCTTACTCGCAGTGGGTATCGGGATCCAACTATCTCATAGAAGGTATGCAATCTCATTGCAAATTTCAACACTTGAAATTCCCGATAACTCTTTTACCCCTAGCGTGCTATGACCTTGACGCATGCCAAACAACCCATAGTCCGCTAGTCAAGTTCAACCCGTGCATTTCCTGATTGAATTAAACCCAGCCGTACGACCCTTGATGCATGCCAAACAATGCCATACGAATACCCTAATCCAATCGCATCGTAAGCTAGCAGATAAGCACTAGTTAGCTACCGTACACTACGCCTTGACGCATGCCAAACTACCGCAGCACGAATACTACGTAGTACTTATCTGAAATGACGGATGGCTACACAGATTTTTAAGAAAACCATAAGCATAATAAACTTGATATCGTTGTAGAATCAAATGATTTAAATGGAGTGTTTTTGAGGCCTTTGCTAGTTTTGCTAAAGAGGTCACTCCCGGTGAAGGGATCTCGGCTCTTTCCTTATCGAATAAGGTGCAGGATATTTCACAAATACCACTATGCAAAGCAAAAACTAGAAAAACAATCAAAAGACAAGACCGAGGGTTGTAGCATCTGCCAGTTATTGCTAACGAGGTCACTACCGGTGAAGGGATCTCGGCTCTTTCCTTATCGAATAAGGTGCTGGATGTTCTACAAGGAACACAACTATGCAAAGCAACAACTAGAGCTACCTGTTTTTGAAAATTCGATTCCACAATATTTTTAGGTTTCTTTTAGTTTCATTAATCTCATTAATGAAGTCCTATTTTATTATGCTTCACAAGCATCACATTTGAAATGAAATCAGCAATATAACATATATCTCATATATATAATATAAACATTCGTCTCAGGCAGTAATATGATCTCATCACAGAACATTGCAGCAGAAGATAACATATGAAATATTGGATATACTAGGATTTCCGTGTTTTATGCGAGCCTGTATAAAACGCGGATTCCACGGTCGCGATGAATAGCCAACCCCACACCTCTAGACCCCTACGAGAGTGACAAGCAACCCTACCAATTCTAGAGTTAGGACACCCAGTCTCGACTCCTCGAGATGGTCTCCCACTGGACCCTAGAACCCGGTTACTTATGCTCCCCGCCTTGGGCCTATCCTAATGCGGAAAAGTAAATAATATACAATGGTGACATCATCCTCAACCCGGAAGTGCCCCAATAAAAGAATATTACATACAATGAATTTTACATGAATGAAAATGAAAAACTCTCATCTCACATAAAACCCCCGGCTATTCAAAACATGACAATCCAATATAACATATCACAGCAACACATAACATCACATGTCATCAACGTAGGTAAATATGCATATCTCAATTGTCGTTGATGTATAGCAACAAAACCGGCGATACACCACATATTACACTTACGGTCGCATAAAAGAAAGTGTAAAACTACAACAGTTGGAATCCGTAACCACCTTAGACATCGCATGACTAACCAAATGAATTCCTTAGACATCGCATGCCTAACAATTATAAACCCCGCATTTTAGTCTCAATGTCGAAAACACTTTTCAATATCAAGTCGGACAATTCAACAAGATTCCCGACATGCTGATCGAATGCTCATCGGAAACTTTAGTAGACGGCCGCACCCCCGGATGTCGTCGACGGAGTGCACTAAGGCGGAACGCCGCTGCCGCGAGCACCCGAACGGATGCTTTTGGCGACGGGGTTCTCCTACAGTCACTTGGTCGGGGCTATGGGGCATGGCTATCTATTAAGTTTACCCGGCGAGTATCCGCGTACGCTACATGATTGCGATGGACTTTTGATCACATCAAAATCCCGTGGCAATCGATCAAATGAGACTAAAGTGCTAGATTTATAACATTCAAATTAGTTATCTCATAACTACTTATGGATTCCAAATATTGTATCACATTCCAGATAAATAGACAATGTTAAACTTTCCAATCGAATAAACAAACACCTAAAATTTCCCTTTTTGCTCAACACTTGAACGTAGTTTAAAAGCATCCATCACATGCCACGGTACTAATGGTCCAGCCGTAGAAGGGTCAAACCAACGCCTCACATGTGGCAATGCCGTACTGCCCCAAACCCTAAGGTTTAGAGGAGATTCAGACGGTTACATAATCGAGTTAAGGTTTGTGTTCTTCTAAAGGTCCACCACGTTACTTGCACGACTGTGAATGTTCTTTAACTAAGGAAAAAAAACCAACACTTGGAAATTTTCCGGCAGGGGAAAAAGTGAGTTATTGATATCCGTTTGAACTTTTTAACACGTTCTAAATTACCCGGAAAAACTAAACGATGTTAAAATTTCCGATCGAATCAACGAGTTCCCAATATATCCCAGAAAGCTCAACACTTGAGTAGAACTAAAAATTCCCAGAAGCATGAAAAAGTACCCAAGAATAAACCCCTGAAGTATGAGCCACCAACTCCCAAAGTTGGCCGCGGAACCGCCGCCAAACGCATGGTTTGGCCGCAGTTCCGCGGTCACATGAGTGAGTTGTGGTTTCGTACTTCACAGTAATTCTTAGAATTCTCTGCATGATTTTCTGAGTATTTTTAATATGAAAAATTTCAACTTTTGAAAAAATTTCTAGAAACTAGGATTCATCGGGGTTTCGGAGTTCGATCGGACTTCTAACTTCGTCTACACATCGCCTAATGCTCTAGCTTGGCTCTGATACCACTGTAGGGTTAGCTTAGCACCTTGTGGAGGTTTTGGCAAGTATCAATCATGCTACTTTAAAGTTTTTGGGGTGCTAAACAAACCCTAACCAAGATCTTAATTAGAGACTTAGGATAAACATAGCAAGTAAACAACTTTACTTCTAAGAGTTACGGATTACAACCTTTGTAGTTCGTTCTTTCACTTCAAAAGCTCCGTGTTGAGGCCCCTTCACTGCGATCATCAAGTACCCGGACTCTAGAGAGGCTTTATGAAGAGAAAGATGCAAGCTTGCTTCCAATCTTCAACAACTAAGATGATCTACCTTGAAGAATCTCAAACCCAAGCTATTACTTCAGTAATCAAGTATTAGCAAAGCAAACACCCTAATCTAAGTGGCTAGAATAGATGAGGATGATGAAGTAGGAATTTAGCTCTCATTTGTTTTCTTTATCTCACTCAAAATCATCACAAACCCAAAAGCTAGAAAGCTTTTCAAGAGGAAGAAGAAGAAGAATTTCATTTGTGATGAATAATGAATTATCTTTCTATGGTTACAAATCAACCATGGGTTAATCAAGAAGACTTAACCCTTGTAGAGAATCAACTAGGGTGAAGGGTTTGGGTTGGGTTAAGCAAATATCTACACAAAAATATCATAGCTTAAAACAAAAATAAAGCTTCTAGAAGCTTCATGAAAAAGCTAACCCAAATCAAACCCTAACTATGTTTAATCTCCACAAATCATGTTCCATTTGTAATCATAACTTGTTACAATATTATATATCATATATATAACATATTTTGTAACAAAATAAAATAATACAATTAACATATATCACATATATATCAATGTATTATCCAAGTGAGAAAAAGAATCTTTAAGTGCGCTTATATTAGTTAATGTAACTTAATGTTGGGGTAAAAATTTACACCCCGGTTGACCGAGTCAAAGTCAAGGTCAACCCCCAAGCTAGGTGGGCCCAAGCCCGGGTCAAGTGGGCCCATGCCCAGGTCGAGTCCGAAACATGAAGCGGCCGACCCTCCCCATGCTAAATATAAATCATGTCATAAATAATTTTTATGTAATTTTTTATGCATGAATGTAAACAAAATGGGCATAAAGCCAAATTTTTGTAAAGCCCATGGCTTATGTGCAAAAAGAAATGGTACATGAGCCATGAGATAGGCAAAATGCCATTTTGTGAAGCCCAAGGGGCTATGTGTAAAATGTATGGCCTATAAAGGCAAAGATAATGAAAATATCTAAAAAACTTTTTCTCTCTCTAAAAAAAGTTTCCAGATCTGAGATCTATTCTTCTTCTTCAAGGTTCCAAAATCTTCTTCTTTCTCTTGAATTAAATCAAGAGTTTTACTCCTCTTTTTATAAAACAAATTAGTTTTTCACCACAAAACCCACAAAGGGGAACTTGGATCTATCATCAGATCTTAAAAAGGAGAGATTTTGAGATTTCACATCTCTTGATCTTCAAGATCCAGCAAGCAACAGGAGGAAGAAGAAGAACCACTTCCATTAAACCCAAAACACATTCAGGAGCCCGACTCCTCTCTGATTTCTCTTTTGAGAAATCTTTTTTTCAGGCTAAAAGCCTCTTGTCCTCTCCGGCGCGCAGCGCTCATGCGCAAAGCGCCCGCGTGCCAACACGTGGCGCGCGCGCTTGCGCTCCAGTGCACAGCGTAAGTGCGCAAAGCACCCGCGTGCCGACACGAGGTGCGCGCGCTTGCGCACCTGCGCGCTTGCGCACGTGCGCAAAGCGCCCGCGTGCCGACACGTGGCGCACGCGCGCTTGCGCTCCAACGCGCATTGCGCAAAGCGCCCACGTCCCGACACGTGGCGCGGGCGCGCGCTTGCGCACCTGCGCGCAACGCGCATTGCGCAAAGCGCCCACGTGCCGACACGTGGCGCGCGCGCTTGCGCACCTGCGCGCAGCGCTCTTGCGCAAAGCGCCCACGGGCCGACACGTGGCGCGCGCGCTTGCGCACCTGCGCGCAGCGCTCATGCGCAAAGCGCCCACGTGTTGACACGTGGCGCGCTTGCGCCTAAGCGCACAGCGCTCAAGGCGCTGGCCCCACGCGTCCCTTGGATGCCTTTCCCCCCTCTTTTTATGTACATACATGTACATATACATATGTATACAAATTCACACATATACATACTCCGCAACATTCTCCCCCTCCAAAAAATTTTCGGGCTGGGGCGCTGTCCCGAATCCCGCAGGGGGCTGCTAGCCCCCTTGACCCCCAGCCCGCTATCCGGGTAGCGGGATCCCCGTAAAAACTCTACGTGGCTCCCGATATATCCAAACCCCCCTTTCAAAACAGAACACACATACACTGCACATTGAGTTCGCATGACCTGTTTAACCCGTTAATCGGAGGTTCTCTCGCCCCAAAGGCGATGGGTAATTAACGGCAGCTTAGTCCGCGGCTGCCGGAGATTCGGATCCCCACAATCATTAAACCCCAGCCTACCCTAGGCAGGGGGAATCTGTAGTACGCCTGACAAGCGTGCGCGTATTCCCATCTCAATGGGGTGACGAAAAACACCCTACAGATTCTGGCACGCCCGGTGGGACGAATCTTTCCTCCCATATTTCGGGTTAAGCGTTCATGCGAACTCAATCAATATACATACCTGTATTTATCCTAAAAATAATGCTTTTTTCATGCAGGATTTTCAAGCGATCACCTTTCAACAATGTCTCTGAAGATGAACTCAGCTCCCGTCTCCTACACAATGAAGATAGACTCCAGGACGGTCCTCCCAGCCAGTCTCGGGCGACAATGGGAGGAGCCGCTGCTACCATTCGGCTCTATTCTGTTCATGCCAGTTGGCGCCATCCCAGCTCCTCAAGCCCCGGTGGCAGACAAACCGGTCTCGAAAGGCAGGAGACCAAATGTGGTGATTTCAAAGGCGCCCCAACCCAAGCGCAAGTCGGTATCTGAACGACTTTCCTTGGCCCCAGCTGGGGGCAAGTCCGTCAACACCAACAAAGATACAACGCGTCCCGAGCAAGCTCCAGCGGCGCCCCTGACAAATGCTCGATCGGGTGTCTTCTCTGAGCTCCCCGCTGATCAACTCACAATGGCTTCCCGAGTAGCGGATGCCCGCTAAGCCTTCAAAATCGAGAAGCTGAGGGAGAAAAGGCTCAGATATAGAGCCAACAAAAGGGCTAGGGCTCCAGCCTGGCTAAACCTCATGAGGTTCGAAGAACAGGGTTACCCCGCCAAAGATGAGGGGATGGCTGAATGTGTTATCTACACTGTCTACGTGGTGGGCACGCGCAGCAAGAGCAAGGACGGGGCCACCACATCTCAAATCCAATCTGGCTTGAATGTGATTGCCACTTCCCAAGAACAGCCGCCTCCGCTGGATGATGAAAACCCTCTCGATGAGGCTGATAGGCAGAGAGAGCCTTCAATTCATGAGGAGTCAGGCTCGGAAAGCGAAGATGAGCCAACTTTCCGTCCTAAGACCACAGAGCAGCAACTTCTCCAAGAGCTCCGAAAATAGCTCAGAAGCAAAGATAAGGAGATGGCCAAGCTCTACTCAAAGATCGACGACTTGACAAATGTCGTCTTACGGCTTACGCCCCAACTTGCCTCTCAGCCGCCCAATCAAGCACAGGGCTCAGCTCATGAACCGGGAAACGGTGTCCCAAAGCAACCGACGCCTATTCCCTCAAATCCAAAAGTGGGCGGACCTCATGAAAATCAATCGCATCCTATCTCAGGAAATGTCTTGGCTACCGATGACAGTAGCCCACTAACTCAAGATCAAATCATGGATTTGGTTGCCAGCAAAGTCAAAACCTTGGTGGCCGAAGACGAAGCGCAAAAAGATATCAGCAGTAGTGGGAGACCATATCCTGCTCAGTATGATCTGGTAGAATTTCCTAGCGGCTATGTCATCCCCAAATTCGGAAGATTCGATGGGACAGGAAATGCGAATCAGCATATCGCCCATTTCAAAGCCTTATGCGGGAATACTGGGGGCAATGATGTGCTTCTCCTCCGCCAGTTCGTTAATAGCTTGACCGATATTGCTTTCGACTGGTACGCGAGCATACCGGATGACTCCGTCATAACTTTTGTCCAAATGGAGTCTCTGTTTCGGCAGAGGTTCATGAGCGTCAGCGATAAGATCACCATTGCCGAGCTCGTAAGGACCAAGCCCAAGAACAACGAAAGCAGCACGGATTTTATAACCCGATGGCGCAATCTCTCCGTCAAATGAGAACCGCCGATAGAGCAGGACCAATCTGTCAGTCTCCTCGTCGGAAATCTCAACAATTGGATGGCCCCGTTTCTATGCACCGCGGGTCTCAAAACATTCCAAGAGCTGACCAGGAAGGTTCAGATGCTGGAGCGCTCAAAGAAGGAGTCCTCCTCTGACTCCCAAAATAACAATAGGTCCTGGAGAAACCGAAAGGACGATAATCGCAAAGGCGGAAATTCTGACGATACTGAATCTTTTAACACTTCGGCTAACCGAAATAAGCAAGAGATGAGCGGGCCTAGCGCCAACCAGCCTCGGAAGCCAATGTTCGGAGAGGGAGGAGAATCTCCACTGAAAGAGAAGCTGGATAAGGTCTATTCCTTCAGAAGGGACAAAATCCGTAAAATATTCAAAGACGCCCTGAAGAACGGTCTACAACTGCCAGAGTCAAAAAGACCACAGGAAACGAATAGGACCGACGACCCCAAATACTGCCCCTATCACAGGGTGATAGGCCATGCCATTGAGGACTGCTTCGTCTTCAAAGATTGGGTCGAAAAGCAATACAAGGCAGGAGAGATAGAACTGTCCAAAGGCGTGTTAACAAACAGTCAAGCTGCAACCGCCAATTTCATACAAACGGAGACCGAAGTTCTTCGTGAAATCGATTCTCTCAGGCATCTGCCTTTCTCTGAAAACAATCGACCGCCACGTCATTAAACTGGGAACAATCGACCTCTAAGTCGTTAAACTGGAAATGTAAAAAAAAATGTAAAAAAAAATGTGTAAATAAAAGAAAAATAAAGAAAAGCCGAAATGATGGGGCAACTCGCAATAAAAATCAGCGAGTAAAAATGAAAATGAAAATAAAGCCGAAATGATGGGGCAACCGCGAATAAATAGCCGAAATGATAGGGCAATCGCGACCTTCGCGATAAGAAAAGCTGAAATGATAGAGCAATCGCGGTAAAACAAAAACAAAAAAAAAACAAAAACAAAACAAAGCAATGGTGAATGATGAGTCGCTCTTGGTACCATATTTCAGTGTAGCGATACTGACGCCAACAAAAATTCAAATTTCCAAAATTCTCCCAGCCCTACGGCCAGTCCCCAAATTGACTACCGTATACAATCCACGGGCTCAAATAATTCTCAGCATACCCATGCCCCACCGCAACCACCAGTTACGCGGCTGGTCTCCGCCTTTGGAATTATGCTTCATTGGAAAGACCCACTCATGTGTCCTCACGATGCATGAGGAGAACAAACCTTCGTGAGATCCTTACGACTCACCAAGGAAAAACACACTTAGGAGTCCTCACGACTCTTAAGGAGAAAATACACCTGCGGGATCCTTATGACTCGTAGGGAGAAAATGCTTTTATGGGACCCTCACGGCCCATAAAATTGAAAAGTCTTAGGTGATAGGGATCCAAACCTGTCTCCTAAGCCATCGCTCCCCATACCCCAAAAGGCGAATGATGAGTCGCTCCTGGTACCATATTCCAGTGCAGCGATACAGACGCCAACCAAATTCCGAATCCCATACCCAAATGGCGAATGATGAGTCGCTCCTGGTACCATATTCTAGTGCAGCGATGCAGACGCCGACAAAATCTCGAAATATTTTTTTCGGCCCTACGGTCTGAATCATACATCCTGCAAAACCGTATACAATCCACGGGCGTAAAACGATCCCAATCTCTCCCAAGTCCTCCCGGGGCGAATGATGAGTTGCTCCTGGCATTATTCCAGTGCAACAATGCAGATGCCAGACGAAAAAAAACCAAATCCAAATCCTCTCGGGGCACATGATGAGTTGCTCCTGGCATTATTCCAGTGCAGCAATGCAGATGCCAAACAAACCAAATCCAAATCCTCTCGGGGCACATGATGAGTTGCTCCTGGCATTATTCCAGTGCAGCAATGCAGATGCCAAATAAAAACCCCAATTCCCAAATCCTCTCATGACAAATGATGATTCGCTCCTGGTACCATATTCCAGTGTAGCGATGCTGATGTCAACCCAAATCAAATCAAACCAATAACCTCTACGGCGGAATCATGCTCTGTCCCAGAATTTACCCCGTGTCGAAATCATGCTTCGCCTCGGTATACCTGCCTTCCCTGTCGGAATTATGCTTCGGCTCGGAATCAACCAACGACCTTCTCGTCGGAATTATGCTCCGCCTCGGAATCAAGTCAACCAGCAAGCTCTGCGTCGGAATTATGCTTCGGCTCGGAATCAACCAACGACCTCCTCGTCGGAATTATGCTCCGCCTCGGAATCAAGTCAACCAGCAAGCTCTGCGTCGGAATTATGCTTAGTCTCAGAATGCACCCCGTGTCGAAATGATGCTTCGCCTCGGTGTACCTGCCTTCGCTGTCGAAATTATGCTTCGTCTCGGAATCAAGTTAGCCAACAAGTTCTGCGCCGGAATCATGCTCCGTCTCAGAATATATCCCGTGTCGAAATCAATGCTTCGCCTCGGAATATTTGCCTTCCTTGTCGGAATTATACTTCGCCTAGGAATTTACCTTTGCATCGAAATCATGCTTCGGTCAGAATGTCTGCGGCACTTCGGAATGATGCTCCGTACCCCTGGAATCATGCTCCGCTCTTCGGAAAGATGCTCCGAACTCTGGAATCATGCTCTGCCTTTCGGAACGATGCTCCGAATCCTGGAATTATGCTCCGCTCTTCGGAAAGATGCTCCGAACTCTGGAATCATGCTCCGCCCTTCGGAACGATGCTCCGAATCCTGGAATGATGCTCCGCTCTTCGGAATGATGCTCCGAACCCTGGAATCATGCTCCGCTCATCGGAATGATGCTCCGATCCCGTGGAATTATGCTCCACAAATCGGAATGATGCTCCGATCCCTAGAATTATGCTCCGCGGATCGGAATGATGCTCCGATCCCCTGGAATTATGCTCCGCTCTTCGGAAAGATGCTCCGAACTCTGGAATCATGCTCCACCCATCGGAATGATGCTCCGATCCCCTGAAATTATGCTCCGCTCTTCGGAACGATGCTCTGATCTCTGGAATTATACTCCGCGAATCAGAATGATGCTCCGATCCCCGGGAATCATGCTCCCTGGGATGATGTTCTGCCCCTGGAATGATGTTCTAACTCGAAGTCCAACTTCAAGATCCATCAATTTCATGCACACAACTCAAATGGGCGGTGTGCATTTATTGATGGGGGGCAATTTGTTGGGGTAAAAATTTACACCCCGGTTGACCGAGTCAAAGTCAAGGTCAACCCCCAAGCTAGGTGGGCCCAAGCCCGGATCAAGTGGGCCCATGCCCAGGTCGAGTCCGAAACATGAAGCGGCCGACCCTCCCCATGCTAAATATAAATCATGTCATAAATAATTTTTATGTAATTTTTTATGCATGAATGTAAACAAAATGGGCATAAAGCCAAATTTTTGTAAAGCCCATGGCTTATGTGCAAAAAGAAATGGCACATGAGCCATGGGATAGGCAAAATGGCATTTTGTGAAGCCCAAGGGGCTATGTGTAAAATGTATGGCCTATAAAGGCAAAGATAATGAAAATATCTAAAAAACTTTTTCTCTCTCTAAAAAGAGTTTCCAGATCTGAGATCTATTCTTCTTCTTCAAGGTTCCAAAACCTTCTTCTTTCTCTTGAATTAAATCAAGAGTTTTACTCCTCTTTTTATAAAACAAATTATTTTTTCACCACAAAACCCACAAAGGGGAACTTGGATCAATCATCAGATCTTAAAAAGGAGAGATTTTGAGATTTCACATCTCTTGATCTTCAAGATCCAGCAAGCAACAGGAGGAAGAAGAAGAACCACTTCCATTAAACCCAAAACACATTCAGGAGCCCGACTCCTCTCTGATTTCTCTTTTGAGAAATCTTTTTTTCAGGCTAAAAGCCTCTTGTCCTCTCCGGCGCCCAGCGCTCATGCGCAAAACGCCCGCGTGCCGACACGTGGCGCGCGCGCTTGCGCTCCAGCGCGCAGCGCAAGTGCGCAAAGCGCCCGCGTGCCGACACGTGGCGCGCGCGCTTGTGTACCTGCGCGCTTGCGCAAGTGCGCAAAGCGCCCGCGTGCCGACACGTGGCGCGCGCGCGCTTGCGCACCTGCGCCCAGCGCTCTTGCGCAAAGCGCCCACGGGCCGACACGTGGCGCGCTCGCTTGCGCACCTGCGCGCAGCGCTCATGCGCAAAGCGCCCACGTGTCGACACGTGGCGCGCTTGCGCCTGAGCGCACAGCACCTAAGCGCACAGCGCTCAAGGCGCTGGCCCCACGCATATCTTGGATGCCTTTCCCCCCTCTTTTTATGTACATACATGTACATATACATATGTATACAAATTCACACATATACATACTCCGCAACATTCTCCCCTTGACCCCCAGCCCGCTATCCGGGTAGCGGGATCCCCGTAAAAACTCTGCGTGGCTCCCGATATATCCAAACCCCCCTTTCAAAACAGAACACACGTACACTGCACATTGAGTTCGCATGACCTGTTTAACCCGTTAATCGGAGGTTCTCTCGCCCCAAAGGCGAGGGGTAATTAACGGCAGCTTAGTCCGCGGCTGCCGGAGATTCGGATCCCCACAATCATTAAACCCCAGCCTACCCTAGGCAGGGGGAATCTGTAGTACGCCTGAAAAGCGTGCGCGTATTCCCATCTCAATGGGGTGACGAAAAACACCCTACACTTAGTATATCACATATATAATTATACATTAAATTATCGAATCAACACTTGATCCGATAATCCGGCTATATCGCATATAACCGACTAATATAATCTGTATCAGTTCATCGAATCAACACTTGATCCGATGACTCGGCTATATCACATATACCCGGCCGATATCTCATATTGCGAGAATCTAATACGGTATCACATACTCGTATTATTCCCGTTCTCGCACATATCACATATGTACTCCTATTCCGTTTTGCCTGAGCTAGGAAACCTCTGTGTAGGACTCTAAAAAATCGTCAATACGCCGGCAGTAGGTGATGATCATATCAAACACCCACAAGCTGCAAGCGGTCAGCTAAACGTAACAGCCACCCAGGTATTGAGCAATCAGAAGATAAACAAGCAAGCCTGTACATTCTCCTGTGAATCCAACCAGTAACACTCCCGTACAGTCCGGTCTCTTCGTCTGATATGTCGCATATCTCACCTAGGGGTGGTAAACGTCAGACCCCAGTAGCTTGATAAGTCATGTCGATATGAGGTCCATAACAGTTCGAGAAACTACTGATAACACTTACAAGTAAATCTCAGCAACCCTGGCCAGGGATTTCCAGTTATAGCCAATCGAACACTGCGCAACATCAACTCCCTATACCGGGAGAGACGAAACCCCTCCCGTTGCTCATTGCCTCCATGTGATTCGGGACTGTACCCAAAAGCCACCATTTTGCACGCCCTCTTGGACGTGGTATGATGAAAATCAAAGCACAGTGGGAATCACACAAGACTCTATGACGATCTCGGTTCTACAGACTAACCTGTACCAGTGTCACCAGAGAACTGCCATCTGACGTGAGGTATAATACTATCTGGGAGTTCTCGGCGAGTTCGTCCAGTGTACCCAGTCTCTACTGAGCACCCGTATACCTTCTCTGATGTCAAACACCAATGGATATGGGATCATCCATCGCCCATCATATGGGTCAAGAAGTGCATACGCTAGTCTACTCTGGAGTATCGATGCCCTGTCTCGGTACTCCCACGACTAGGAACATTTGAAGGATGTACTTAGCGACTACACTGTCCCCACTAGTATGATCTGCATCATAGTCCTGGTAGTCAAGTACTCATCCTAAGGGCTTTATCAACATGTGACATAGAGATAATTGGAGTACATGTTAAGAAAAAGAGCAACCAGATAGCATACTATCATGTTGAGCAAAAAAGTCCTCCCTATATATGTCCAAGCATCCACTACGATATAACGTATATACAGTAATGGCCTCTAGGGCATACATATAACTAACAAGGGCATCATCAAACATTGCGGACGAGCTCAGGCAACGACTCCAGCAAGTGCACAATCAGGCGTATTTCCAAAGCCCTCCATCATCCGGTCTACGGCGGCTTCCCAAAGAGTCGTAGCCAGCCAAGTGCTCAAAATAGAAAGGTTGAGACAGAAGCGACTCAGGTATCGATCCAATAAGAGGGCTAGGACTCCGGCCAAATGGAATCTTGTGAGGTTCCAAGGGCAGGGTGATCGCACGCTTTTGGCGTGTCGGATGTTCAAAGTTCTAAAGCTTACCGCGATCAGGACGGTGTCGCTATGCAGCTAGCCGGTTGAGCACGGGTCGATCCACAGGGAGATGGTTGTATGTCCTTTCTTGTGTTAGACGAGTCAATAAAGAATTTGTGTATGTTTGTTCGAGACTATCCTATGTGTATTATTTGCAAGTATAAAGTTGTTAAGAAAAAGATACGAAATTGTAAGCTAAAGAAATTCGTACTCAAAACCTTTGAGCCGAGTCTTGACCAATTGAAGCTAAGCAATCGGCAACAACGTGGATTAGGGGATTTAAGCGCGGTATTCGTGGAATACGGCTTATTTACCCTTGTCCTTCCGTTCTTGTCTCTTGCTTTCGCCTCCGGCCAAACCGAACGCAACCGGTCGCGGTTAGGAATCACTGTTACCTTGTTAGGGTAGGGTGCCTAACGGAGCGCTTGCGTATGGTTTGGGCGGAGTTCAATGGAAAATAACGGGAAAAGGAAATGAGAAAGAAGATATTAACTTACAATACCGTATTTCATCTTAACAATAATAATTACAACCATTCACAAAAAGAACCAAAAAAAAGAGCAAAAGAAAAGAACAAAGAAAAGAGAAGATTACAAGTAATTAAGTGCATGAATAAAATTGCAAGTAATAAAAGACAAGAATGAAAAATGCAAGAAAGAATAAAAAGCAAGTAATAAATAAGCAAGAAAGAAATTACAAGAACATAGAACTCAAGACAAGCATGGGATCAATGGCCAACCCTTAAACTTGCAAGCTCAATTAAGAGGTTGCAAGATCAAGAGAAGGGTAGAGAACGCATGTGAAATGAAGCGCTTGTTCCATAAGAAAATACGACCCTTGAGATCAATAACTAACCCTTAACCATTCAAGCTCAATGAAGAGGTTGAATGATCAAGAGAAAGCAAGAATCTCAAGGGGAAGAAGAAACAAAAGAGAATGATACAAAAGGCCCTCATCTTCATTGATCTCCCACTCAAAAAGCTCTCACTACAATTTTCATGGAAAAAGAATGAAGAAGAAGAAGAAAAAGACTAAATCCTAACAAAAAGAGGAACAAAAGAATGACCCTTGGTTGGGCTCAGATCTGCTGTATTTATAGGCAGGGAAAATGAAATCTAGGGCAACAAACTGGACCCATGTGAAAAGACCAAAATACCCACAAAAGTTGACAAGCTGCGGCGCCCGTACGGCCGCGGATCCGCCGCCAATACCCCCTATTGGCCGCGGATCCGCGGCCCTATGATGGAGTTAGGGCATGGGCTTTTCAGTACGGCCCTGGTCTGCTGTCCCCTTCAGTGTGGTATATATATTTTCTTAAAATACATTCACATTTCTTCCAGAATTTCTGTTGAGGAAAGGTGGACTTTTGTGGATGCATTTGTCATGATTGCCTCGTGCTCCGCGTAGATTTATTGGAACTTGTTGTTGCCATTGAGCCTTGTGCATGAAGGTGACATTGATTTGACATTTTGTCTTCTTAAACTGGTATCTGGCAACATACGGATGACGAGCGGAGACCGTGTTTTCTCAGTGGTTGGCAGGAACCCGGATTTTGTCGTGTTTTCCATGAATTTCACCGTTTTAGAACCGAGAACCTGTATCCTGCAAATATGTAACAAACACGGATTAAAAGCACCTACCTATAAACAACCGAGCGTAAGAATGGGCGGTATAAAATGCAGTATTCTGTGATGAACAAATACCCCCAAACTTAACTTTTGCTCGTCCCGAGCAAAACCAATTATTCACAAAAAATAAAATCCTAACCGCACTTTCGCAGGGAACGCGATTGCACTGAGCACGTGCAACAAGCCGTTAAACCTATAGGTTTCCCTAGTAGGAGGAGTGTTGTCTCCTGAGGGTTTTCAGCGGATACTACCCACAAAATCCGGTCAAGTTGGTTTTGTAAAATAACTAAGATTCAAACCCTAAAGTTTTGTTTTAGAAAATAGCAATTCTATAATCCTAAGTCTAGACCATCGAATCTTTATTTTTCACACCTCGCTTCTTATTTAACTACAGATTTTATATGTCTTTACGTGTAGTGCAAATAGTGTCGTTAAGTTCCAGAAGGATCGATTAAAGTCATCATGTCGCACAAAAAAGCCCAGATAACAATTTTAAAAGGATCACATAAGTTTTATAAAGAGTTAAGCATTTTTCAAGTTTCGTTTTCCAGTAAGGTTTCAACTTCAGAATTTCTATCTTCCTTAACAGGAAACTAAGTCGTATTTTTCACTCCACCTTTTTCTTGTTTTCATTTCATACACACCTCTGTGAACGTGCAATAGTCTTTATCATAGAATAAAACCTTCATATCTCCGTTTAAATTTTTTTATAAAAGCCTGTCTTTTATCAAGATTATTCTCTCACAAAGAACCGTTAGGAATTTTAACTCGGAGAGAACACTTGCTTGACTTTGTTTTAAACTGGACTTTCTAGGCTTCTTAGCGAGCTTTGGGCCAATGCACCCAAACCAGTTGGTTTTAGGGCATTAGGTGTAGAAACACCCCAGCGGACTTAATTACTCAAGTTACCTAGGTCCAAAAACAAAAGACAGTTTGTCGTGAAAATCAGATGATTTAATACGAACGGAGGTATAACCGGCAGTTCAAATATTTTTTTGGATAAAAGACGTGTTTAGTGGGTTTGGTGTGTAATCATTCCAATCAAGTTTTAGATGGGTTATTTTTCAGACTTAGCTCCAATTACGGCATCAATAACATTCCTTCATATTCGCTTTACTTCATAAACTATTCTTGACATTACTTATTTCAGAACAAACCTATTTGATCCTCAGAAAATCATTTATCTGTTTAAAAGTTTAAACATGAAAGACTTGTCATCTAATTTCCAAAATTCACGACACGTGTAGTGTGATGTAAAGACGTATATCAGCTATAGTTAACTTCAAAGGAGAGTTATCTTTCAGGTTTTCAAAATCTAAACATAAGATTTAGTTATTCCTATTTTTTCAAACAAAAACCGTCGAATATTGAATCAGAGTTCTTCCACAATCTAACTTGACAAAAAAGTTTTTATATTTTAAGAAAATTTTCAGATTTTTATGGATTTTATGGATTTAATATGCAGATGCAAAATATACATATGAATGCGAAGGAAGAAAGCTTACCGAGCACACCCCCAAACTTAAACTTGACAGTGCCCTCACTGTCAGGCTATACCAAGAGGGTTAAAATTGCCGGCGCTTCCTAGAAACAAATTGTATACAAAACAAAAAGGAAAACAAAAATATATACAAAAAAAAGTGTCCCCCCCAAACTTAAGTAAAACAGTGTTTCCACTGTTAAGCGTTGAAATTCAGGATTTAGGGGGGAAAGAACAGTATCAAGCTATACAAGGCCTTACACAGGCCAAAAGTGAGCACCAACCATTCAAAGATTTTATCGCTATAATGTACAGGTTGGTGGAAGAAGGCATAGAGAAAAGAGAAGGACAATACGCGAGACCGTATGCGAAGAGAAGCGGGATACGGTCTCGGTATATGAGAGGAAGAAGAATGGCGGAAGGGAAAAAGAAGTGGAATACGAACTTGAGGGTGCAAATGGTGTAAATAGATTAGCACAATTTGTGATGACCGATGTGTGAAAAGCGATTGTGCTAATATATTTACCCGTCGAGAAATGGGGTCATATCCCTCAAGGTTCGTGAGAAACCATGGGTACGCCGAACTTGGTAAACCAGACATACGAAATGAAAGTGAGACGGGTTCTTGCAAGGTCGGAACGATGGAAAGAATGGAGGGAAGTGATCGAGGAAGGGTATCGGTTAAAGGTTCAGGAGGGTGTACACAGTCAATGACAGGGACAGGATGAATTGGAAAATCCGACTCATCATCTAGAACTGTTTCATCCTCAAAAATATCCTCAAAAGTCTCCTCAAAATTTAGCACATCCATGCTCTTCTCTTCAAAGTCCAGACGCATATGGGGTTCGGGAAAAACATTTAATGACTTGGGATGATGATTTGAAGAGACAAACTCAGCCAAATCTACGGGTTCATCATCCAAAATATCCCCAGCGTCAATATCCTCAATCAAGTGAAAATCAAAATTCTCTGACACCTCATCAAAAGCATGGATATTAATCGATTCTGGTTCTAAGATATAGGTGTGGAGGTCAAAAGGATTAGGTATGGTTTCACTTGGAAGGGACCCTTCACAATCGGGCAAATCAAACACTACAAAGTCGCACAACTCATTCATCATTCTATCTTCAATTGATAAATCATGTGGGATACTCGATAGACTTTCAAAACAGGAGTTGTGGGATTCAATTTGGGATGGGTAGGTTTGATTTGGAAGGGGGTACAGCTCACTCTCTCCACTCAAATTCACAGCCTGTCCTACCGCCTCATCATACATTGGAAAATTTGGAGCTAGCTGGAAACTAGCTACCGGGTCAGTAGGTTGTATGAGAGCGGCCATGGACGCATTCAAATCCATCATCTGTTGGCTTGACGCTACCCTAAAGTCTTCCAAGGACTGTTCTAGACTAGACATTGGTTGTGAAGGGGTTTCAGTAAAAGATTCAAAGTTGTTTGGATACTGAAAACTCCCAAATGGCGGTTCTGAAGCAATGTCTAGGGAAGGTGTAAAAGTTGGGTAGGACTGGTAGGAATTGAATGGCTGGACAGGAGTGGGATCAACATTGGGATAAGAAGGTGAATGAAATTGTTGATCCCAAGAATTTGTAGTGGTGAAAGGAGTGAAAGATCGGCTACGAGATTGTTCAATACGTTCAGCAATAGACATAGGTCTCGGGGTTACAACTGGATTTTCAAAAGGGGTATCAACGCAAGAAGGGGTGAATGTTTGAAATGGTTGATACGAAGTGGATTGCGGGGTCCAGTTGTTCGTCCTAGACGCGTCTATGCGATCTTTCAAAGAAATTTTGGGCATGGAGGGGTCGTTCGAAGTTCGGCCAAAGCAAGAACCGTAAGAAGTAATGTCTGGTTGTGGGTACCAAAGTTCGGCAAGAGTTTTGCGAGGTGGAGTACCCATGATATGAAGAGAGAAGGAAAGAAAGGAAGAGAAAAGGAGGGGAAAAAGAATGTGGTTTTTTTTTATTTTTTTTATTTTTTTTATTTTTAGTTTAAATATTAACAAAAGAATGAAAAAACAATATTGACAAAAACAATCACGACACAAAAATACCACACACCTAATCGTTCTAGGGTTCACCTAGGTCAACTAGACCTGCTCCAGAACTTGATTGTCGAAGTAAAACTGTGTCGAGAAACAGGCTCAAGATACACTGATCACGAGGCCAGGTAAGTGCAGAGATAAGGGGAGGTTTTCCAACGCTTTCGCGAAGTTCCTTAATTAAATAACCCTTTCTCTTTTGGCGGTTGCGCCGTTAACACTTTCCTAGACACCCCGTAAACAATATACCGTTAAGCAAGGTTCTAAACACAGTTAACTTCTCCTAGTGAGCGCGAAGTCCTTAAGGCTTAAAGTCTAGTTTCTTTTAAATTTTGTGCGGGTAAACGTTATGCTCAAGTTCGTGATTTGTGGGCCACGGAAAAGGTGATGAAATCCTTTACCGTATATTGTGGGGTTCGCTTGCCCTTAAGTCCGTATTAATGTATGCAATGCGCAATTCAAAAAATTCTATAAAGAATCAAACAATCGTTTTTTTTAGTTTAAGCGCGGCGCTGCAACAAATACGGGTTAGTCAATTTTTAGCGTTTGCTAGCGAACTTGCAAAGAATCCTGCAAAGAATAGTATATTGGATGCGTCGGATTTGAGAAGAAGGTGTTAGTAAAATACGTACCGTTAAGTTTTGGGTTAGGAAACCCCCGTTGAATCAAATCCGGTAAGCTTGAAAAGTTCGCTTGCGCGGGTCAAACTACCCGGATCTTTGGCACTATACTTCCTAATCACCTTAACTTTGAACGTACACTTTGTTCCCACAATTGCAGTTTGCAAATACGCAAAAATCTGCACACTTGCCCACAAAAATGATCAAAAAAAACCAAAAAGAATTTTTTTTTATTTATTTATTTATTTTTTTTATATACAAAAAGAATATTAACCCAAATAACAAGAAAGAAAATACGCTACCGTCTCCCCGGCAACGGCGCCATTTGATCGCACGCTTTTGGCGTGTCGGATGTTCAAAGTTCTAAAGCTTACTGCGATCAGGACGGTGTCGCTATGCAGCTAGCCGGTTGAGCACGGGTCGATCCACAGGGAGATGGTTGTATGTCCTTTCTTGTCTTAGACGAGTCAATAAAGAATTTGTGTATGTTTGTTCGAGACTATCCTATGTGTATTATTTGCAAGTATAAAGTTGTTAAGAAAAAGATACGAAATTGTAAGCTAAAGAAATTCGTACTCAAAACCTTTGAGCCGAGTCTTGACCAATTGAAGCTAAGCAATCGGCAACAACGTGGATTAGGGGATTTAAGCGCGGTATTCGTGGAATACGGCTTATTTACCCTTGTCCTTCCGTTCTTGTCTCTTGCTTTCGCCTCCGGCCAAACCGAACGCAACCGGTCGCGGTTAGGAATCACCGTTACCTTGTTAGGGTAGGGTGCCTAACGGAGCGCTTGCGTATGGTTTGGGCGGAGTTCAATGGAAAATAACGGGAAAAGGAAATGAGAAAGAAGATATTAACTTACAATACCGTATTTCATCTTAACAATAATAATTACAACCATTCACAAAAAGAACCAAAAAAAAGAGCAAAAGAAAAGAACAAAGAAAAGAGAAGATTACAAGTAATTAAGTGCATGAATAAAATTGCAAGTAATAAAAGACAAGAATGAAAAATGCAAGAAAGAATAAAAAGCAAGTAATAAATAAGCAAGAAAGAAATTACAAGAACATAGAACTCAAGACAAGCATGGGATCAATGGCCAACCCTTAAACTTGCAAGCTCAATTAAGAGGTTGCAAGATCAAGAGAAGGGTAGAGAACGCATGTGAAATGAAGCGCTTGTTCCATAAGAAAATACGACCCTTGAGATCAATAACTAACCCTTAACCATTCAAGCTCAATGAAGAGGTTGAATGATCAAGAGAAAGCAAGAATCTCAAGGGGAAGAAGAAACAAAAGAGAATGATACAAAAGGCCCTCATCTTCATTGATCTCCCACTCAAAAAGCTCTCACTACAATTTTCATGGAAAAAGAATGAAGAAGAAGAAGAAAAAGACTAAATCCTAACAAAAAGAGGAACAAAAGAATGACCCTTGGTTGGGCTCAGATCTGCTGTATTTATAGGCAGGGAAAATGAAATCTAAGGTAACAAACTGGACCCATGTGAAAAGACCAAAATACCCACAAAAGTTGACAAGCTGCGGCGCCCGTACGGCCGCGGATCCGCCGCCAATACCCCCTATTGGCCGCGGATCCACGGCCCTATGATGGAGTTAGGGCATGGGCTTTTCAGTACGGCCCTGGTCTGCTGTCCCCTTCAGTGTGGTATATATATTTTCTTAAAATACATTCACATTTCTTCCAGAATTTCTGTTGAGGAAAGGTGGACTTTTGTGGATGCATTTGTCATGATTGCCTCGAGCTCCGCGTAGATTTCTTGGAACTTGTTGTTGCCATTGAGCCTTGTGCATGAAGGTGACATTGATTTGACATTTTGTCTTCTTAAACTGGTATCTGGCAACATACGGATGACGAGCGGAGACCGTGTTTTCTCAGTGGTTGGCAGGAACCCGGATTTTGTCGTGTTTTCCATGAATTTCACCGTTTTAGAACCGAGAACCTGTATCCTGCAAATATGTAACAAACACGGATTAAAAGCACCTACCTATAAAGAACCGAGCGTAAGAATGGGCGGTATAAAATGCAGTATTCTGTGATGAACACAGGGTCATCCCACGATGACGGCTGAGTCGGCCGTAAAAGTCAGCAATTCTTTCGAATCTCTGAAGTGTAGGGTTTCTATCGACGACAGCAAGATTTCGGGAGGCATCATCCATGCCATTTTCAAAAATTTGTCGTTAAAATGAACTCTAAACTAGAATCGTTAACTAGAATATAATACGGAAACTACAGTAAACCATTTACCATCTAAGTGAACTAGAAATACAACCTTTGTAGATCGGTCCTTCACTTTAAAAGCTCCTTGTACTATTCCCTTCGCTGCGATCGTCGAACTCCCGGACTCTTGCATGGCTTCACGTAGAGAAATAAGCGATCTTGCTTGAAGTCTTCGAGGCTGAAGATGATCTACGTCGAGAGAATGCTAGCTTAAGCTTCTACTTCACTAACTAGAGAATTAGTGAAGCAAACACCTTAAACTAAAGTGCTAGTCTAGTAAAGGATGATGAAATAGGAAGTGGGCTCACTTTAGAATTTCTTTTCTCACTTTACTTTCTCACTTAATCAAAACCCTAGCAAGCTTTTCAGCTTGAGGAAGAAGATGAACTAAAATGAGATGAGAATAATGATCAAGTGGGTGAGTGAACCAAGGTAAGTGAGTATCATATACTAACTCATGTAGAGACATAACCATGGCTAATCCAAAATGGTTAGGTTAATAAAAATATAAAGTAAAAACAAAGTGAGTGGACTTTGTCAAAGCAATCCACAAGCTTCTACAAGCTTCATGCTTGTGACAAAAGCTCCACTAATTTGTAATTACCTTAAATAATAATAACCCACCATTTAAAATAGAATGGTGTATGTCTTACACACCCATGTCTGTTGTATCAACAACCATGATACAAAAAGAAAACACAAATAAATATATATCACATATATATATTAAGTTGTGTTCAAGTGAGAAAAAATGCTTAAGTGAGCAAATGTTAGTTAATGTAAATTAGTATATCAAATATACAATTATACACTAAATTATTAAATCAACACTTGATTTAATAATCCGGCTATATTACATATAACCGACTAACATCCAATGTATCGACTTATTGAATCAACACTTGATTCGACAACCCGGCTATATCATATATAACCGACCGATACAAAAGTCGCGAGAATAGAATACGGTATCACATACATGCATTATTCTCAGTCCCGCACATATCACATATGTGCTCCTATTTCTTTTTTCCTGAGCCAGTAAAACCTCTATGTAGGACTCTAAAGACTCGTCAATACGCCGGCAGTAGGTGATGATCACATCAAGCACCCACAAGCCGTCAACGGTACTAGATGGACGTAACGGCTACCCGGGTATTGAGCGATCAGAAGATCAGCAAGCAAGCCCGCTCCAACTCCTGCAAAAGCCTGATGGTAACACTTGTCGTACAGTCCGGTCTCCTCGTCTGATATGTCGCATATCAAGTCTAGTGCTGGTAAACGTCAGATCCTAATAACCGATAATTCATGCCGATGTGAGGCTCATAACGGGTCGAGAAACTACTGGTAACACTTACCAGTAAATCTCTAAATCAGCCCTGGCCAGAGACTTCCCTGTTATGGCCAATCGAGCACAGCGCAACATCAACTCCCAATACCGGGAGAGACAAAACCCCTCCTATCGCTCATTGCCTCTATGTGACTCGGGACTGTACCCAAAAACCACCGTTTTGCACACCCTCTTGGACGTGGTAAGGTGGAAATCAAAGCACAGTGGGAATCACACAAGACTCTATGACGATCTCGGGTCTACAGACTAACCTGTACAAGTGTCACCAGAGAACTGCCATCTGACGTGAGGTATAATACCATTTGGGAGTTCTTGGCAGTACCCAGTCTCCACCGAGCACCCGTATACCATCTCTGATGTCAAACACCTATGGATATGGGATCATCCATCGCCCATCCCATGGGTCGAGAAGCGTATACGCTAGTCTACACTGGTATATCGATACCCCATCTCGATACACCTACGACTAGGAACATTAAAGGATGAACTTATGGACTAGCATGGCCCCACTAGTATGATCTGCATCATAGTCCTGGTAGTCAAGTACACATCCTAAGGGCTTTACCAACATGTAACCATAAGACAGTATCATGAGACAAGTATACATGTTAAGATAAAGAGCAACCAGATAGCATACTATCATATCGAGCAAGAAATTCCTCTCTATATATGTCTAAGCATCCAATATAATATACATCATATGTACAATACTGGCCTCTAGGATATACATACAACTAACAATCTCCTACTTGCACTAGGGCCAGCTGCTGTAGTATCGCATACCGAGCATCCCGAAGAGTCTCTCGAATTGTATCTAGGGAATGGCCTTCATGAGTGGATCCGTTGTGTTGTTCTTCGTGTCAACCCTCCTGACATCGATCTCCCGGCGATCAACTATCTCCCGGATCAGGTGATACCGCCTCAGAATATGCCTGGATCGCTGATGGGACCTGGGTTCCTTGGCCAAAGCCACCGCTCCATTGTTATCACAATACAAAGGTATTGGATCCTTAATGGATGGAACCACTCCAAGTTCAGTTATGAACTTCTTGATCCAGACAGCCTCTTTGGCAGCATCGTTGGCAGCGATGTATTCAGCCTCCATCGTCGAGTCTACCACGGTTTCCTTCTTGGAACTCTTCCAGCTTACCGCCCCTCCATTGAGGGTAAAGACAAATCCCAGTGCGACTTAGTGTCGTCCTTATCACTCTGGAAGCTCGAATTGGTAAAGGACTCCACTTAGAGTTCTCCATTACCATACACCAAGAGCATCTCTTTAGCCCTTCATAAGTACTTGAGAATGCTCTTCACAGCTGTCCAGCGACTCTCTCCAGGATCTGATTGATACCTACCCACTACACTTAGTGAGTGTGCTACATCGGGTCTGGTACATAGCATTGCATACATGATAGAGTCTACTGCCGAAGCATAGGGTATCCCTTGCATGCGAGCTCTCTCCAAATCAATCTTGGGAGACATCTTTTTGGAGAGAGTGAGTCTAGAGATCACGGGTAAAACCCACGTTTGGATTCTTCCATACTAAACCTCTTTAATATGGTGTCAATGTACCTGGATTAGGACAATCCCAGTATCCGTTTAGATCTATCTCTATAGATCTTAATCCCCAAGATGTAGGAGGCATCCGCTAGATCTTTCATTGAGAATCTTTGTGATAAGAAGAGCTTGACTAATTGTAGCATAGGAATGTCATTTCCAATCAAGAGTATGTCGTCCACGTACAATACTAGGAAGACAACCTTACTCTCTGCCATCTTCTTGTATATACAAGGTTCATCTACGTTTTTGACGAAATCAAACTCTTTGATAACGACATCAAAGCAGATGTTCCAACTCCGCGATACTTTCTTTAATCCATAAATGGATTTAAGCAGCTTGCACACCTTCCTGCTGCTCCCACTAGCTACGAAGCCCTCTGGCTGAGTCATGTACACGCTCTCTTCTAAATCACCGTTTAAAAAGGCGGTCTTAACATCCATTTGCCAGATTTCGTAGTCATGATATGCAGCGATGACAAGCATGATCTGGATGGATTTAAGCATAGCCGCAGGAGAAAAGGTTTCGTCATAGTCCACACCTGGTCTTTGATGAAAACCCTTTGCAACAAGTCTAGCTTTGAAAGTCTCCACTTTCCCATCTACACCAAGTTTTTTCTTGAAGATCCACTTACTCCCAATGGGTTTCCCCCCCTCAGGAGCATCTTCCAAAGTCCAAACTTTGTTGGTGTACATGGATTCCATCTCAGACTGCATTGCATTCAGCCATTTCACCGAGTTACCACTCGTGATGGCATGCTCGAAGCTAGTTGGGTCATCATCCTCTATGATGCAATCCTCGCTCCCACCATCCATGAGAAAACCATAGTATCTCTCAGGTGGGTGAGGAACCCTACTAGCTCGGCAAAGTGGCTGTGGTTCATTGGGAACTACCGAATCCTCCGGTTCCACCAAATCTTCTGTTGTAGTCTGTATTGCTGGAACCTCTTCCAGTTCTACCTCCTTGCCACTAATCTCTTTATCAAGAAATTTCTTTTCTAAAAAGGTGGCATGTCGAGAAACAAACACCTTTTGTTCCTCAGTGTGGTAGAAGATATACCCACGCGAATGTTTGGGATATCCAATAAACTTACACAGAATGGACCTTGCCCCGAGCTTGTCCGGATTTTGTGTTTTCACATATGCCGGTCAATCCCATATCTTAACATAATTAAGATATGGTCTCTTCCCTTTCCATATCTCATATGGAGTGGTTGGCACAGATTTGGTGGGAACCATATTCAGTAGGTCTGCAGCTGTTTCCAGTGCATACCCCCAGAAGGAAATAGGTAACTCAGCTGAGCTCATCATAGAGCGCACCATATCTAATAGGGTGTGGTTCCTCCATTCCTATACACCGTTGTGCTGTGGTGTATATAGAGGAGTTAGCTGAGAGAGAATCCCATTCTCTTTTAGGAAGTCCAGAAATTCATTGCTCAAGTATTCACCTCCTCGATCAGGAAGGATTTTAATACTTTTCCCGGTTTGGTTCTCAACTTCTTGTTTATATTCTCTAAATTTCTCAAAAGCATTTGATTTGTGTTTCATCAGGAACATATATCCGAATCTAGAGAGATCATCAGTGAATGTAATGAAGTATGCAGAACCATTCCTGGCATGTGTAGACATGGGACCGCATACATCACTATGTACCAGTCCCAAGAGTTCCGTAACTCTTTTTCCGTGTCCCATAAACGGAGTTTTGGTCATCTTTCCTTTGAGACATGACTGGCAAGTGTCATAAGATGAGAATTCGAACGGATTCAAATATCCATCCTTATGCAACTTAGCTAGCCGTGTCGTATTGATATGACCAAATCTACAATGCCATAAGAAGGATTTGTTCATTTCTGAACTCTTCCTCTTGTGTGTGTTTGTTATGCTCAGAACTGTTGATTGATTTAGAACATAAATGCTATTGCACAACGTGCCTGATCCAACCAACTTTTGTTTCAGGAAAATGTTCATAACATTATCATGTAATACAAAATTATATCCCTTTTTACTCAACAAAGAAACCGATATAATGTTGCATATCAGGTTCGGCATGTAATAGTATTCGTTCAGAATCAATGTATTACCAGTTGGTAATACAAGGTGATATTCCCTGACGGTTTTAGCTGCAACAATTGCACCATTAGCAACCCTTATGTCTTTATCACCTTCTCTAAGTTCTCTACCTTTTCTCAGCCCATGTAACTGATTACATATATAGGATCCTGACCCGGTATCTAATACCCAGGACATAGAGCAAATGGAGAAACAGTTCTCTGTAACGAACACACCCGAAGAAAATGCATCATCATGTACTTTCTTCATTCGGGTGGCATGGGAATCCTGGTATTCCCCTATATCCTGTTCAGTCCTATAACTTTTATAAGAAAGAACGGAACCAACGTTCCCCAGCACAGTATAATATGCGGGTTCGGTCAATACATCCATATTATTATCTTGATTAAGGCATGATATGGTCGCTACCTGGAGAGAGAGAAGAAAACACTTTAGCGTATGCTCTTGCAAGATCAGATTGGTTATTATTTTATCTAATCAGGATCGCTCCAACTGTTTTTATCAAATCTTCCTTCAAACCCTAAAAGGAAAGACTAGCTGGGATTAATTACACCCTACAAGTTCGCCAATCTTTTAGCCAGGCCAGTGTCGGTACTTTGAGGGAGGTTCCCCATGATTTCGCACGGACCTAATTAAAATAAACCTCGTTTTCCCAGAGGCATAACCCCGTTGACACCTTTCTAGACACCTACTTGATCGGCTAATTGTCTTGTGTAAAACTCTCCCAGGAGTAACAATTACTCGCAGTGGGTATCGGGATCCAACTATCTCATAGAAGGTATGCAATCTCATTGCAAATTTCAACACTTGAAATTCCCGATAATATTTTGCCCCTAGCGTCCCATGACCTTGACGTAGGCCAACAAACCATAGTGCGCTAGTCAAGTTCAACCCGTCATTTCTTGATTGAATTAAACCCACCCGCATGACCCTTGACGCAGGCCAACAAAGTCGCACGACTACCCTAATCCAATCTGCATCATATGCTTAAGCAGATAAATACTAGTTAGCTACCGCACACTACGCCTTGACGCAGGCCAACAAACGTAGCATGAATACTAAGTAGGACTTATCTGAAATGACGGGGGGCTAAGACAGGTTTTTCTGAAAACCTATTGCTTAATGAACTTGATATCGTTGTAGAAACAAGTGAATTTAGAAAAGGAGTGTTTTTTAGGCTTTTACTAGTTTTGCTAAAGAGGTCATTCCCGGTGAAGGGATCTCGGCTTTTTCCTCATCGAATAAGGTGCGGGATATATCATATATATCACTATGCAAAGCAAAAACTCTAAAAGAAATCAAAAGACAAACCGTGTATTTGTAGCATCTGCCAGTTTTGCTAAAGAGGTCATTCCCGGTGAAGGGATCTCGGCTCTTTCCTCATCGAATAAGGTGCGGGATATATCATATATATTACTATGCAAAGCAAAAACTCTAGGTACCCCTTTTTTTGAAAAATTTGATTCTACAACATCTTTTAGGTTTCTTTTCTTTCATTAATCATATTAATGAAGTCTCATCATTTAAGTCACCTAAACATCACAGATAAATACAACGTACACTTATGCCATCCGCATTCGCCTCGATGTCCCGTCTTGCACCGTTAGGTTAGGTAACTAACGGCAGAGCGGGGCAGGGCTAGCGCGGGTGTAAAACATAAGTAACGTCTATATAATATATCATATATACTATATACAGTATCCATCTCAACATATCAAATGAACACATCACAGATATCGCAGCAGAAGAAACATATGAAATAATGGATATACTAGGAGGTCCGTGTTTTATTCTGAGCCTCTATAAAACAAAGATTCCACGGTTGCGATGAATAGCCAAACCCACACCCCTAGACCCCTACGAGAGCGGCAAGCAGCCCTACCAATTCTAGAGTTAGGAGACCCGGACTCAACTCCTCGAGTTGGTCTCCCACTGGACTCTAGAACCCGGTTACTTGTGCTCTCCTCCTCGGGTCTATTCTAGTGCGGAAAAGTAAATAATATACATATGGTGACATCAATCTCAACCCGGAAGTGCCCCAATAAAAGAATATTACATACATTTAATTTTACATGAATGAAAATAAAAAATCTCATCTCACATAAAACCCCCGGCTATTCAAAACGCGATGATCCAATATAACATATCCAGCATCACAGAACATCACATATCATGACATCACAGAGAAAAGCCTAGACGATGTTAAACATTCTAATCGAATCATTAAACACCCAAAATTACCCAAAAAGCTCAACACTTGAGCGTAGTTTTAAAGTTATTCAGCACACGCCACAGTACCAATGAACCAGTCGTAGAAGGGCCAAACCAACGCCTCACATATGGCACTGCTGAACCACCACAAACCCAAGGGTTCAGTGGCGGTTCTGACGGTCACATAATCGAGTTAAGGTTTTGTTCTTCTAGAGGTTCCATCGCATAACTTGCATGATCTTTGAAAGCTTTTTAACTACGGGAAAAATCCAACACCTGGAAACTTTTCCGGCAAGGGTTAAAGCGGGTATTTGACATCCGATTGAACTTTTTAACAATGTCTAAAGTAACCCGAAAACAGTTAAAATTACTACTACGAAACACTCCGAGTTGTCTTTGCATTGAGTTAATCATCACATGAAAAAGTAGCAAAACTAAACAACACCTGAAACCCCAAATCTTAGAGGCCAGAGCAAGAAAACAATTTGGGACCAAGGGACATGCCCAGGCCAGCCTCCTCGGTTTTGCAGCCCATGTGCTCAGTCCAAATCCGAGCACAGGGTCCCAAGTTTCTTCCATGCTCTTAGGTTTTCTCATAGATGATTCTGCACTTGTTTGGAAAATTTTTGGAGCTCTTTTTAAAATTGACAGAAACATGGAATTAGGGTTTCAAGTTTCGGAGTTTGTTCCGTATTTGTAATCTAACATTATCCGTATAATTTTCTAGCTAGGCTCAGATACAACTGTAGGGTTCCTATCGACGACAGCAAGGTTTCGGGAGGCATCGTCCATGCCATTTTCAAAAATTTGCTGTTAAAAGGAACTCTAAACTAGAATCGTTAACTAGAATATAATACAAAAACTATAGTAAACCATTTACCATCTAAGTGAACTAGAAATACAACCTTTGTAGATCGGTCCTTCACTTCAAAAGCTCTTTGTAGTAGTCCCTTCGCTGTGATCGTCAAACTTCCGTACTCATGCATGGCTTCACGTAGAGAAATGAGCGATCTTGCTTGAAGTCTTCGAGGCCGAAGATGATCTACGTCGAGAGAATGCTAGCTCAAAGTTCTACTTCACTAACTAGAGAATTAGTGAAGCAAACACCCTAAACTAAAGTGCTAGTCTAGTAGAGAATGATGAAATAGGAAGTGGGCTCACTTTAGAATTTCTTTTCTCACTTTACTTTCTCACTTAATCAAAACCCTAGCAAGCTTTTGAGATTGAGGAAGAAGATGAACTAAAATGAGATGAGAATAATGATCAAGTGAGTGAGTGAACCATGGTGAGTGAGTATCATATACTAACTCATGTAGAGACATAACCATGGCTAATCCAAAATGGTTAAGTTAATAAAAATCTAAACTAAAAACAAAGTGAATGGACTTTGTCAAAGCAATCCACAAGCTTCTACAATCTTTATGCTTGTGACAAAAGCTCCACTAATTTGTAATTACCTTAAATAATTATAACCCACCATTTAAAATAGAATGGTGTATGTCTTACACACCCATGTATGTTGTATCAACAACCATGATATAAAAAGAAAACACAAATAAATATATATCACATATATATATTAAGTTGTGTACAAGTGAGAAAAATTGCTTAAGTGAGCAAATGTTAGTTAATATAAATTAGTATATCAAATATAGAATTATACACTAAATTATTAAATCAACACTTGACTTAATAATCCGGCTATATCACATATAACCGACTAACATCCAATGTATCGACTTATCGAATCAACACTTGATTCAACAACCCGGCTGTATCACATATAACCGACCGATACAAAAGTCGCGAGAATAGAATACGGTATCACATACACGCAATATTCTCGGTCCCGCATATATCGCATATGTGCTCCTATTTCTTTTTTCCTGAGACAGTAAAACCTCTATGTAGGACTTTAAATACTCGTCAATACGCCGGCAGTAGGTGATGATCACATCAAGCACCCACAAACCGTCAGCGGTACTAGATGGGCGTAACGGCTACCCGGGTATTGAGCGATCAGAAGATCAGCAAGCAAGCCCACTCCAACTCCTGCAAAAGCCTGATGGTAACACTTGTCGTACAGTCCGTTCTCCTCGTCTGATATGTTGCATATCAAGTCTAGGGGTGGTAAACGTCAGACCCTAATAACCGATAATTCATGCCGATGTGAGGCTCATAACGGGTCGAGAAACTACTGGTAAAACTTACCAGTAAATCTCTAAATCGGCCCTAGCCAGGGACTTCCCTGTTATGGCCAATCGAGCACAGCGCAACATCAACTCTAAATACCGGGAGAGACGAAACCCCTCCTATCGCTCATTTCTTCCATGTGACTCGGGACTGTACCCAAAAACCACCATTTTGCACTCCCTCTTGGACGTGGTAAGGTGGAAATCAAAGCACAGTGGGAATCACACAAGACTCTATGACGATCTCGGGTCTACAAACTAACCTGTACAAGTGTCACCAGTGAACTGCCATCTGACGTGAGGTATATGTTAGTGTATATGCCCTAAGGGCCATTATTGTATCATACTAGTTTGTATATTACTTAATAGAAGCTTGGGATATTCACAGTTATATAAACAGTCTCGCTCAAATTAGTAGTATGCTACTTGGTTTGTATCTATCTTAATATGTGTATATGTTTCTTTTAACATATCGCTAATACATATTGATAGAGCCCATAGGATCTTGCTTGACTACCAGCGTTGTGATGGCAGTCACACTAGTGGGGGCTGGGTAGTCTACAAGCACATCCTTTTTCAGGTCCCTAGTCATAGGATTATCGAGACAGGGCATCGATACTCCAGAGTAGACTAGTGTGTACGCTTCTCATCGTAGCAGGGGAAATGGTCTGTCCCACAGTCATTAGTACGTTGTACTGGAGATAGTATACTGGTGCTCGTTGGGTTATGGATACACCGGACATGACTCACAGGGAACTATTGGTTGGTATTATACCCATCGTCAGTTAACAGTTCCCAGGTGACATGAGTACAGCATAGTCCGCAGACTTGACACTGTTGTTTCGTCTCGAGTGTGTTCCCACTGTTCTTAGATTGCTACCTTACCACGGCTCAAAGGAGTCGTGCAAACAGGTAGCAGTTGGGTGTAGTCCCGAAGCACTTGGAGGCAGTGGTGGTTAGATAGGATTCGTCTCTCCCGGTATTGGAAGTTGATATCGCGCTGTGTTTGGAGAGCCATTACGCAAAGTCCCTGGCCAGGGCAAATGAGATTTACCGGTAGGATTTCCAGTAGCTTCTTAAGGTGTAATGGGCTTCGCTCCGACACGACTTATACCGCTTTTAGAGGACTGACGCTTGCCGCCCCCTAGGCCCGATATGCGATAGTCTTAGACGAACAGACCGGACTGTACGGAGATTGTCACATCAGGCTCAATAGGAGTTCGGATGGGTTTCCTCATCGGCCTTCTTATCGACATCTATCTGAAGACTGTTACGTATAGCTAGTACCGCTTGCGGCCTGTGGTTAAACCCACTGCCAGCGTAGTGTCGAGTCTTTAGAGTTCCACACAGAGAGTTCCCTGCTTCAGGCGAAACGATATAGAGGTCGTATGGTTTTACGACAGGGTTCGGACACATACGTGTTTTTATGCACGTACGATGTTCGGACAGTTTTTACTAGCGGGCTTTAGTTTAAGCCAGATTCTAGTATTGGATTATTAGATTTATACAATCTCAGTATTTCCGTGTTTTCACGGATGGGAGGGGCATTCTCGTAATTAGTCGATAAGCTTCTAGAAGAAAGAAGAGGTGGAGAGCTTAGGTGTTATTTGCATTAAATGGATTAGTGACTCATGAGATGATTCATCCAAATGAGTTAATGAAGCATTTATTGCTTAATGACTCATGAGATGATTCATTGTTTGTATTAAATGAAGCATGGTTGTATATATCAAATAATGATTTATTTGATATTCTTTATGCTTCATCAAATACAGAAATGAGACATAATTCATTTTAATTCTCACTTACACATTCTCTCTCCTCAAGCTCTCTCTCTTCAAAGAACTAACCATAATCCTCTCATGTGTTGAGATCCCAAGGGTTAGCAAGACTAATAGATCCTTAATCCATCTCTATATCCTCTAGGTTACTT
Organism: Agapanthus africanus; assembly: GCA_030015575.1. Lineage (NCBI taxonomy): Eukaryota > Viridiplantae > Streptophyta > Magnoliopsida > Asparagales > Amaryllidaceae > Agapanthus > Agapanthus africanus. The sequence continues at coordinate 323,342,034 of CM057349.1, read as the reverse complement.
TGATTAGCAATCATAGCCACCTAGTTACCTCAAGTGAGAGGTTAAAGCTTGGAGGGGGAACTCTCGGGTGGATCTTCTATCATATCAAGGAGGCCGACGAGGAAGTGAACTACAAGAACTAGAAGGACTAGAATCTTGAGGTATAATCATTTATCATAGTAGTTAATCACTTCTAGATAGATGTTAGTTAGGGTTTAGCAAACATCCGTAAAGTTAGTCGATGTTAACTCAAACAAAATGATTGTTTTACCTATTCTTCCTCCCCGCATCATGTGGGGTGTCTAACGTCGACTTACAGTGGTATCAGAGCCTAGCTAAACCATAACTAACATGTTAGCAAAGTCGTTAGAAATTCGATCGCAAAACGAACCCGAAAAAACATCATTTTCACAGAGTTTCTGTCATTTTTAAAATAGGGTCTAAAAATTTTTCAGGGACCCTTAAAAATACAAGCAGGGTTTTTAAAGAATTGTGAAGAAATTTGGGACTGTGAATCGACTATACCACCGCGGAACCACCACCGATCCAAGCGATCCGCCGCGGATCTGCGACCAAGTTGACTCCGAGTCAACCCAAATTTGCTCAGTTATTCTTCTATGTTGATGTTGTGTTTTCTGGGATGTTTTGTTTCAGCTCAGGTTTTATATGCACAGAGAATTGTTTGGAGTAGATTCATTTGTGTTGCTTGATCGAAATTCTAAGATGTTTGGCTAACTTGATTATATCTGTGTTGTGTTTAATGTGTTCGTAAACCTCCCCTAACTGCTAGTATGTCGGTTAGCAGGAGGTTACATATTTCTGTAATGGTTTTTACTGGTTTGTGAATGTGGACTTGTTAGATTATCGTGAATGGATAGCCGAGGATGTGAGATGAGTGTTTTTTTCATTCAAATATAAATTGTAATTTGTTGTAATATTCTTTTGTGGGACACATCCGGGTTGAGGTTGTAGCTACTGTTGTATTATTTCATTTACTGTTTTCTGCTCCTAGGATAGACCCAAGGTGGGGTGCACAAACTACCGGGTACTTTGAAGTGTTTAATGGTCTACTCACGTCGTTGAGGGAGACCGCTTCACTTCGGGTACTAGGCGGGTAGTTTGCCATACCCGTAAGGGTCTAGGGTGGGGTTTTGGCTATTCATCGTAACTGTGTAATCCGTCTTTCTTTGCAGGCTCAAAAAGAATGCGGATTCGTAGAAAATCCAATATTTTCATCTCTGATCTGGAATGCCTATTATTGCGTCTGACGAATGTACAATATTTATATATGATATCTAGTAGGCGTCGCTTATGTTTTGCACCCGCGCTAGCCCAGCCCCCGCTCTGTCGTTAGTTAAGTAACCTAACGGGTGAATGACGGGGCCCAGTAGCGAATGCGGGTGGCATAAGAGGACGTTGTATTTTCGTTGTTTTCTGCAATGATAGGTTAATTGATGGGACGCATTATATTAATGCAAAGAAAATAAACCAAAGTTGAATCGTTGGAACAGTTTAAAAGAAGCCACTCGGTTATTTTAAAAACAGAAGATATTTTTTTAAATTGCAGAGCTTATACCACTCCTTTTAAAAGCTATCAGGTTCTTTCGATCATATCAAGTTCACTACGTTCACGGTTTCGCCAAAACTAGCCGTCCATCATTTCATTTGGATATTCAGTAGTATTCAAGCTATGTATTTTGACCAACGCCAAGGCATAGTGTTTGGTAGCTGCTGGGTATTCATTTGTTGCATAGATAGATGAGTTGGTTTAGGACAGTCGTACTATCATTTGGCCAACGTCAGGGGTATGTACGGATGGGTTCAAATTAACAAGATAATGATGGGTAGAACTTGACATGTGACTTATTACATTTTAACCAACGCCAAGGTCATAAGAGCATGGGGTAGAAAATGATATCAGGAATTTCTAAAGAAACTGAAATTTGCTAAGAGTTGCATACCATTTGGAGTGTGATAATTTTGGTAGGATTCCTTCAGTTTTATCACACAATGATATTTGGATCCCGATCCTACTGTGAGTATCCGCTACTCATCAGGAGATTCGTCACTTAACGATCAATGCTATAAACCAAGTAAGTGTCGAGAAAGGTGTCAGCGGGGCAACGCTGTAACGTTTTAGAAATCGTTATGCGAATTTTTCCGTTTTAGGGTAAAATTGTCGGTTTTTCCCGTTTTAACTCGGCTGTGATCGAACGACCATATAGACTTGCCAGCACCTAGTTTAGCTAAAATAAATCTAGTGTGCAAGCTTTGGGGGTATATGGGACGTTTTGGTTCAATTTGAAATTTTCCCAATTTTAATGTTATTTTAATGCGATATTTACATTTTGGGAAATTTCACTAAAACGATCTTTTCATTAAATTAAGTTGAGTTAATCCAAGACCTTCTCACTTAGCTAGATATTTGTTTCGAATTAGAATTTAGGATAAGGGAAAAAGAAAAGAAAAGAAGGAGGTGCATGCATGTGTGCATATGTGCATGTGAATGCCTTTAATGGCATTTATTGTTGGTAATTGCTAGGAAACCCACACAAAACTCTCCCTTCCTCCCCTTGGCCGAGATCCTCTCTCCCTCTACTACCCTTAAACTTTTTCTTTTCATTTCTCTTCAATCCTAACTCAAAACTTCTCCAAAAATCCCAAAAATATCACAAAAACACCAAATAGTCTTGATTTTTGCTCTTGGATCACTTGGAGCTAGGGAAAGCGTGGATCTTGTGAGCAAAATTGTTAGGTATAATCCCTACTCTGTTAATTAGGAGTTTGTATGTTGTTTTTTGTTGGTTTACCTAGCACCTCATGAAGGGTTTGGAAGCATCACATGTACCAAAGATTAAATATTTAGGGTGCTAAGTAAGCATCCAAAGAATCAATCCTAGAAAATTAGGGTTTCAAAAACAACACATCATCTCAAGTAAGAAAAGCTAGGGTTTTGAGAGTACAACCTTTGTAGCTCCCTATGCTAGACTCCTCGGCTACTTGGGGTTTGGAAAAGGTCCGCTTGAACTCCTCTAGGTCCACGATGATCCACCCAGAGTCCGTTTTGTCTAAGCTTGCAACTTCACTTGATCAAGAGTAAGAAATGAAGCTAACACTCTAAACAAGTGGGCAAGACTTGTGTAGAATGATGTTGTGGTGGCTTTTCTCACTTCAAAATTCTAACTTGGTGAGTAATTTGCTCACTAGAGAAATCTAGAGAGCAAAGGAAGAAGGAGGAAGAAGATGATGGCCCTTTTTGAAGAAGAGAAAAGATAAAGTCTAATGAAAAAATAGAAAATATATGTATATATATTTTCCACCTCTCATCTCAAACCATGGTTAAATAATGTAGATATTATTGAATTTGAGTTAAAACACAAAAGGAAAGTTGATCCATGGTTAAATGGTGGGTGCGAATGGTTAGGTCAAAGAAGAGTGTAGAAAGTGAACCATGAATTATCCTTTCCTTTTTCATTTTGTTTTAAAACAAATGCAATAATAATTCATATTATTTAACCAAGGTGTGAGTCTTATATTTCCACCATCTTCTATGTATATACAACCATGAAGGATGATGTATGTATGTATGTGTGCATGCATATACATATGTGCATGAATCAAGAAAGAATGCATACATGCATGCATACATCCAAAAATACAAGAAAGGATTTCTAGTGAGAAACTAATGGTTAAATGATAAATCAACACTTGATTTATCAATCCGGCCATATCACATACGACCTAACCAAAAGGAAGCCGCCCGATTAACATACGGTATCTCATACGCGCATTTTAACCGGGTCCATGCGCATATCGCATACGCACACTACAACGTTTCGCCTGGACTAGGTAACTCTTTTGTGGGACTCTAAGACTCGTCAATACGCTGGCAGTGGGTGATGATCATATCAAGCACCCCCAAGCCGCAAGCGGTCAGCTAAACGTAACGGCCACCCGGGTATTGAGCGATGAGAAGAAAACAAGCGAACCTGCTACAACTCCCGTCGAGCCAACCGACAACACTACCCGTGCAGTCCGGTCTCCTCGTCTGATATGTCGCAAATCAAGTCTAGGGGTGGTAAACGTCAGACCCCAATAACCGATAAGTCGTGCCGATGTGAGGCTCAAAACGGGTCGAGAAACTACTGGTAACACTTACCAGTAAATCTCTAATCAGCCCTGGCCAGGGACTTCCCTGTTACGGCCAATCGAGCACAGTGCAACATCAACCCCCAATACCGGGAGAGACGAAACCCCTCCTATCGCTCATTGCCTCCATGTGACTCGGGACTGTACCCAAAAACCACCGTTTTGCATGCCCTCATGGATGTGGTAAGGTGGAAATCAAAGCACAGTGGGAATCACACATGACTCTATGACGATCTCGGGTCTACAGACTAACCTGCACAAGTGTCACCTGAGAACTGCCATCTGACGTGAGGTATAATACCATCTGGGAGTTCTCGGCGAGTCCGTCCAGTGTACCCAGTCTCCACCGAGCACCCGTATACCATCTCTGATGTCAAACACCAATGGATATGGGATCATCCATCGCCCATCTCATGGGTCGAGAAGCGTTTACGCTAGTCTACACTGGTATATCGATGCCCCGTCTCGATACACCCACGACTAGGGACCTTGAAGGATGTACTTATGGACTACCATATCCCCACTAGTATGATCCGCATCATAGTCCATGTAGTCAAGTACACATCCTAACGGCTTTACCAACATGTAACTATAAGACAGTATAAAGAGACAAGTATACATGTTAAGATAAAGAGCAACCAGATAGCATACTATCATATCGAGCAAGAAAGTCATCTCTATATATATGTCCAAGCATCCAATATAATATACATCATCTGTACGATACTGGCTTCTAGGGCATACATACAACTAACAATATCCCACTTGCACTAGGGCTAGCTGCTGTAGTATCGCATACCGAGCATCCCGAAGAGTCTCTCAAACTGTATCTGGGGAATGGCCTTCGTGAGTGGATCCGTTGTGTTATTCTTCGTGTCAACCCTCCTGACTTCGATCTCCCGGCGATCGACTATCTCCCGGATCAGGTGATACCGCCTCAGAATACGCCTGGATCGCTGATGGAACCTGGGTTCCTTGGCCAAAGCCACCGCTCCATTGTTATCGCAATACAAAGGTATTGGATTCTCAATGGATGGAACCACTCCAAGTTCAGTAATGAACTTCTTGATCCAGACAGCCTCTTTGGCAGCATTGTTGGCAGCGATGTATTCGGCCTCCATCGTCGAGTCTGCCACGGTTTCCTGCTTGGAACTCTTCCAGCTAACCGCCCCTCCGTAAAGGGTAATGACAAATCCCGACTGCGACTTAGAGTCGTCCTTATCACTCTGGAAGCTCGAATCGGTAAAGGACTCCACTTGGAGTTCTCCGTTACCATACACCAAGAGCATCTCTTTAGTCCTTCGTAAGTACTTGAGAATGCTCTTCACAGCTGTCCAGTGACTCTCTCCATGATCAGCTTGATACCTGCTAACTAGACTTAGTGAGTATGCTACATCGGGTCGGTACATAGCATCGCGTACATGATAGAGCCTACAGCCGAAGCATAGGGTATCCCTTGCATGCGAGCTCTCTCCAAATCAGTCTTGGGAGACATCTCTTTGGAGAGAGTGACTCCAGAGATCGTGGGTAAGTTCCCACGCTTGGATTCTTCCATACTAAACCTCTTTAGTATGGTGTTAATGTACCTGGCTTGGGACAATCCCAATATCCGTTTGGATCTATCTCTATAGATCCTAATTCCCAATATGCAGGAGGCATCACCAAGATCTTTCATTGAGAATCTATGTGAAAAGAAGAGCTTGACCGATTGCAGCATAGGAATGCCATTTCCTATCAAGAGTATGTCGTCCACGTACAATACGAGGAAGACAACCTTACTCTCTGCCACCTTCTTGTAGATACAAGGTTCATCTACGTTTTTGACGAAATCAAACTCTTTGATAACGACGTCAAAGAAGATGTTCGAACTCCGCGATGCTTGCTTTAATCCATAAATGGATTTAAGCAGCTTGCACACCTTCCCGCTGCTCCCACTATCTACGAAGCCCTCTGGCTGAGTCATGTACACGCACTCTTCTAAATCACCGTTTAGAAAGGCGGTCTTAACATCCATTTGCCAGATTTCGTAGTCATGATATGCAGCGATGGCAAGCATGATCCGGATGGATTTAAGCATAGCCACTGAAGAAAAGGTCTCGTCATAGTCCACACCTGGTCTTTGACGAAAACCCTTTGCAACAAGTCTAGCTTTGAAAGTCTCTACTTTCCCATCTACACCAAGTTTTTTCTTGAAGATCCACTTGCTCCCAATGGGTTTTAACCCTTCAGGAGCATCTTCCAAAGTCCATACTTTGTTGGTGTACATGGATTCCATCTCGGACCGCATTGCATCCAGCCATTTCACTGAGTCCCCACTCGTGATGGCTTGCTCGAAGCTAGTTGGGTCTGTTTACCCCAATCAGAAATAAAGCTTTGCTTTGAAAAATTAAAACTTTAATGAATGAAGCAACGCTTCAGATTCTTTGCACTGCGCGCAACGCGCCACGTGTCAGAAGTTGACACGGCAGCACAACGCCCAAGACAGTACGTCCAATCAGAGCAAGGCTCTTTAGAAAAACATAAGCAACGTTCAATTGCGCAAGCGCACGGCAGCGCGACACGTGTCTGCGCAGTTGCGCAAGCACAAACTGCGCAAGCGCACGGCTGCGCGACACGTGTTTGCGCAGTTGCGCAAGCACAACTGCGCAAGCGCACCGCTGCACGACACGTGTCTGCGCAGTTGCGCAAGCGCTGTTGCGCAAGCGCTTCACTGCGCGACACGTGTCACGCGCTGGTGCGTTGCGCAACAACAGAGTGAAGATTTAAGGATATTTTTTCTGTTCTTGTTTAAACAAGAAGATTTCTTCTGTAAAACAGGGCCCTTTGGATCAAAGATCCAACGGTGGGGAAAATTCCCCAAATCACTCAGAAAAGATCTTTTTAACAAATTTAACTGATTTTTGAGCACTATAAAAAGGACCCCAGACCCCATTTCAAAGATATAGACAATTGGGATTTTAAAAAAAAGAAGAAGAAGAGAACTTCTTGAGAACACAAAGAAGAAGGTAAAAACCTTTGAAATAAGAGAAAATTCTCTGAGGAATAGATCATTGATCTAAAAGACAAAATCAGTGATCTCTAATAAACAAATAAATAAATAAAAATAATAAAAAAATAGTGCCTTGCACTTGCTAGAGAACCTCTGGTTCTCTGAGATAGAAAGAAAGAAAAGATTTTCTCTTCTTCTCTTTGATCTAAATTTAGATCAAGAAATTAAAAAGTGCTCTGCACTCCTTTCTTTGAATCTAAAAGATTCTTGGTGCTTTGCACAAATGCAATGCAGTACTTGAAGGGCCAGGCCCAAATCAAAAAGACCTAGCAGGCCAAAATAAATTGCAAAGCAATAAAAGGGCTGAGCCCAAATAAAATTGATGCCCTGCATCATTCATAAAGAAACAGAGCCCAAAACAAATTGATGCCCTGCATCTTTTCTGGGCAAAGCCCAAATAAAAATAAAAGGAAATGCGAAAGCAATGTTGGACATTTTCTTTACTGGACTTAGCCCAAGCGTGGCCATAAGTCCTTAAATTAAATTGGCTGAGCAAAATGGCTCTCCTAAATCAATCTACATCCGGTTCGAGGGTACATCTCCAAACTCCTTTGACATCCATCGTTGTAATTCCTCAACGACGTCAAAGAGGTGACGGGTCCCAACGGCCACACACCCAACATCGGACCGAAACGTCCCTAAACTAACATCGGACCGAAACGTCCCTAAACTAACATCGGACCGAGACGTCCCTAAACTAATATTGGACCACCACGTCCTTAAACTGGCGACGGACCGAAACGTCCCTAAACTAACATCGGACCGAAACGTCCCTAAACTAATAATGGACCGAAACGTCCCTAAACTAATATCGGACCACCACGTCCCTAAACTGGCACAATAGAGCCCAAATGCTCTTTTGTCGGATCTAAACGGTCCCGTTAAGTTGATCTTAGTCTCAAACTGGACTAACGTATCCTTAACAAACGTTTAAGTTGATCTTAGCCTCAAACACGGCTAACGTATCCTTAAATATTCAAATGGATTATAAAACTCCCAATCAACTCTGGTTCGAGGGTACATCTCCGAGCTCCTTTGATACATGTCGTTGTAATCCTTCAACGACGTCAGAGAGGTGACGAGTCCCGATGGCCATACATTAAATTAATCACTACGTTGAGTTGATCTTAGTCTAAAACAGGACTAACGTATCCTTGACGAATGTTTAAGTTGAGCTTAGCCGCAATGCGACTAATGTATCCTTAAACTGAAAACACCAAACCCAAATCTAAGTAAATACGGATTTGGACTAATCCACGTCCTACAGGCGATGGCATTACTCAGTCTCCGTATACAATCCACGGGCAACCACAAACAAAACAAACACCCACGACACGAAGTGAAATTCTGGAGAAGGAGAAAGTTGTTACCGCGAATCGGTAGCGTAATTAACTGCAGGGGCTTGCGCCTGCAGGGAAGAGCGTCCCCACAATCAAAAACCCCTCTAGCGAGGGGGAATCTGACAAAGTCTGCTACATCGGCCGCATCCGTCTAAACCTTCGATACACGGTGCCATAAATCAACTTGGCATCTTCGGAGAGGTGGACGGATAAAACCAAATAGCATCTGCCCCGAATCTCAGCGTCAGGACATCGCGGTCCTGTGCGCCGCCTTTCGGAGGGGAACAGATTCTGGCACGCCCGGTGGGACCTCTTCCTCTTTCCACTCCACACTTCGTGTGTCGTGTTCGCGAACAAATCGCGGTTTGCTGTGATTGCCTGTGGATTCAAGGTACTAAGATTTGGTGTCTTGCTTTATGCAGAAAACAGAAAATCGATGGCTTCGAACTGCACCGCCCGCAGCGATAACTCTCGCTCCGTCATTGCTGGAGGAGTGACTTATGGGCCCCAAGCGGCCTCCCTTTTCAAAATGCCGGTGGAGCAGATGGCTCAAGCCACCACTGGACTATTTTTTGGGACCATGCTCCCACCAATGAGCTTCAACGCCCCAATGATATTGCAAGAAGCTCCAAAGAAGTCGGTCTTCGATCGAATTACCACTGCCGCGACCCCTCTCAACGGGTCGTCCAACTCCACTGCTTCAGTTTTTAACGGACTAGGCCAGAGCTCTAACAGGCTCATGAAGAAGCCTGCCATACCAGAAGGCGTTATCCCGAAGCGGATAGCCATTCCAACTCACGTTCCTGGCAAAATCACCAAGGTTGCTTCCCATGTTCAGAAGTCCGAATCTGACAAGTTGGCCGTCCCCGTTCAACGGACGTCGATCTTTAAAAAGCTGGTACCAGTATATTCTGACCAATACAGGGGGCATGAGGAGGTCTCCCCTATAGCTGAAACAACTCCATCCGCAAGACACGCTCGACGTCGCCACTGGCGTCGAGTAAGGAAGGCTGGGGGCAACTCCCCCTCTGGGATAACTCTGTCAGCTCCGATGGTGAGGATCGATGCTGCTGTTCCAACCAAGAACAGCTTTGAACTGCTCAACGAGGTGCGCAGAAACTCTCCTACTGCGATGTTGAAACGAACTCCTTCACCTGTGGAGAATACTCCAGAGAAGAAGCTAGAGCAGCCCCCTCAACGGCTGTCCTCTAAAATTTACAAAGTCTGGCGACAGGTCCAAGAGTCGGTGATCGATCAAGACTGCCTCCGACGACAGAAAAAGATGAAGGTTCGGCAGGGGAAGGATTACTCTGTCAAACCACAAAAAGCAAAAGCTACTTGGGTGCCCACTACAACGGCTCCCTTAACTCCAATCACTCAAAAAAGGAGGCCACAGAAAGCCCCTGTGAACATGGCGAAGCATAAAAACGCTGAACACAAACGCCCCAAATCTAGGGGCATGGTGGTGCACACTGTTTATATGGCTTCTGGAAAGGAGGAAAGCCGCACTTCTATGGGCCACCGACCGCTCACCCGATCCGTGACGAAAGCCCAGGAGCAACAACAAAAGCTTCGGGAAATGATGACTACAATGGCTGCACTCACTGAGCCAAAAGAAAGCTCTGAAACGTCTTCGGATGAACGTCAAGAACAAGAAACTGACGCTGACTTTTTACGCAGAGTCCTCGAAAAGAGGGACAAAGAAGCTGCAGAGCAGGCGGCTAACATAAAGCAGATGGCGCTCCTCTTCAAAGATATGGTAGGGATGATGTTACAGCCGGACCCTCCTGCTGAAGATCCTCCGATCGTCCTTGAAGACGACAGGGGAGAAACGTCAAATCATCCGCCGGCTCTGTCAACAACCAAGGAGGAGGCAATCTCCAAAGTTGACCTAGACGAATATATAGCTCAGCAGATCCGGGTTCATCAGGCGAATGAAGCGGCTGGGCAAATTGTTAGAACCGGACGACCGTATCCGGGCTGGTATGACCAAATCAGTTACCCGCCAGGATATACGATCCCTAAATTCCACGTATATAAAGGGACAGGGAATCCGCATCAGCATGTCGCTCAATTCAGGGCCTTATGCGGCAATACTGGAGGAGATGACAAATTGTTGCTACGTCAATTCGTCGGCAGCTTAGCAGAAACAGCCTTTGAATGGTATTCGGAGCTACCTAACGACTCTGTCAAAACATTTGCAGAGATGGAACTGCTGTTTACAAAAAGATTCGCGAGTGCTAGTGAACGCACCCCGATAACAGCACTAATAAATGCCAGGATAAGGCCAAGCGAAACGTGGGTTCAATACGCAACACGATGGCGGAACCTATGGTCGAAATGCGAACAACGCATAGAAGAGGCACCTGCGGTAGGCATGTTTGTGGGAACTCTCGATCCGCAGGCGACCATCTCGCAATTCATGATGTTCTTCAGGCCGACCACCTTCCAGGCCTTGATTGAAAAATTAGCCCAAATGGACCAGATGGGCCATAGACCATCTCCTCCAAAATCAGATTCCCGAGATGAGAAAGGAAAAGGGAAAGCGATCGTCGTCGCCAATGCTCAATAACAGTCGAGCAACTCAAAGCCGGTCGTTCGCCAAAACAACGTGCGTCCACGCCCATCCCTCGAAGAGAGACTAGGACGTCCTTACTCGTTTCCTCAGAATAAAACGAGAAGACTGTTCGAGTTGGCCGTGCGCAACAGACTCATTAATCTGCCGAGTCCAAAGCGTCTGTCGCAGCCAGGCGACCTTAATAATCCCAATTATTGCCCTTACCACCAAACGGTAAGTCACCCGATTGAGTATTGTTTCGTCTTTAAGGGATAGATCGAAGATCAGTACCTACAAGGCAAGTTCGCGCTGTCTGAAAGCTGGAAGGTAAACCCACCACAGCCGCACTCTCCAAAGAAAACAGACACGCCGGGGGCAGCTTGTTCTTTAGTCAAGGATGAAAACAATGGAGAAAACTCATCGGATGAATCCGAAGACTACGCAGCGACTTGTCATATGATTTCTCATTCACTGACGGATGATAAAAAGGCTCCTTGCGCTGAGAAACTAATGGCGAATCCTGAGCCGGAGATTCTACAGCCATCAGACGAGTTGATCGATGTCTTCCTAAGTGAAATTCGTCTGAAAGCAAAAGCCAATCAAGAACGTGAAATGGCCATACTAGAAAGAACCAAGGTATTCCCGTCAAATCAAAAGTCATACACTGCGGGTAAAAACAAATTCAAGACGAGGAAACGGTTCGCCAAAGCTCTATCAGTAGGAATGAAGCTACCGCCCTCTGAAGAAAATTCTTTCTCTGAGGTAGAGATGCACCCTAACTTCTGTTTATATCATCAGAAGATCATACATCCTACCGAAGACTGCGAATCCTTTAACTGTTGGTGGCAAGGGTATGTCGCTCAAAAGCGACATTTCGACAGGACAAAGTGTGAAGCTTGTGGACATCGGAAAAATGCGATAGATGAGCGCAAAAGAGCCGCCGCCGACTGTCATATAGCTGACTTCAAGGGATCACAAATTATCACCTTTGGAAGCGACTCTGACGAAGAAGCTACCCCTAACTCTTCCCTCGGGGAATCTATTTCAAAAGTAAAGGAATTGAGAAGCTGCGAGAACGTTCAGCCGTGCAATCGCATGTTACTCGGAAAAAATCTCGGCCCTGTAAACAAAGGATCGAACAAGAAGAACAAAGGAAAAGGAAAAACGGCCCTCGTCGCCAGCGCTCAACAACAATCAGGTGACCCTAGACCGATTGCTCGCCAAAGCAACAAGCGGCAATCCCTCCAAGAAAAGTTGAAACGTCCTTACTCGTTTCCGCAAGATAAAACAAGGGGACTGTTCTAGCTGGCAGTGTGCAACAGACTAATCAATCTGCCGGCTCCAAAACGTCCGTTGCGGCCAGGCGATGTTAATAATCCTAACTATTGCCCTTACCACCAAACAGTAGGTCACCTGATCGAGGACTGCTACATCTTCAAAAACTGGGTTGAAGACCAATACCAACAGGGCAAGTTTGCGCTGTCTGAGAACTGGAAGGTGAGTCCGCCACAACCGCACGCTCCGAAGAAGATGGATACGCCGGGGGCATCATGTTCATTCATGGAGAAAGGCTCATAGACCGAAAAGTCAATAAACTAGATATTCGCCTCAAATACGGCGACAACGGACCGAAACGTCCTTAAACTAACAACGGACCGAGATGTCCTTAAACTAATGATGGACCGCAATGTCCTAAAACTTGCAAATGACCGAAATATTTTTAAACTACTACCGCAGCATTCTCAGGCTGACGAGAATATAAAAAAAAACCCAAAAAAAAAACGGTATGTCCATAAGCAAAATGGGCACGGATGAAAACCCGAAAGGGCTCCGTGAGTAAAAACAGCAGGACTACCGGCGAGTGTTCGTGAAAACCCGAAAGGGCGCGACCTCGTTAATAAAAAAAAATAAAAAAAATAAAAAAAAAGAGAAGAAGAAAATAAAGAAAAAAAAACGGTATGTCCATAAGCAAAATGGGCACGGATGAAAACCCGAAAGGGCTCCGTGAGTAAAAACAGCAGGGCTACCGGCGAGTGTTCGTGAAAACCCGAAAGGGCGTGACCTCGTAAAAAAAAAAAGAGAAAAAGAGAAAAAAAAAATAAAAGGAATAAAAAAACAGGGTAAGTCCATAAGCAAAATGGGCACGGATAAAAACCTGAAAGGGCTCCGTGAGTAAAAACAGCAGGACTACCGGCGAGTGTTTGTGAAAACCCGAAAGGGCGCAACCTCGTTAAGAAACACTTATAGGGGCCTCTCGACCCTATAAGGAGAAACCACCCGCGTGAGATCCTTACGACTCACAAGGGAACAACACACTTAGGAATCCCCACGATTCCTAAGGAGAAAATACACTTGCGAGATCCTCACGACTCGTGAGGAGAAGGCTCTTATGGGACCCTCACGGCCCATAAGATTTGAAAGTCTTAAGTTGCAGAAACCTTAACCTGTTCTTAAGCAGCCCCCACAACCTTCGATATTGCCCTACAAGCGGCTCATAATGACCCTTGTATACAATCCACGGGCACGAATAAATATTTCCCTAACAAAGTCCCATCCGTGACTGGGGATATGTCCACACGGTGAACAACCCTTGTGAGTCCTATCGACTCATAAGGAGATAACACTCTTGTAAGATACTTACGACTTATAAGAGAACATATACTTAGGAATCCTCATGATTCCTAAGGAGAAAACGCACCTGCGAGATCCTCACGACTCGTAGGGAGAAATACCTTTGTGAGACCCTTACGGCTCATGAAGTCAAAAGCCTTAGTCGACAGAATCCTAACCCTGTTTACTAAGCCATCCTTTGTTCGATATCGACAAAGGCAGATGATGATTCGCTCCTGGAAATATCCCAGTCGCAGCGATGCTGATGCCAAGATTGGTATCAGATCCCAAATCCCCTACTCGCAAAAAAAAATCAGCGAGCCCAAAAAAAAAATGCATACGAAATAGCCGAAATGATGGGGCAACTTGCAAACAGAATCAGCAAGTAAAAATGTATGCATACGAAATAGCCGAAATGATTGGGCAACTCGCAATAAAAAAACAACGAGTAAAAATAAAATAAACAGCCGAAATGATTGGGCAACTCGCAATAAAAAGCAGCGAGTAAAAATAAAGTAAACAGCCGAAATGATTGGGCACCGCGAAAAATAGCCGAAATGATTGGGCAATCGCGACCTTCGCGATATAAAAGCTGAAATGATAGAGCATCGCGGAAAGAATAAAAAAAAATGAAAGAATGAAATTTTTTGCCCTGCAGGTGAAATCACATCGATCCCCGTATACAATCCAGGGGCACAGCTAAAAGGGAACAATACCTTCCCAACAGGCTCCACCAGAAAGCGAAGCCAAATCTCGACGGTTCATAGATAACCTAGAGACCATCTCGACATTTGTCGCAATATTACAGACACGATGTCAACAAATGAAGCAAAGGAAGGTCCCTAACTTCAGGGTCTCGACGTCAATATCGACAACTTAAAGATCACCAACGGCGTTTCTCCTCACTCCAACTAGATGCAGACATGACGTCAACAACTGACCTCAGAATCGCAACGAAACGGAACCATGACAAAGTCCCTAGTTCCAAATCTCAATGGCCACGTCTACAGCCTGGAGACCGACAACGGTGTGCCTCCTCATTCCAAAAGGACACAGATGTTACACCATCAAGCGGAGCGATGGCAAAATCCCAGCTTCACCTCAGCATTCGTCTCGATACAGTAGACGCAATGTCAACAACAGCATTCCTCCGCAGTCCAGCTGGAGGCAGATTCAACGTCAACAAAAGACCTCACGGTCGAAACAAAGCGGAGTAATGGCAAAATCCCAACTCCACCTTAGCATTCGTCTCGTTACAGCAGACGCAATGTCAACAACGGCGTTCCTTCGCAGTCCAGCAGGGTGTACATGCAAAGTTAACAAAAGACCCCATGGTCGAAACAAAGCGGAGTGATGACAAAATCCCAGCTCCACCTCAGCATTCGTCTCAATACACCAGACGCAGTGTAAGCAAACGAAGCGAAGGCCACATTCCTAACTTCAACGTCTTTACGGTAACTCACATAAAACCGGAAAGACAATCGGAGACCATCTCACATGAAGTGGTCACCTCCTTGACGTTCGTCTCGATACAGTAGACGAAATGTCAACCTCAGCGTTCTTCCTCCAGCAGGGATTCAGACATGACAAAGCAAATGAAGCGAAGGCCACATTCCTAGCTTCAACGTCTTTACGGTAACTCACATAAAACAGGAAAGACAATCAGAGATCATCTCGCACCAGCACAGAATGGTCACCACCTCGACGTCCGTCTCAATACAGCAGACGAGATGTCACCCCAACGTTCGTCTCGACACAGCATACGCAACGTTATTAAACGAATGGAGCCATGGCAAAATCCCTAGTTCCAAACCTCGACGGTTCACCAGCAACCTAGAGACAACCTCGACGTCCGTCTCGATACAGCAGACGAGATGTCACCCCAACGTTCGTCTCGACACAGCAGACGCAACGTCATCAAACAAACGGAGCCACGGCAAAATCCCTAGTTCCCACCGCAACATTCGTCCCGATACAGCAGACGTAATGCCAGCAAACGAAGCAAAGGCCAAATTCCTAACTTCAGGGTCTTGACGGGAACTCATCTAAAGCCCGAAAGACTATCGGAGATCATCCTCACACCAGCGCGGAGTGGTTATGACTCATCGGGGCTCTCCAAAATGAGCCTAACCTCAAGTAAAAAGCGGCATGGCAAATTCCTAGCGCTTGCTCTTCCGACGGTCAAACTGCCAAGGAGGATTGCTTGAAGACGTCTTGTCCAGCCCCCGAAGGGATCAGAGACATGGCAGTCGCAGGGCTACTCGAACAGCACGATTGCCTATCGAGGACTATATCAGCTTATGCGACGGTACGATGGCCAAAACCCTAAGTACCACCAACCTTAACGGGCTTCTGTCGTAAAGAGCAGAGGTTAAATGCGACGTTAAGATGTTCTTGCGAGAAACGTTCGATTCGTCTCGACTTGTGAAAAATTGTCGAGGCGGCTCGACTCGTGAGATAAAGCCTTAGGCAGTGGGCATAAAAGAAGCCTGTTTCCTAAGCATTGGGACCCTGCGAGTTGGCCCAAAACGGTCTCTTGCATACCATCCACGGATCTCACTCTCCAACGTCGAACTTCCACAAGGAGGGAAGCAACCGCTTACAAGTCCTCTCGACTCGTAAGAGGGAAAAAATCTCTTATAGGATCCTTACGACTTACAAGAGAAAACCACACTTAGGAATCCTCACGATTCCTAAGGAGAAAAACCCGCCTACGAGATCCTCTCGATCCGTAGGGAGAAAAGTCTCTATGAGACCCTCACGGCTCATAGAGTTGAAAAGTCTTAGGCAACAGATCTGAACCTGCGGCCTAATCCCTCGCTATCTCATGAAGAAATCAAGAGGCTTACTCTATTACCTGCTAATTGTGACGACATGCTGAGAAAGAGGAAAAGTAACAGAAAGAGCATCCGATTTACATTTGATCAAGCGTTCAAGACACATTCATTTATGCATGGGCAAAAAGACTCAGGACAAAAGATATATAATAAAGACAAGCTGGGATAAAAAAAAAATTCCATTAATATTGCCCGAAGTTCTTACAGTTATAAAAACAATAAATGAAAGTTACAATGGAATAACCTCAGATCCGGGGCACGGATTGAGGAATTCAAAAGTAAGGCCATCCAGAGTTCTTCTGGCCTTTCTAATTATTCTTATGCGCAGCCTCTCGCGCTCCTCTGTGTCGATATCATCGGCAAGCCCTTCCGGCCTTCGATAAGCAGCAACTATCGTCGTCTGCTGAAAGATTTGATGTAGGATGTCAATGAGACCGTCCCGCCGTTTCTTCGAGATCAGCCCCGTCAGGTATACTGAATGCACCTTGTCTTCGGCATCATCCAACGCATTGAGCGGTAGGGCCTCATGAAGACTCGGAAGTGCTCTCCATATTGCTCCCAGCACAACCTTTAAGAGAGCCGAACGACGAGGAAGCAGCCAACCACAACTCGCGTTGAGGCGACCCATGATCTCCGCACACTGGGCGTCCGTAAACTCCTGGTTCTGTTGACGGCCCTGTACACGGATATCCTCATAAGTGATGAACTCGTGCAAGCTGTATAGACGCACCGCCATAATACCTGAAGAAAACAATACAGGGAGATTAACAAACAAGGAAATACAGAAAGTTAAAAACTGAACTCCTCGAGAGCAATGCTCTGCAGACAGGAGCGACACCAGTCAAAATCAGTTATGAGGAGAATTTGAGGAAAAATCCTTGAGAACATTGAGAGCTCCGCTCTGAAAAAAAATGATATAATAATAATAATATTACCAAGTGCCATATAATTTGGGAGGAGCAAAGCTCCATTAATTAAGAAGATATAAAAAAAATCTTTTATAGAGCAAAGCTCTATTAATGGAACCCTAACAGGATTCTCCTGAGTTCTCTTTGGACCCCTTTAGAGCAAAGCTCTGCTAAATGAAACCCTAAATGGGTTTTCTTTAAATCCGGGATCTATGGAGAGCAAGGCTCTGTTGATGAAAATTAATCTAATTTAATTTAATCTTAATTTAAATTTTCACCTAAAAAGTTTTAAAGAGTTCAACTCTTGCAGTTCTTGAAAATAAAGAGCAGGGCTCTGAGTTTTGAAAATAAAATTATGAAGATGAAAATCATCTAAAGTACCAAAGGTTCTATTTATAGGCATCAATTGCCTCTTCAACTGCCAAAGGTGCCGCGACGGTTCGGATTCTGCCACCGTTGCGCTTGCGTTTGGAGGCCACGTAAGCGCAGCGGTGGGGGGGCATTTGTTTACCCCAATCAGAAATAAAGCTTTGCTTTGAAAAATTAAAACTTTAATGAATGAAGCAACGCTTCAGATTCTTTGCGCTGCGCGCAACGCGCCACGTGTCAGAAGTTGACACGGCAGCACAACGCCCAAGACAGTACGTCCAATCAGAGCAAGGCTCTTTAAAAAAACATAAGCAACGTTCAATTGCGCAAGCGCACGGCAGTGCGGCACGTGTCTGCGCAGTTGCGCAAGCATAAACTGCGCAAGCGCACGGCTGCGCGACACGTGTCTGCGCAGTTGCGCAAGCACAACTGCGCAAGCGCACCGCTGCGCGACACGTGTCTGCGCAGTTGCGCAAGCGCTGTTGCTCAAAGGCCTCACTGCGCGACACGTGTCCGCGCTGGTGAGCAAGCGCTGTTGCGCAAGCGCTCCGCTGCGCGACACGTGTCCGCGCTGGTGAGCAAGCGCTGTTGCGCAAGCGCTCCACTGCGCGACACATGTCACGCGCTGGTGAGTTGCGCAACAACAGAGTGAAGATTTAAGGATATTTTTTCTGTTCTTGTTTAAACAAGAAGATTTCTTCTGTAAAACAGGGGCCTTTGGATCAAAGATCCAACGGTGGGGAAAATTCCCCAAATCACTCAGAAAAGATCTTTTTAACAAATTTAACTGATTTTTGAGCACTATAAAAAGGACCCCAGACCCCATTTCAAAGATATAGACAATTGGGATTTTAAAAAAAAAAAGAAGAAGAGAACTTCTTGAGAACACAAAGAAGAAGGTAAAAACCTTTGAAATAAGAGAAAATTCTCTTAGGAATAGATCATTGATCTAAAAGACAAAATCAGTGATCTCCAATAAACAAATAAATAAATAAAATTAATAAAAAAATAGTGCCTTGCACTTGCTAGAGAACCTCTGGTTCTCTGAGATAGAAAGAAAGAAAAGATTTTCTCTTCTTCTCTTTGATCTAAATTTAGATCAAGAAATTAAAAAGTGCTCTGCACTCCTTTCTTTGAATCTAAAAGATTCTTGGTGCTTTACACAAATGCAATGCAGTACTTGAAGGGCCAGGCCCAAATCAAAAAGACCTAGCAGGCCAAAATAAATTGCAAAGCAATAAAAGGGCTGAGCCCAAATAAAATTGATGCCCTGCATCATTCATAAAGAAACAGAGCCCAAAACAAATTGATGCCCTGCATCTTTTCTGGGCAAAGCCCAAATAAAAATAAAAGGAAATGCAAAAGCAATGTTGGACATTTTCTTTACTGGACTTGGCCCAATCGTGGCCATAAGTCCTTAAATTAAATTGGCTGAGCAAAATGGCTCTCCTAAATCAATCTACATCCGGTTCGAGGGTACATCTCCGAACTCCTTTGACATCCATCGTTGTAATTCCTCAACGACGTCAAAGAGGTGACGGTTCCCAACGGCCACACACTCAACATCGGACCGAAACGTCCCTAAACTAACATCGGACCGAAACGTCCCTAAACTAACATCGGACCGAGACGTCCCTAAACTAATATTGGACCACCACGTCCTTAAACTGGCGACGGACCGAAACGTCCCTAAACTAACATCGGACCGAAACGTCCCTAAACTAATATCGGACCACCACGTCCCTAAACTGGCACAATAGAGCCCAAATGCTCTTTTGTCGGATCTAAACGGTCCCGTTAAGTTGATCTTAGTCTCAAACTGGACTAACGTATCCTTAACAAACGTTTAAGTTGATCTTAGCCTCAAACACGGCTAACGTATCCTTAAATATTCAAATGGATTATAAAACTCCCAATCAACTCTGGTTCGAGGGTACATCTCCGAGCTCCTTTGATACATGTCGTTGTAATCCTTCAACGACGTCAAAGAGGTGACGAGTCCCGATGGCCATACATTAAATTAATCACTACGTTGAGTTGATCTTAGTCTAAAACAGGACTAACGTATCCTTGACGAACGTTTAAGTTGAGCTTAGCCGCAACGCGACTAATGTATCCTTAAACTGAAAACACCAAACCCAAATCTAAGTAAATACGGATTTGGACTAATCCACGTCCTACGGGCGACGACATTACTCAGTCTCCGTATACAATGCACGGGAAACCACAAACAAAACAAACACCCCCGACACGAAGTGAAATTCTGGAGAAGGAGAAAGTTGTTACCGCGAATCGGTAGCGTAATTAACTGCAGGGGCTTGCGCCTGCAGGGAAGAGCGTCCCCACAATCAAAAACCCCTCTAGCGAGGGGGAATCTGACAAAGTCTGCTACATCGGCCGCATCCGTCTAAACCTTCGATACACGGTGCCATAAATCAACTTGGCATCTTCGGAGAGGTGGACGGATAAAACCAAATAGCATCTGCCCCGAATCTCAGCGTCAGGACATCGCGGTCCTGTGCGCCGCCTTTCGGAGGGGAACAGGGTCATCATCCTCCATGATGCAATCCTCGCTCCCACCATCTATGAGAAAACCGTAGTATCTCTCAGGTTGGCGAGGAACCCTACTACATCGGCGGATTCGTTGGGAGCTACTGAATCTTCTGGTTCCACTAAATCTTCTGTTGTGGTTTGTACAGCTGGAACCTCTTCTAGTTCTACCTCAGAGCCACTAATCTCTTTTGCAAGAAATTCCTTTTTCTAAAAAGGTGGCATGTTGAGCAACAAACACTCTTTGTTCCTCACTGTGGTAGAAGATATACCCTCGCGAATGCTTGGGATATCCAACAAACTTGCACAAAACAGACCTTACCTCGAGTTTGTCCGGTTTTTGTCTTTTGACATAGGCCGGGCAACCCCATATCTTAATAAAATTAAGATATGGTCTCTTCGCCTCCCATATCTCATATGGGGTGGTAGGCATAGATTTGGTAGGAACCCTATTCAGTAGGTATGCTGCTGTCTCCAGTGCATATCCCCAGAAGGAAATAGGTAACTCAGCTGTGCTCATCATAGAGCGCACCATATCAAAAAGGGTGCGGTTCCTCTGTTCTGACACACCGTTGTGCTGTGTTGTATAAGGAGGAGTCAGCTGAGAGAGAATCCCATTCTCTTTTAGGAAGTCCAGGAATTCAATACTCAAGTATTCACCTCCTCGATCAGATCGTAGGATTTTAATACTTTTTCCAGTTTGGTTCTCGACTTCTTGTTTATATTCTCTAAATTTCTCAAAAGCATCTGATTTGTGTTTCATCAGGAACACATACCCGAACCTAGAGAGATCGTCAGTGAATGTAATGAAGTACGAAGAACCATCCCTGGCATGTGTAGACATGGGACCGCATACATCACTATGTATCAGTTCCAAGAGTTCCGTAACTCTTTCTCCGTGTCCCGTAAACGGAGTTTTGGTCATCTTGCCTTTGAGACATGACTGGCAAGTGTCATAAGATGAAAATTCAAACGGATTCAAATATCCATCTTTATGCAACTTAGCTAGTCGCGTCGCATTGATGTGACCCAGTCTATAATGCCACAAGAAGGATTCGTTTAGTTCTGAACTCTTCCTCTTGTGTGTGTTTGTTATGGTCAGAACTGTTGATTGATTTCGAACATAAATGCCATTGCACAAGGTGCCTGATCCAACCAACTTTTGGTTACAGAAAATGTTCATAACATTATCCTGTAATACAAAATTATATCCCTCTTTACTCAACAAAGAAACCGATATAATGTTGCATATCAGGTTCGGCATGTAATAGCATTCGTTCAGAATCAATGTATTACCAGTTGGTAATACAAGGTGATATTCCCCGACGGTTTTAGCTGCAACAATTGCACCATTTCCAACTCTTATGTCTTTATCACCTTCTCCAAGTTCTCTACCTTTCTTAAGCCCATGTGACTGATTACATATATGGGATCCTGACCCGATATCCAATACCCAGGACGTAGAAGAAATGGAGAAACAGTTCTCTGTAACGAACACACCCGAAGAAAATGCATCATCATGTACTTTCTTCATTTGGGTGGCATGGGAATCCTGGTATTCCCCTATGTCTTGTTCAGTCCTATAACTCTTATAAGAAAGAACGGAACCAACGTTCCCCAGCACAGTATAACATGCGGATTCGGTCAATACATCCATATTATTATCTTGATTAAGGCATGACATGGTCGCTACCTAGAGAGAGAGAGAAGAAAACACTTTAGCGTATGCTCTTGCAAGATCAGATTGGTTAATATCTTATCTAATCAGGATGGCTCCCACTGTTTTTTATCAAATCTTCCTTCAAACCCTAAAAGGAAAGACTAGACGGGATTAATTACACCCTACAATTTCGCCGATCTTTCAGCCAGGCCAGTGTCGGTACTTTGAGGGAGGTTCCCCGTGCTTTCGCACAGACCTAATTAAAGTAAACCTCGTTTTCCCAGAGGCGTAACCCCGTTGACACCTTTCTAGATACCTACTTGATCGGCTAATTGTCCTGTGTAAAACTCTCCCAGGAGTAACAATTACTCGCAGTGGGTATCGGGATCCAACTATCTCATAGAAGGTATGCAATCTCATTGCAAATTTCAACACATGAAACTCCCGATAATCTTTTGCCCCAAGCATCCCATGACCTTGACGGAGGTCAACAAACCACAGGGTGCAAGTCAAGTTCAACCCGTCATTTCTTGATTGAATCAAACCCACCCGCACGACCCTTGATGGAGGTCAACAAGGTCGTATGACTACCCTAATCCAATCTGCATCATATGCAAAAGCAGATAAATACTAGTTAGCTACCGCACACTACGTCTTGACGGAGGTCAACAAACGTAGCACGAATACTAAGTAGGACTTATCTGAAATAATGGAGGGCTACGACAGGTTTTTCTGAAAACCTATTGCGTAATGAACTTGATATCGTTGTAGAATCTAGTGAATTTTGAAATGGAGTGATTTTGAGGCTTTTATTAGTTTTGCTAAAGTGGTCACTCCCGGTGAAGGGATCTCGGCTCTTTCCTCATCGAATAAGGTGCAGGATATATCATATATATCACCATGCAAAGCAAAACTCCAAAAGCAATCAAAAGTCAAACCGAGTGTTGTAGCATCTGCCAGTTTTGCTAAAGAGGTCACTCCCGGTGAAAGGATCTCGGCTCTTTCCCCATCGAATAAGGTGCAGGGTATATCATATATACCGCTATGCAAAGCAAAACTGTAGCTACCCTTTTTGAAAAAATTTGATTCTACAACATCTTTTAGGTTTCTTTTCTTTCATTAATCACATTAATGAAATCCCATCATTTAAGTCACCTAAACATCACAGATAAATACGACGTACACTTATGCCATCCGCATTCGCCTCGATGTCCCCCCATGCACCTTTAGGTTAGGTAACTAACGACAGAGCAGGGCAGGGCTAGTGCGGGTGTAAAACATAAGTAACGTCTATATAATATATCATATATACTATATACTATATCCATCACAACATATCAAATGATCACATCACAGATATCGCAGCAGAAACATAGATATGATGTGGGATATACTAGGACGTCTGTATTTAGTATTTAGCCAACAATAGAAAATACGGATTCCACAGTCGCGATGAATAGCCAAGCCCACACCCTGGACCCCTACGAGAGCGGCAAGCGACCCTACCAATTCTGGAGTTTAGGAGAACCGGTCTCGACTCATCGAGATGGCCTCCCACTGAACCCCAGAACCCGGTCACCTGTGCTCCCCTCCTTGGGTCCATCCTAATGCGGAAAAGTAAATAATATACAACACTGGTGGCATCAACCTCAACCCGGAAGTGCCCCAAATAAAAGAATATTACATTACATTTAAATTTACATGAATGAAAATATAAAACTCTCATCTCACATAAAACCCCCCGGCTATTCAATTGCGACAATCCTGCACATCATATCTCAGCAACACATAATATCATATATCATCAACGTAAGTAAGTATGCGTACCCAATTGTCGTTGATGTATAGCAATGAAACCGGCGATATCGACATACTACACTTACGGCCACAGAAAAGAAAGTGTAAAACTGCAATATCTAAAATCCACATTCTCTTTTAGATATCGTAAATGCGAAATATCACATACTTCGAATTTCATGTCTAGCTATATGAATTTCACACACTGCATCACTTTCCAGATAAATAGACAGTATTAAAGTTTTCGAACGAATGATCAAATACCCAAAATTCCCTAAAGCTCAACACTTGAGCGGAGTTCAAAAACCCGGAGTGTGACACAGTAGTAGCGGTCCAGCCGTAGAAGGGTCAAGCTAACGCCTCACATGTGGCACGCCGTACTGCCCCAAACCCTAAGGTTCAAAAGGCAGTTCAAGACGGTCACATAATCGAGTTAAGGTTTGTTGTCTTCTAGAGGGTCCACCACAAAACTTGCACGTATTTCCGAAAGATTTAAACCCCGTGAAAAAGTGAGTAAATGATACTCGTTCGAACAATTCAATACTTTCTAATTTACCCGGAAAAGACACGAAATCAAAATTCCGATCGAATCACCGACTCCAAAACAATCTCCAGATGATACAGCACTAAATTCAGATTAAAAATTCTCCAAAAAATATACAAGCAGATAAAACAAATACTGTACAAAAACGACAAATTGATTCATCCATACGGCCGCGGAACCGCGGCCCAAGCAGACTATTGTCGCGGTTCCGCGGTGATAAGTACTGTTCATGTCATCGGTTTTTACATGTGTGCTTAGATTTTTCTGCTGAATTTTTTAAGGATTTTTAATTCTGAAAATTAACAGTTTTGAAAAAATGTCCAGAGAGTGCTAAAAATCCGTATTTTTCGGTTCGATCGGAGTTTTAACTTCGTTAAAGTATCGCCAAATGTTCTAGGTTGGCTCTGATACCAATGTTGGGTTTACCTAGCACCTCATGAAGGGTTTGGAAGCATCACATGTACCAAAGATTAAATATTTAGGGTGCTAAGTAAGCATGCAAAGAATCAATCCTAGAAAATTAGGGTTTCAAAAACAACACATCATCTCAAGTAAGAAAAGCTAGGGTTTTGAGAGTACAACCTTTGTAGCTCCCTACGCTAGACTCCTCGGGTACTTGGGTTTTGGAAAAGGTCCGCTTGAACTCCTCTAGGTCCACGATGATCCATCCGGAGTCCGCTTTGTCCAAGCTTGCAACTTCACTTGATCAAGAGAAAGAAATGAAGCTAACACTCTAAACAAGTGGGCAAGACTTGTGTAGAATGATGTTCTGGTGGCTTTTCTCACTTCAAAATGCTAACTTGGTGAGTAATTTGCTCACTAGAGAAATCTAGAGAGCAAAGGAAAAAGGAGGAAGAAGATGATGACCCTTTTTGAAGAAGAGAAAAAATAAAGTCTAATGAAAAAATAGAAAAAATATATGTATATATATTTTCCACCTCTCATCTCAAACCATGGTTAAATAATGAAGATATTATTGAATTTGAGTTAAAACACAAAAGTAAAGTTGATCCATGGTTAAATGGTGGGTGAGAATGGTTAGGTCAAAGAAGAGTGTAGAAAGTGAACCATGAATTATCCTTTCCTTTTTCATTTTGTTTTAAAACAAATGCAATAATAATTCATATTATTTAACCAAGGTGTGAGTCTTATATTGCCACCATCTTCTATGTATATACAACCATGAAGGATGATGTATGTATGTATGTGTGCATGCACATCCATAGGTGCATGAATCAAGAAAGAATGCATACATGCATGCATACATCCAAAAATACAAGAAAGGATTTCTAGTGAGAAACTAATGGTTAAATGATAAATCAACACTTGATTTATCAATCCGGCCATATCACATAAGACCTAACCAAAATCAAGCCGCCCGATTAACATACGGTATCTCATACGCGCATTTTAACCGGGTCCATGCGCATATCGCATACGCGCACCACAACGTTTCGCCTGGACTAGGTAACTCTTTTGTGGGACTCTAAGACTCGTCAATACGCCGGCAGTTGGTGATGATCATATCAAGCACCCCCAAGCCGCAAGCGGTCAGCTAAACGTAACGGCAACCCGGGTATTGAGCGATCAGAAGAAAACAAGCGACCCTGCTACAACTCCCGTCGAGCCAACCGGCAACACTACCCGTGCAGTCCGGTCTCCTCGTCTGATATGTCGCATATCAAGTCTAGGGGTGGTAAACGTCAGACCCCAATAACCGATAAGTCGTGCCGATGTGAGGCTCATAACAGGTCGAGAAACTACTGGTAACACTTACCAGTAAATCTCTAATCAGCCCTGGCGAGGGACTTCCCTGTTACGGCCAATCAAGCACAGTGCAACATCAACCCCCAATACCGGGAGAGACGAAACCCCTCCTATCGCTCATTGCCTCCATGTGACTCGGGACTGTACCCAAAAACCACCGTTTTGCACGCCCTCATGGACGTGATAAGGTGGAAATCAAAGCACAGTGGGAATCACACAAGACTCTATGACGATCTCGGGTCTACAGACTAACCTGGACAAGTGTCACCTGAGAACTGCCATCTGACGTGAGGTATAATACCATCTGGGAGTTCTCGGCGAGTCCGTCCAGTGTACCCAGTCTCCACTGAGCACCCGTATACCATCTCTGATGTCAAACACCAATGGATATGGGATCATCCATCGCCCATCTCATGGGTCGAGAAGCATATACGCTAGTCTACACTGGTATATCGATGCCCCGTCTTGATACACCCACGACTAGGGACCTTAAAGGATGTACTTATGGACTACCATGTCCCCACTAGTATGATCTGCATCATAGTCCAGGTAGTCAAGTACACATCTTAAGGGCTTTGCCAACATGTAACTATAAGACAGTATAAAGAGACAAGTATACATGTTAAGATAAAGAGCAACCAGATAGCATACTATCATATCGAGCAAGAAAGTCATCTCTATATATATGTCCAAGCATCCAATAAATTATACATCATCTGTGCAATACTGGCCTTTAGGGCATACATACAACTAACATTTTTATCGCTGGTTGATGCGTAGAACGCTTTATGTATCGATTAGTGCGATATCGTGTTTTTAAAGTCTTTTTAGAACTTCTATACCTGCTGTGATCTGGAGATTTTAGTGTTTGTCAAAACAAAATTTTAGAGATGTACTAAAGAACCTAAGACACCACCTGAGGGACGGGGACCACCTCATCGGCCGGGGCCGGCGACCCCTATTGCGTGATCCGGCGACGCCGGCTAGGTAGGAGAGGGTTGGGGTTTGTCTTCTGTGGGTAGTTGTCTGCTGTTGGTTAGGTGTGTTTGGTACTGTTTACTTTTTTAGTAATTGTAGTATACAAAATCTGGGATCGATTACCTATAATCTAGTGTTTTGAGTCTGCGTATTACGTTTTGCGACACGAATCGTGATCTGGTGCAGCTGCTGTGCTTGGGTAGGTTTTGTGGTATCGTGACGCACGTTAGCCACTAGACGCACTAGTGAGTTAGTTTAGTGTTGGTGCGTTATTTAATACGTAGTTTTGCGTTATATTGATCGATTCTGAGATGTTCGCATTATTTCTTGTGTTTGTGAAAATATAGCGTCGCAAGCGGGGACTTCGGACGCTGCGAACAAGAGGGAGCAGGTGGTCGGATTTTCATAGCTGGAGACCATTGTGAGTGGATTTAACATCTACGGGGAAATCGCCCCTATGACGTTATGCATCGGGGTTGATATAATAGGATAGTTGCATGTTATTGCAAATTGGTTAATTTCATATGAATGTCATTGCATAGTAGTATCTGCTGTACCTTTAGATATAACACATTACTGACAGTTCATGTTGCACGAGCACTAAATTGTATGCTACACCCATATCGTCAGTAATTGCCATGACACGCACAAACCATCTACATACGTGATACGGTAGTGGATAGGGATAGTTGTGGTAGTAGCCCTTATCCCATTGTGCATATGAGATATTGTTGACACTTATATACGTGACATTGCATTGGGCAGGAATAGTGGAGATAGTGACCCTTATTCCATTTCACGTATACCTTACTATAGCTACTTGTACATCTTGAATACATATTGACATGTACACCCACATAGTCTATTACAGCTACATGTATATCATGTACACATATTGACATGTACACCTACATAGTCTGTTACAGCTACATGTATATCATGCACTCATATTGACATGTACACCCGCATATTTTCGCTATAGTTGTATGTGTTAGTTATATGTATGCCCTAGAGGCCATTACTATACATAGGATGTATATTGTAGTGGATGCTTGGACATATATAGGGAGGACTTTCTTGCTCGACATGATAGTATGCTATCTGGTTGCTCTTTACCTTAACGTGTACACTGATTGTCTCTCTGTTACATGTTGGTAAAGCCCTTAGGATGTGTACTTGACTACCTGGACTATGATGCGGATCACACTAGTGGGGACATGGTAGTCCAGAAGTGCATCCTTCAAGGTCCCTAGTCGTGGGTGTATCGAGACGGTGCATCGATATACCAGTGTAGACTAGCGTATACCTTCTTGACCCATACAGATAGGAGATGGATGATCCCATATCCATTGGTGTTTGACATCAGAGATGATATACGGGTGCTCAGTGGAGACTGGGTATACTGGACGGACTCGCCGAGAACTCCCAGATGGTATTATACCTTACGTCAGATGGCAGTTCTCTGGTGACACTGGTACAGAGTAGTCTGTTGACCCGAGATCGTCATAGAGTCTTGTGTGATTCCCACTGTGCTTTGATTTCCACCTTACCACGTCCAAGAGGGCGTGCAAAATGGTGGTTTTTGGGTACAGTCCTGAATCATATGGAGGCAATGAGCGATAGGAGGGGATTCGTCTCTCCCGGTATAGGGAGTTGAAGTTGCGATGTGTTCGATTGGCTATAACCGGAAATCCCTGGCCAGGGTTGCTGAGATTTACTGGTAAGTGTTTCCAGTAGTTTCTCGAACTATTATAGACCTCATATCGACACGACTTATCGAGCTATTGGGGTCTGACGTTTACCACCCCTAGGCGAGATATGCGACATATCAGACGACGAGACCGGACTGTACGGTAAGTGTTACTGGTTGGATTCACAGGAGTGTGAGCGGGCTTGCTCGTCGATCTTCTGATCGTTCAATACCCGGGTGTCCGTTACGTTTAGCAGACCGCTTGCGGCTTATGGGTGTTTGATATGATCATCACCTGCTGCCGGCGTATTGACGAGTCTTTAGAGTCCTACACAGAGGTTTCCTGGCTCAAGCGAAA
The DNA here is from genome assembly GCA_030015575.1 of Agapanthus africanus. Lineage (NCBI taxonomy): Eukaryota > Viridiplantae > Streptophyta > Magnoliopsida > Asparagales > Amaryllidaceae > Agapanthus > Agapanthus africanus. Next base: position 323,312,892 of record CM057349.1, on the reverse strand, counting down.
CGAAATAGGAGCGCATATGAGATATGTGCGGGACCGAGAATAATGCGTGTATGTGATACCGTATTCTATTCTCGCGATGAATGTATTGATTGGTTGTATACGATATAACCTAGTTATCGAATCGAGGATTGATTCGATAAGTCGATACATTGGATATTAGTCGGTCATATGTGATGTGACCGATCGTTAAATCAAGTGTTGATTTAATGATTTAATGTATAATTATATATTTGATATATTACTTTACATTAACTAATATTGGTTCACTTAAGATGTTTTTCTCACTTGTTTGTGCACATTGTATATGTGATATATTTTTTGTGCACATTGTATATGTAATATATTACATGGGCTACAGAAAGGTAGAGACAGAAAACTGGGCAAGTGTTGCAGCCAAGTCTGTTGGTCAATGTCACCCTGTATTATTAGTACATTGATTCTGAACAAATGCTATTAGATACCGAACCTGATATACAAAATCATATCAGTCTCTTTATTAGTAAAGAAACGATAAAATTTTGTATTGTTGGATAATGTTTTGAATATTTCCTATATCAAAAGTTGATCGGTTCAGGCACGTTATCTAAAAGCATTGATGTTCTAAATCAAACTACAGTTCTTAGTATACGGAACACACACAAGAGGAAGAGTTCAGAAATGAACGGATCCTTCTTGAGGTATTGTAAACTAGGTCATATCAATGCGACCCGACTAGCTAAGTTACATATAGATGCATATTTAAACTAGTTTGAATTTACATCTTGTGAAACTTGCCAGTCATGTCACAGAGATAAGATGACCATAGCTCTGTTTATTGGAAACAGAGAAAGAGTTAGTGAACTCTTGGGATGATACATGTTGATGTATGTAGGTCCCCTGTCTACACATACCAAGACCGGTTCTTTGTATTTCATTACATTCTCTGATAATCTCTCAAGATTCAGACATATGTTCCTGTTGAAACACAAGTCCGAAGCTTTTGAGATATTCACAAAATATAAGTTAGAAATAGAGAACCAAAACGGGTATAAATATTATGTCCTTTGATGTGATCAAGGAGGAGAGTACTTGAGCACGAAAATCCTGGATTATTCTAAAGGAGAATGAGATTCTCTCTCAGCATTACTCCTCCGTATACACCATAGCATGATGGTATATCGGGGTGGAGCAATAGCACCCTATGTGATATGGTGTGCTCTATGATGAGTACAACTGATTATCCTATTTCCTTTTGGGAGTTATGCACTTGAGAAGCTGCATACCTATTGAAATTAGGTTCGAATTAGATCACAGCCTACCACTCCATATGAGATATGGTATGGGAAGAGCCCATGTCTTAAGCTAGTTAAGATTTGGGGTTGACCGGCCTATGTCTAAAAGCAAAATCCGGACAAGCTCGAGGCAAGGTCTGTAATGTAGAACTGGAAAGGCTCCAGCTATACAAACTACAACTGATGATTTGACAGAACCAAAGGATTCAATAGTTCCCGACGAACCTGAGCCTCTCCGCCGATCTGGTAGGGTTTCTCATCCGCCTGAGAGATACTTCGGTTTCTCGATGACAGTGGGAGCGAGGAATGCATCATGAGATGATGACCCAACTAGTTTCGAGCAGGCCATCGAGAGTAGGGACTCTGTAAGAATGGCTGGATGCTTAGCGATCTGAGATGGAATCCTTATACACCAACAAAGTATGGACTTTAGTTGCTTTATCTGAAGGGTTAAATCCCCATCAGGAGCAAGTATATCTTGAGAAGATTACTTGGTGTAGATGGAAAAGTTGAGACATTCAAAGTTAGACTTGTTAAAGGTTTTCGTCATCGACCAGGCGTGGATAATGATGAAACCTTTTCCAGTGGCTATGCTTAAGTGCATCCGGATCCTACTTGCCACGGCTACATACCATGACTACGATATCTGGCGGTTGGGTGTCATGACTGCTTTTCTAAAATGATGTTTTAGAAGAGAGCGTCTGTAAGTACACAGCCAGAGGGCTTCGTAAACAGTGGGAGCAGCGGAAACGTGTACAAGATGCTTTATTGGATAAAGCAGGCATCGCGGAGTTGGAACATCTGTTTTGATGTAGTAGTCAAATAGTTTGACTTCATCAAAATGGTAGATGAACCTTGTATATACAAAAAGGGTAGTAGGGAGTATGGTGCCGATCATCGTAGAGTACATGGATGACATACTCTTGATAGGGAAGGAGTTTCCTATGCTACGCTCGATCAATCTCCGCTTATCACAATGATTCTCCATATAGGATCAAAGTGATACTTCCTAAATCCTGGATTTTGGATCTATGAGATAGATCTAATTGGATGTTAGGAGACTCACTAGTTGTAGTGAGATGGTATCAGTTGATCCTGGGGAGAATCACTGGAAAGGTTCCAGGGTGATAAGGACGACTGAATGTCAGTCACAGGCATTATCTTTACCCTCAGTAAAGGGACGGTATGTTGGAAGAGTTCCAAGCTAGATACCGTGGCATACTAGACGATTAAAGGTAAGATACATCGCTACTTAAGATGCTACCAAAGAGGCAGTCTGGGTGTATATTGGTTCATGAGATGAACTTAGTTCCTCCTATTGTGTAACAATGGAGTTGTGGCTTATGCCAAGGAACGTCCGTCCCATCAGTGATCCAGACATATTCTAAGGCAGTATCACCTGATCATGAAGATGGTTGATCTCCAGGGTGATCGAGGTTAGGAGAGTAGACTTAGAGGACAACACGAGGATCCACTCACAAAGGCCTTTTCCCAGAGAGAAACTTTTATGGAATGGTTGAGTATGAGATACTTCAACCACTGCTATCAGATGGCCCTAGTGCAAGTGGGAGATTGTTAGTTATATGTATGCCCTAGAGGCCATTACTATACATAGGATGTATATTGTAGTGGATGCTTGGACATATATAGGGAGGACTTTCTTGCTCGACATGATAGTATGCTATCTGGTTGCTCTTTACCTTAACGTGTACACTGATTGTCTCTCTGTTACATGTTGGTAAAGCCCTTAGGATGTGTACTTGACTACCTGGACTATGATGCGGATCATACTAGTAGGGACATGGTTGTCCATAAGTGCATCCTTCAAGGTCCCTAGTCGTGGGTGTATCGAGACGAGGCATCGATATACCAGTGTAGACTAGCGTATACCTTCTCGACCCATACAGATGGGCGATGGATGATCCCATATCCATTGGTGTTTGACATCAGAGATGATATACGGGTGCTCAGTGGAGACTGGGTACACTGGACGGACTCGTCGAGAACTCCCAGATGGTATTATACCTTACGTCAAATGGCAGTTCTCTGGTGACACTGGTACAGAGTAGTCTGTTGACCCGAGATCGTCATAGAGTCTTGTGTGATTCCCATTGTGCTTTGATTTCCACCTTACCACGTCCAAGAGGGCGTGCAAAATGGTGGTTTTTGGGTACAGTCCCGAATCACATGGAGGCAATGAGCGATAGGAGGGGATTCGTCTCTCCCGGTATAGGGAGTTGATGTTGCGCTGTGTTCGATTGGCTATAACCGGAAATCCCTGGCCAGGGTTGCTGAGATTTACTGGTAAGTGTTACCAGTAGTTTCTTGAACTATTATAGACCTCATATCGACACGACTTATCGAGCTATTGGGGTCTGACGTTTACCACCCCTAGGCGAGATATGCGACATATCAGACGACGAGACCGGACTGTACGGTAAGTGTTACTGGTTGGATTCACAGGAGTGTGAGCGGGCTTGCTCGTCGATCTTCTGATCGTTCAATACCCGGGTGGCCGTTACGTTTAGCAGACCGCTTGCGGCTTGTGGGTATTTGATATGATCATCACCTGCTGCCGGCGTATTGACGAGTCTTTAGAGTCCTACACAGAGGTTTCCTGGCTCAAGCGAAACGAAATAGGAGCGCATATGAGATATGTGCGGGACCGAGAATAATGCGTGTATGTGATACCGTATTCTATTCTCGCGATGAATGTATCGATTGGTTGTATGCGATATAACCTAGTTATCGAATCGAGGATTGATTTGATAAGTCGATACATTGGATATTAGTCGATCATATGTGATGTGACCGATCGTTAAATCAAGTGTTGATTTAATGATTTAATGTATAATTATATATTTGATATATTACTTTACATTAACTAATATTGGTTCACTTAAGATGTTTTTCTCACTTGTTTGTGCACATTGTATATGTGATATATTTTTTGTGCACAAGATGTTAGTCATATGTATGCCCTAGAGGCCATTACTATACATAGGATGTATATTGTAGTGGATGCTTGGACATATATAGGGAGGACTTTCTTGCTCGACATGATAGTATGCTATCTGGTTGCTCTTTACCTTAATGTGTACACTGATTGTCTCTCTGTTACATGTTGGTAAAGCCCTTAGGATGAGTACTTGATTACCTGGACTATGATGCGGATCATACTAGTGGGGACATGGTAGTCCATAAGTACATCCTTCAAGGTCCCTAGTCGTGGGTGTATCGAGACGGGGCATCGATATACCAGAGTAGACTAGCGTATACCTTCTCGACCCATACAGATGGGCGATGGATGATCCCATATCCATTGGTGTTTGACATCAGAGATGATATACGGGTGCTCAGTGGAGACTGGGTACACTGGACGGACTCGCCGAGAACTCCCAGATGGTATTATACCTTACGTCGGATGGCACTTCTCTGGTGACACTGGTACAGGTTAGTCTGTTGACCCGAGATCGTCATAGAGTCTTGTGTGATTCCCACTGTGCTTTGATTTCCACCTTACCACGTCCAAGAGAGCGTGCAAAACGGTGGTTTTTTGGTACAGTCCCGATTCACATGGAGGCAATGAGCGATGGGAGGGGATTCGTCTCTCCCGGTATAGGGAGTTGATGTTGCGCCGTGTTCGATTGGCTATAACCGGAAATCCCTGGCCAGGGTTGCTGAGATTTACTGGTAAGTGTTACCAGTAGTTTCTCGAATTGTTATAGACCTCATTTCGACAAGACTTATCGAGCTATTGGTGTCTGACGTTTACCACCCCTAGGAGAGATATGCGACATATCGGACGACGAGACCGGACTGTACGGTAAGTGTTACTGGTTGGATTCACAGGAGTGTGAGCGGGCTTGCTCGTCGATCTTCTGATCGCTCAATACCCGGGTGGCCGTTACGTTTACCAGACCGCTTGCGGCTTGTGGGTGTTTGATATGATCATCACCTGCTGCCGGCGTTTTGACGAGTCTTTAGAGTCCTACACAGAGGTTTCCTGGCTCAAGCGAAACGAAATAGGAGCGCATATGAGATATGTGCGGGACCGAGAATAATGCGTGTATGTGATACTGTATTCTATTCTCGCGATGAATGTATCGATTGGTTGTATGCGATATAACCTAGTTATCGAATCAAGGATTGATTCGATAAGGCGATACATTGGAAATTTGTCGGTCATATGCGATATGACCGGATCGTTAAATCAAGTGTTGATTTAATGATTTAATTTATAATTATATATTTGATATATTACTTTGCATTAACTAGTATTGGTTCACTTAAGATGGATTTTCTCACTTGTTTGTGCACATTGTATATATGATATATGTTTGTGCACTAGTTTGTATCATGTTTGATGATACATGCAAACTTGGGTATGTGTTTGATTTAAACCATGTTTAGGTAAATGGTTAGGGTTTTTATTTATTTATTTATTTATTCTTTTTGGCAAGAAATAAAATGGTGGCTTATTTTGTTCTTACTTGAAGCTTTGTGAAGCTTTGACCATTTTGTTTCTTTCCTAAACCTAACCATTACCTAACCCTAGTTTATTCTCTACACTTAACCATGGTTGCATTATGATAACCATCACTTGTTTTTCTATTATTGATAATTCTATTTTCATTCTTCTTCTTCATCTTCTTCATGAAGAGAAGAAACCATGGCTAGAAATTTCTAAGTGATGATTCCAAGTGAGAAATTCATTTCTAAAGTGAACCCATTTCCCATTTCTTCATCCTCTACCACTTGCCAAGTAGTATAGGGTGTTTTCTTCACAAGTTTCATGATTTGGTGAAGTTGGAGCTTGATCTTGAGTTGCCTCGACGTAGATCATCTTCGGCATCGAAGTCGACGATCTAGCCCGATCATTTCTTCGACGAAACCATTACTAGAGTCCGAGATCCGATGATCGCAGCGGAGGGACGTCAACGCGGAGCTATGGAGGTGGAGGACCGGATCTACAAAGGTTGTAGTCACTTTCCTTTAGCAATAATGTTGTTTATTCGCATGTTTCGCCTATTCTCTAGTTAACGATCCATATTAGGGTTTCTCGGCACCGGAAAAATTTGAAATTGGCATGGTTGATACCTTGTGAGACCTCTTGTGCGTGCCTAGGAACCATATACAAGATTGTATCATGTTTGATGATACATACAAACTTGGGTGTATGTTTGATTTAAACCTTGGTTAAGTAAATGGTTAGGGTTTTAATTCATTTATTCATTTATTTATTTATTTCTTATAGATAAAATAAAATGGTGGCATTCTTTGTTTTTTCTTGAAGCTTCATGAAGCTTTGAAATGCTTTGACCATTTTGTTTCTTTCCTTAAGCCTAACCATTTCCCTTAACCCTAGTTTATTCTCTACATGAGTTAGCCTCACCCATGGTTGCATTATGATAACCATCACTTCATTTTCCTTTTGGAATTAATTCATTATTCTTTTTCTTCTTCTTCTTCCTCTTGAAAAAGAAAAGAAAAGCTTGCTTCAAAAATGTCAAGTGATGATTCCAAGTGAGAAATCCAAATCCAAAGTGAACCCACTTCCTATTTCTTCATCCTCTACCACTTGCCAAGTAGTATAGGGTGTTTTCTTCACAAGTTTCATGGCTTGGTGAAGTTGGAGCTTGATCTTGTGTTGCCTCGACGTAGATCATCTTCGGCATCGAAGTCGACGACCTAGCCCGATCATTTCTCCGATGAAATCAACACTAGAGTCCGAGATCTGATGATCGCAGCGAGGGGACATCGTCATGGAGCTAAGGAAGTGGAGGACCGGATCTACAAAGGTTGTAGTCTCTTTCACTTTAGAGTAAAGTTGTTTGCTCGCATTTTTTATCGCCTAATCTCTAGTTAACGATCTAGTTAGGGTTTCTCGGCACCGGAAAAATTTGAAATTGGCATGGTTGATGCCTTGTGAGACCTCCTTAGAGTGCCTAGGAACCCTACAGTATGTACCCCAAGTGGTATTGTATTGATATGTGATATTGAGTTGTTGATCATTGCGCTTATGAAATGCATCATAACCACTTGCTTACATGTAGATACTTAAACCTTGCTACACTTACATGTACACTTCATATGATGCTGCATTTGTTTTTCGTAGGATTTTGGGAACCGCAAGATATATTTTAAAAGCTAGATTCAATTGAAAGAGCGGTTTTCCCTTTATATGCTCATATTGATGTTTTATGTTGCATATATCAGTTTTATATGGATTTTTCACATTGAGATATGGATTTCATATGATTTATGGATTTGAGAACCGTGGGGGTATTTTCAAGAAACTATGTATTGTTTGAAAACCCGGTTTTTCTTGATATGATATTTGATGCGTCCACCATGAGATTTCTCGGTTCTGAGATTTGTGATATATACCCGATACGAGGAGTGAGTGGGCCGTGTGCGGGTACATGGTAGGGCCCGGTACGGTTTCCTTCGGAAAGATGTTCGTGGTACAGACGATAGGCTTGGAAGGTGGGCAAGTACCTACCGGTGATTGTATTTGGACTCGGCGGTTATCGTAGGGATACCGACCGGAGTGATGTACGACATATCGTCAGGGCCAGTCGTGGTGACAGCTCCTGAGTTATGAGGATTTACGTGTCGATGCTAGAAACGGGTTTCATGATGTTTCGAGTGTCGGTGTTAGACACTCAGGTTTTCATGATTTTTACGTATCGTCGGTGGACATACAGGGTTGATATCCTCATACTTATATACGTATATATACACACATAGGGATATGTTTTCATGATGTTTCGGGTGTCGATGTTTGACACTCAGGTTCCATAAGACTTACAGGATGTGAGGGCCGATCTGTGGATGCGGTGCCTGAGGATTTGGGATTTGATGTGTCAGTGAGGGACACTGGTGTTTTTCCATGCTGATGATTTTGCATGAGATTTTAGTGTATCATCCCACACACTCAGGATTATTGTTGTTATGCATTGTTTCATATAGTTGTAGTACCCTGATGCTGTACCTTTACATGATTGTTGCATATTCACTTATCATACTTATGCTATCAGATTACATGTGATAGATAGATCGATGTTCGTGCATACTTGCGATTTCAGTATGATGTTATTTACTATTCACGAGTTGGCAACTCACCACCGTTGTGCCACAGTGTTTTGTAGGACTTACCCTCTGAGTAGTCGCGGCAGGGCGTCTTATCATCTCTACTTTTGCGGATACCACTACGTTAGGCAGTGAGGCCTTTGCTTTTAGGTGGGTTTGCGGTTATCTGCCTGTACATTGTATATCTTTTGTTGGATCTAGTATTCTCCATCTACCACTGTTTGCATATGACTTAGAGACGACTTGTGAGGATTCAGTGTTGTATTATTTTGGTGACTTTGGGTGCCGTGCTCGTGGGAGCCGGTTATGTTGGAAAGTTTACTTGTTATTGCAGTCTTTCCTTTGTTATTTCTTTGCTTCGGCGTCGTATACATGTTGTGGTGATTGTCTCCTCCGTTGGGCATGATTTTGCTCCTATTTGGGATGCTTTATATATTATCTGTGTTGTACCCGTTTTCGGGGCTAGTTTTTACAAAGGAGGTGCTGCCGAAATTTTCAAGAAAGAAAACTAGAGTTAGAGTTTTTACTTGTGATTTTCCAAGTGTTAAAACTATGTTTTTCTCCGTTGATCCAGATTTAGGTGGTTTAGATTTCTGGGTTTCGGTTTACTTGAGTTGCGTACGCCTCTAGACGTTACGTAATTTAAGTGCCGGTTACGGGCGAAATTTTGGGTCGTGACAAAGTTGGTATCAAAGTGCTAGGTTTTATCTTTCGGAGTCTAGGATGACCTTGGTATGATGGAGTAGGTAGCTTAAGCAGAGTGACGTAGCATGTGTATGTTCCGCGGCATACTTACGACACGGTACTCCGCCTAAGTGACCTTAGGACTTATTGATTGATATTCCTCCGTGATGATATACATCTTTGTGATTCGATTCCTGTTTCCTTATCGAATCTTGTTTCAATTTCCAGCCTATATGCCGCCGAAGACTACGAGGGCACAGAGAGCGGCCGCGAGGGCCGAGGTCAGAGTTGACTCGTCTGAGGCGAGGACTGACCAGGGTGGTATGCCTGTTGTACCAAAGCACATTGCTATGATTAGAGCTGGTATGCAGGATCTGCGCCAGACAGTGGGTACTTTAGTAGAGACTATCCGAGCGCAGGGGCAGGCAGTTGTTCCACCCGTTGCGGGGACCACGATGTTACCTACAGTTCCGGTAGTCGCAGTTACAGGTCCGGAGGTTATTGCCGCGTCACTGACAGATTTTATGAGGCTGAGGCCTCCGGTGTTTACTGGCACAGATGTTACTGAGGATCCGTAGTCGTTTATCGATCGGATGGCCAGGATTTGTCGTTCACTCCGATGCTCCAATGAGAGATGGGTGGAGTTTGCGAGTTTCCGGCTGGAGGGTTTGTCCCAGAAATGGTGTGAGTCGTTGGAGAAGGCCAGAGCCGCTGGTCTTGCTCCTATGACCTGGGTTGAGTTTGTGACGTCGTTTCTTGCCCGTTTTCTTCCACTGAGTGTCAGGGATGCACGAGCGCGCAAATTTGAGTCATTACGTCAGACTCCGGGGATGACGGTGTCTGAGTATGATGTACTGTTTACCGAGCTGTCGGTGTATACTCTGTACCTTGTGACGACTGAGGAGATGAGGGTGAAGAGGTTTGTTCGAGGCCTACTTAACCAGTTGTTCCTAGCCATCAGTATTCAGCATTGCGACACGTATGCGGCAGCTGTGGATGCGGCTCTATTGGTGGAGGAGCGTCTGTCTGAGTCATCGGTTGTTCCGGAACCGAAGAGGGCTCGTACTGGTATAGCAGCCAGAAGGCAGAGGTTTAGATTCCGAGACAGAGTTCGATCAGACACTGGGGGTAGCAGAGACGTAGAACGTGGCCAGTTGTTCAGTACTTTTTTCCCAGGAGGGTCAGCCGTCGACACGTGGGTGTTTTGGATGTGGCAGTTTATAGCACCTAGTGAGAGATTGTACCGTGGTGCGTCAGAGAGGGCCAGCAGTACCCCAGGTTACCTTACCACCTTCTCCGCCTTAGAGAGCGTTGCCTCTTATTCCTGTTGTTGCGCCGCGTCAGACTCCTGTTCAGAGAGGTCGTGGTCGTGGGGGTTTTGTACCGAGAGGTCAAGGTGGCGGAGGCAGAGGACAGCCGGTAGCCGGTAGAGGGCAGGCGCGGGTTTTTGCCTTGACTCACCAGGACGCTCAGGCGTCCAATGGTGTGGTTTCAGGTACCCTTTCTGTATGTTCTTATGATGCACATGTTCTTTTTGATCCGGGATCTACGCATTCGTATGTTTCTACGCACTTCGTGCCGAGGTTAGGCCGAGAGTCGTGTTTTCTAGATCAGCCGCTTGTCGTGACTACTCCTGTGGGAGAATCGTTCGTGGCACGACACGTGTTCCGGTCTTGTGTTGTCTGTATTGGTGACAGAGATCTGTCCGTCGACTTGATCCTTCTCGAGATGTTGGACATCGACGTTCTGTTGGGCATGGACTGGCTAGCTACTTGCTATGCGTCCGTGGACTGCCGCGAGAAGACAGTTAGATTTTGTTTTCCCGGCGAGTCAGTGTTTGTTGTGCAGAGGGACCGTGGTGCCGCCCCTCACAGTTTGATTTCTGTTCAGTGCGCTAGTCGGCTTTTGAGGAGGGGATGTCGGGGATTCTTGGCTTTCATTCATGATACCGGAGCCGCAGTGGAGTCGTTGGACCAGGTTTCTACCGTGCGAGAGTTCCCCGATGAGTTACCTGGGTTGCCGCCAAAGCGCGATATTGGGTTCTGCATTGATCTGATTCCTGGCACGGAGCCTATTTCCATACCGCCTTATCAGATGGCTCCGGCAAAGCTTAGAGAGCTTAAAGATCAATTGCAAGAGTTGCTTGATTTGGGATTTGTGTGTCCGAGTGTTTCACCGTGGGGAGCTCCTGTTCTGTTCGTCAAGAAGAAGGACGGCAGTTTGAGGCTATGTGTGGATTATCGTCTGTTGAACCGAGTTACGGTGCGGAACAGGTATCCTTTACCCCGCAGTGACGATTTATTTGATCAGCTCCAGGGTGCGAAACATTTTTCTAAGATTGATTTATGTTCGGGTTATCATCAGTTGTGGTTTCGGAATGATGACATTCCGAAGGCTGCTTTTCGTACGCGCTATGGGCATTATGAGTTTTTGGTGATGTCGTTCGGACTCACCAATGCGCCAGCAGCGTTCATAGATATGATGAACCGGATTTTCAGGTCGTTCCTCGACCAGTTTATTATAGTGTTTATTGATGACATACTGGTCTACTCTAGGAGTCGTGAGGAGCATGAGTAGTACTTGAGGATTACCTTGCAGATATTGAGAGAGCACCAGCTGTATACTAAATTCTCAAAGTGCGCATTTTGGCTTGATATAGTTGACTTCCTGGGTCATGTGGTGACTGGTGATGGTATTCTTATAGACCCGAGGAAGATAAAGGCTGTACAGCTTCGGCCCAGACCTGTATCGGTGACTGAGGTCCGCAGCTTTTTGGGCTTAGCTGGTTATTATCGCCGTTTTGTGCAGGATTTCTCGAGTATCGCTGCACCGCTGACTGGACTGACCCGGAAGGGAGTTCCTTTTCTCTGGACTGATGCGTGCGAGCAGAGTTTTCAGCAGTTGAAGACTCGGTTGACGACAGCACCAGTTCTTTCTTTACCTTCTAGATCAGGCGGCTATATTGTTTATTGTGATGCTTCTAGAGTGGGGCTCGGCTGTGTTTTGATGCAGCATGATAGGGTGATTGCGTATGCTTCTAGGCAGCTGAAGAAGCACGAGCCGAACTACCCCACTCACGATCTTGAGATGGCCGCGGTAGTCTTTGAGTTGAAGATTTGGAGACACTACTTGTACGGAGAGTCATGTCAGATCTTCACGGATCACAAGAGCTTGAAGTATATCTTCCAGCAGCGGGATCTGAACCTGAGACAGCGCCGATGGATGGAGCTAGTGAAGGATTATGATTGTGAGATCCTTTATCACCCGGGCAAGGCGAATGTGGTAGCTGATGCTTTGAGTCGTAGGCCCGGGGGTAGCTTGTTCCAGTTGAGCGCAGTTCAGCATCAGTCTTCTGCAGATTGGCAGCTCTTGTGTGATAGTAGAGTGCAGTTCGAGTTCACTTCCACTAGGGGACAGTTTGCTCATGTCCACGCCCGTCCATTACTATTTGATCGTATCCGTGAGGCGCAACCCAGTGATGCCCGTTTGTCAGAGATTATTGAGCTTGTTCGACAGGGTATAGTTTCGGAGTTCATGATTGATGACCAGGGTGTGCTATGATGTGGGACTCGCTTGTGTGTACCAGATGCTGATGGGTTGAGATGCGAGATCCTAGAGCAGGCACATCAGTTGGCCCTTAGCGTTCATCCAGTTTCCACCAATATGTACCGTGACTTGAGAGACTTCTACTGGTGGGAAGGGATGAAACGCAATATTTCGGACTTCGTTTCGAGGTGCCTGACTTGTCAGCAAGTCAAGGCTGAGCATCAGTGACCGGCTGGAGAGTTGCAGCCTTTACCCATTCCGGAGTGGAAATGGGAGCAGATTTCCATGGACTTCATTGTGGGTCTACCCAGGACCAGTAGAGGGTATGACTCCATTTGGGTGATTGTTGACCGGTTGACGAAAGCGGCTCACTTCCTTCCAGTGAAGACCACTTTCGGGTATGCACAGCTATATATAGATGAGATTGTGCGTTTGCACGGTGTTCCCACATGCATTGTATTCGACAGAGGCACCCAGTTTACTAGCCGTCTTTGGCAGAAGCTTCAGGAAGCTTTGGGTACTCGGTTGAGTTTTAGCACCGCTTTCATCCGCAGACCGATGGTCAGACGGAGCAGACTATTTAGACTCTGGAGGATATGCTCCATGCATGTGTGCTTGATTTTGGTGGCAGTTGGGATCGTCACTTGCCGTTGATTGAGTTCTCCTACAACAACAGCTTTCAGGAGACTATTCAGATTGCACCTTTTGAGGCTTTATATGGTAGGAAGTGTCGATCGCCAGTCTGTTGGACCGAGCTTAGTGAGAGTCTGATTTTGGGATCCCAGCTAGTTCAGGAGACCACGGAGAAGATCCAGCTGATTCAGGACAGGATGAGATTAGTCCAGTGCAGGCAGAAGTCTTATGCCGACCGTCGTCGTCGCAGACTTGAGTTCACAGTGGGAGATCATGCATTCCTGAGGATTTCTCCGATGAAGGGCATTATGCGATTTGGGAAGAGGGGGAAGCTCAGTCCCAGATTTATAGGTCCTTTCGAAATCCTTGAGCGAGTGGGTTCTGTTGCTTATCGTTTGGCGCTCCCGCCTAGTTTTTCGGACGTTCACCATGTTTTCCATGTGTCGATGCTTCGTAGATACCCTCATGATCCTTCTCACATGATTCAGCACGAGACCGTTCATCTTGAGCACGATCTTTCGTTCACCGAGCAGCCGGTAGTTATTTTGGATCGGCAGGTGAAGAGACTTCGGTTAAGGGTCTTACCGTCTGTGAAGGTTTTATGGCGTAGCCCTACTAGTAAGGAGATCACTTGGGAGGCCGAGAGCGAAATGCGGAAGAAATTCCCTCATCTCTTTGAAGGTACGCTTAGTATGAAATTTTAATTCGGAGACCGAATTTCTATAAAGGGGGAGATTGTAACGTTTTAGAAATCGTTATGCGAATTTTTCCGTTTTAAGGTAAAATTGTCGGTTTTTCCCGTTTTAACTCAGCTGTGATCGAACGACCATATAGACTTGCCAACACCTAGTTTAGCTAAAATAAAGCTAGTGCGCAAGCTTTGGGGATATATGGGACGTTTTGGTTCTGTAGGGTTCCTAGGCACTCATATGGAGTCTCACAAGTGATCAAACATGCACAAATCAAATTTTACGGGTGCCTACAAACCCTAATACGGATCGTTTACTAGATATCTAGGCGAAGCATGCAAGTAAACGGAAATGTATCTAAAGGAAAGGGGCTACAACCTTTGTAGATCCGGTCCACCAATTCCTGAGCTCCACGATGATCTCCCTCCGCTGTCCAAATCGAACCCCGAACTCAAGTATCGGCTTCGTCGAAGAAATGGGCGGGCTTGATCGTCGGTTCGATGCTGAAGATGATCTACGTCGAGGCATCACAAGAACGAGCTCCGCCTTCGCCAAGTCAAGAAACTTGTGAAGACAACACACTCTAGTACATGGCAAGTAGTAGAGGATGAAGAAATAGGAAGTGGGTAGACTTTAGATTTGGATTTCTCACTTGATTTGGCTAGTTGCCATTGAAGGTGCAAGCTTTCTTCAACTTGAAGATGAAGAAGAAGATGATAAAAGAATTATGATAAGATATATGAAAATAGAAAATAAATCATTCTTATCATAATGTCAACTATGGTTAGATGTAGAGAACAAACTAAGGTTAAAGTGAATGGTTAAGGTTAAGGAAACAAACAAAATAGTCAACCATTCAAAGCTTCATGAAGCTTCAAAGATTATCCAAACTTAGCCACTATTTTATTTCTTTCAATAAAGAATAAATGAATAAATAAATAAGCAAATAAAATGAAACCCTAACCATTCATATAACCATGGTCAATTCTTTACACAAACCCTAGCTTGCATGTATCATCAAACATGATACAATCTTGTGCACAAAAGTATATCACATATACAACTTGTGCATACCAAGTGAGAAAATCCATTTAAAGTGAACCAATACTAGTTAATGCAAAGTGATATATCAAATATAAAATTATACATTAAATCATTAAATCAACACTTGATTCAATGATCCGGTTATATCGCATATAACCGGCTAGTATCCAATGTATCGGCTTATCGAATCAATCCTTGATTCGATAACTAGGTTATATCGCATACAACCATTTGACACATTCATCGCGAGAATGAAATACGGTATCACATACACGCATTATTCTCGGTCCCGCACATATCTCATATGCACTCCTATTTCGTTTCGCTTGAGCCAGGAAACCCCTGTGTAGGACTCTAAAGACTCGTCAATACGCCGGCAGCAGATGATGATCATATCAAGCATCCACAAGCCGCAAGCGGTCTGCTAAACGTAACGGCCACCCGAGTATTGAGCGATCAGAAGATCGACGAGCAAGCCCGCTCACACTCCTGCGAATCCAACCAGTAACACTTACCGTACAGTCCGGTCTGTTCGTCTGATATGTCGCATATCTCGCCTAGGGGTGGTAAACGTCAGACCCCAATAGCTCGATAAGTCATGCCGACGTAGGGTCCATAACATTCGTGAAACTGCTGATAACTCTTACCAGTATATCACTGCAACCCTGGCCAGGGATTTCCTGTTATGGCCAGTCGAGCATAGCACAACATCAACCCCCAATACCGGGAGAGACGAATCCCCTCCTATCGCTCATTGCCTCCATGTGAATCGGGACTGTACCCAAAAACCACCTGTTTGCACAACTCAGTAGAGCCGTGGTAAGGTGGAAATCAAAGCACAGTGGGAGACACACAAGACTCTATGACGATCTCGGGTCAACAGACTAAGCTGTACCAGTGTCACCAGAGAACTGCCATCTGACGTGAGGTATAATACCATCTGGGAGTTCTCGGCGAGTCCGTTCAGTGTACCCAGTCTCCACTGAGCACCCGCAAACCATCTCCGATGTCAAACACCAATGGATATGGGATCATCCATCGCCCATCGCATGGGTCGAGAAGATATACGCTAGTCTACTCTGGAATATCGATGCCTCGTCTCGATATTTCCTCGACTAGGAACATTTCAAGGATGTACTCATGGACTATCCAGGCCCCACTAGTATGATCTGCATCACAGTCCTGGAAGTCGAGTACACATCCTAAGGGTTTTATCAACATGTAATCAGAGAGACAGAAAGTATACATGTTAAGATAAAGAGCAACTAGATAGCGTACTATCATGTCAAGCAAGAAAGTCCTACCTATATATGTCCCAGCATCCACTACAATATACATCCAATGTACAGTAATGGCCTCTAGGGCATACATATAACTAACAATCTCCCACTTGCACTAGGGCCATCTGTAGCAGTGGTTGCAGTATCTAATACTCAACCATCCCATATGAGTCTCTCTCTGGGAAAAGGCCTTCGTGAGTGGATCCGCCGTGTTGTCCTCTGAATCTACTCTCCTAACCTCGATCACCCCGGAGATCAACTATCTCCATGATCAGGTGATGCTTCCTCAGAATATGTCTGGGTCACTGATGGGACCAGGGTTCCAGGGCCTAAGCCACACTTCCATTGTCATACAATGGCAGGAACGTAGTTCATCTTATGAACCAATATACACCCAAACTACCTCTTTGGTAGTATCTTTAATAGCGATGTTACCAGCCTTTATCGTCTAGTTTGCCACGGTATCGAGCTTGGAACTCTTCCAACATACCGTCCCTTTACTGAGGGTAAAGACAGTGCCTGTGACTGACATTCAGTCGTCTTTATCACCCTGGAACTCTTCCAGTGATTCTCCCCAGGATCGATTGATACCATCTCACTACATTTAGTGAGAATCCTAGCATCCAATTACATCTATCTCATAGGTGAAAACTCAGGATTTAGGAGGTATCACTTTGATCCTATTTGGAGAATCTTAGTGATAATAGGAGATTGACCGATCGTAGCATAGGAAACTCTTTTCCTATCAAGAGTATGTTGTCTACGTACAATACGAAGATGACCACCTTACTCTCTACTACCCTTTTGTATATACAAGGTTCGTCTACCATTTTGATGAAGTCAAACACTTTGACTATCACATCAAAACAGACGTTCCAACTCCGCGATGCCTGCTTCATTATGTAAAGCAACTTGCACACGTTTCCGCTGCTCCCACTGTTTACGAAGACCTCTGGCTGTGTTCTTATAGACGTTCTCTTCTAAATCAGTATTTAGAAAAGCAGTCATGGCACCCAACCACCAGATATCGTAGTCATGGTATGTAGCCGTGGTAAGTAGGATCTGGATAGACTTAAGCATAGCTACTGGAAAAAGGTTTCATCATTATCCACGCCTGGTCGATGACGAAAACCTTTAACAAGTCTAGCTTTGAAAGTCTCAACTTTTCCATCTACACCAAGTAATCTTCTCAAGATATACTTGCTCCTGATGGGGATTTAACCCTTCAGATATAGCAGCTAAAGTCCATACTTTGCTGGTGTACATGGATTCCATCTCAGATTGCTAAGCATCCAGCCATTCTTACAGAGTCCCTACTCTCGATGGCCTGCTCGAAAATAGTTGGGTCATCATCTCATGATGCAATCCTTGCTCCCACTGTCATCGAGAAACCGAGGTATCTCTCAGGCGGATGAGGAACCCTACTAGATCGGCGGAGAGGCTGAGGTTCGTCGGGAACTATAGAATCTTATGGTTCTGTCAAATCATCAACTGCAGTTTTGTATAGCTGGAACCTTTCCAGTTCTACAGAACTGATCCTGCCTCGATCTTGTCCGGATTTTGCTTTAAACATAGGCCGGACAACCCCAAATCTTAACTCGCTTAAGAGATGGGTTCTTCCCATACCATATCTTATATGGAGTGGTAGGCAGTGATTTGATTCAAACCTAATTCAATAGGTATGCAGCTTCTCAAGTGCATAACCCCAAAAGGAAATAGGTAACTCAGTAATACTCATCATAGAGCACACCATATCTAATATTGTGCAATTGCTCCGCCCTGATACACCGTTGTGCTGTGGTGTATTCAGAGGAGTAACACTGAGAGAGAATCTCATTCTCCTTTAGAATAGTCCAGGAATTCTATGCACAAGTATTCTCCTCCCTGATCTTATCATAGGACATAATACTTATTCCCGTATTTTGTTTCTCTACTTCTAACTTATATTCTGTGAATATCTCAAATGGTTCGGACTTATGTTTCAACAGGAACATATGACTGAATCTTGGGAGATTATCAGAGAATATAATGAAGTATGAAGAACCAGTCCTGGCATGTGTAGACAGGAGACTTTACATACATCATCATGTATCAGTCCCAAGAGTTTACTAACTCTTTCTCTGTTTCTAATAAACAGAGCTATGGTCATCTAATCTTTGTGACATGACTGGCAAGTTTCACAAGATGTAAATTCAAACTGATTTAAATATGCATCTAAAATGTAACTTCAGCCAGTCGGGTCGCATTGATGTGACCTAGTCTATAATGCCTCAAGAATGATTCGTTCATTTCTGAACTCTTCCTCTTGTGTGTGTTCTGTATACGAGGAACTGTAGTTTGATTTAGAATGTCAATGCTTTTAGATAACGTGCCTGAACCGATCAACTTTTGATATAGGAAATGTTCGAAACATTATCCATCTATACAAAATTATATCATTTCTTTACTAATAAAGAGACTGATATGATTTTGTATATCAGGTTCGGTATCTAATAGCATTTGTTCAGAATCAATGTATTGGTAATACAGGGTGACAGTGACCAACAGACTTGGCTGCAACACTTGCCCCATTTTCTGCCTCATGAAACCTATCACCCGTTCTCAGTTTTTCTACCCTTTTGTAGCCCTATGTAACATATTACATATCTAGGATCCTGATCCGGTATCATATACCCAGGATGCAGAGGATACTGAGAAACAGTTCTTTGCAATGAACACACCCGAAGGAGATGCATCTCATGCACTTTCTTCGTTTGGGCGGCATGGGAATCCTAGCATTCCCCTATTTCCTGCTCTGTCTTATAACAATTATAAGTTGGAGCGGGACCAACGTTCCCCAGCTCAGTATAACAAGCGGGTTCGGTCAAAATTCCGTTTTATTATCTTGATTAAGGCGTGATATGGTCGCTACCAGGAGAGAGAGAGAAGAAAACACTCTGCGTGCGCTCTTGCAAGATCAGATTGGTTATATATTTTATCTAATCAGGATGGCTCCCACTGTTTTTATCAAATCTTCCTTCAAACCCTAAAAGGAAAGACTAGCCGGGATTAATTACACTCTACAAGTTCGCCAATCTTTCAGCCAGGCCAGTGTCGGTACTTTGAGGGAGGTTCCCCGTGCTTTCGCACGGACCTAATTACTGTAAACCTCGTTTTCCCAGAGGCGTAACCCCGTTGACACCTTTCTAAACACTTACTTGATCGGCTAATTGTAAAGTGCAAAACTCTCCCAGGAGTAACAATTACTCGCAGTGGGTATCGGGATCCAACTATCACATAGAAGGTATGCAATCTCATTGCAAGTTTCAACACTTGAAACTCCCGATAAAGGTTTTTACCCCTAGCACCTATGACCTTAACTATGGTCAACAAATCATAAGTACTAGTCAAGTTCTACCCGTCATTTCGTGATTAATTAGACCCACCCACATGACCCTTAACTAAGGTCAACAAAGTCACGCGACTGTCCTAACTAATCGCATTATATGCGGTGTAGGAAGACATCACTTAGCTACCGTACACTGTGCCTTGACTATGGTCAACAAACACAGCACGAATACTAAGTACTCTACTTCCTAAAATGACGGAGGGTTGCGACTGGTTTTTATGAAAACCTTTAACGCTTTGAACTTGATCTCGTGGCGGAATCAAATGGTTTTTAAATGGAATGTTTTCGAGGCTTTTCTAGTTTTGCTAAAGGGGTCACTCCCGGTGAAGGTATCGTCGGCCCTTTCCTCGTCGAATGAGGTGCGGGATATATCATATATATCACTGTGCAAAGCGGAAACTATAGAAGCGATCAAAGACAAACCGAGAGTTGTAGCATCTGCCAGTTATTTCTAAAGGAGTCACTCCCGGTGAAGGGATCTCGGTCCTTTCCTCATCGAATAAGGTGCAGGATGTTCTATAATGAACACCGCGATGCAAAGCAAGAACTGTAGCTACCTGTTTTTATTTTGAAATTCGATTCCACAACATCAATTAGGTTTATTTTCTTTCATTAATCTTATTAATGAATATCCCATCATTTAAGTCCACCTAAACATCACAGATAAATATAACGTACGCTTATGCCATCCGCATTCGCCTCGATGTCCCGTCTGCACCGTTAGGTTAGGTAACTAACGGCAGAGCGGGGCAGGGCTAGCGCGGGTGTAAAACATAAGCAGCGTCTATATAATATATCATATATACTATATATAATATCTGTCACAGAACATCACATGATCTCAGATAAATCACAGCAGAAGAAACATATGAAATATTGGATATACTAGGACGTCCGTGTTTTCAATACGAGCCAGTATAAAACACGGATTTCACGGTCGTGATGAATAGCCAAGCCCACACCCCTAGACCCCTACGAGAGCGGCAAGCAACCCTACCAATTCTAGGGTTAGGAGACCCGGACTCGACTCCTCGAGTTGGTCTCCCACTGGACCCCAGAACCCGGTTACTTGTGCTCCCCTCCTTGGGTCTATCCTAGTGCAGAAAAGTAAATAATATACAACGGGTGACGACTTCCGCAACCTGGAAGTGCCCCAATAAAAGAATATTACATACAAGTTTTTACATGAATGAAAATGAAAAAGACTCATCTCACATAAAAAAAACCCGGCTATTCAAACACGACGATCCAATATAACATATCCAGCAACACATAACATCAACGTAAGTAAATATGCGCATCCCAATTGTCGTTGACATATAGCAACGAAACCGGCGACATCACATATTACACTTACGGTCACAGAAAAGAAAGTGTAAAACTACAACAGTTGGAATCCACAACCACCTCAGACATCGCATGCCTGACCAAATGAATTCTTTAGACATCGCATGCCTAACAATTATAAACCCCGCATTTTAGTCTCATTATCGAAAACTCTTTTCAATATCAAGTCGGGCAATTCAACAAGATTCCCGACATTCTGATCGAATGCTCGTCGCAAACTTTAGTAGACGGCTGCACCCCCGACGCCGTCGACAAAGTGCACCAAGGCGGAACACCGCTACCGCGAGCACCCGAACGGATGCTTTTTGCGACGGGGTTCTCCTACAGTCACTTGGTCGGGGCTATGGAGTGAGGCTGTCTATCAAGTTTACCCGGCGAGTATCCGCGTACACTACGTGATTGCGACGGACTTTTGATCACATCAAAATTCCGTGGCAACCGATCAAGTGAGACTAAACTGCTATGTTTATAATATTCATTCCGTTATCTCATAACTATTTGTGAATTCCAATTATTGTATCACATTCCGGATAAATAGAAAATGCTAAACTTTTCGATCGAACAATCGAACACCCAAGTTTTCCCGATACAGCTCAACACATGAAATAAGTCTAACAACATTCAGTTCGTGCCTCAGTACCAACGGTCCAGCCGTAGAAGGGTCAAGCCAACGCCTCACATGTGGCATGCCGTACTGCCTCAAACCCGAAGGTTCAAAGGGCAGTTCAAGACGGTCACATAATCGAGTTAAGGTTTGTTGTCTTCTAGAGGGTCCATCGCGTTACTTGCACTACTTAGAACGTCGTTAAACTACGGAAAAATCCAACAATTGGAAATTTCCCGGCAGGGGAAAAAGTGGGTATTTATATCCGGTCGAACCTTTTAACATATTCTAAGAATACCCGGAAAAGCACACCGACAAAAATTAGACAGTCCGATCGAATACACCGAGTCCCCAATACAACCCAGAAAATGCAACTCTGGAAAAAATTATTAAAATCCCCAGGAAATCCAGCACAGATAACTAAGAATTACTGTGTAACAGTGGATGCACAAAACGACAAACTGGCCGCGGATCCGCCGCACGAGCCATGCTCGTGCCGCGGATCCGCGGCTCTTTGATGGAATTACTCCATCGAAATTCACAGTAATTCTTAAATTAGCCTGCTGATTTTTCTGGATATTTTTAATGTGGAAAAATCCTCGAAATTAGAAAATGTACAGAGAGCATATTCAAAGTCGGGGTTTTGGGTCGATCGGACTTCTGATTCCGTCGGGACTTCGCCTAAGGCTTTAGCTAGGCTCTGATACCACTGTAGGGTTCCTAGGCACTCATATGGAGTCTCACAAGTGATCAAACATGCACAAATCAAATTTTACGGGTGCCTACAAACCCTAATACGGATCGTTTACTAGATATCTAGGCGAAGCATGCAAGTAAACGGAAATGTATCTAAAGGAAAGGGGCTACAACCTTTGTAGATCCGGTCCACCAATTCCTGAGCTCCACGATGATCTCCCTCCGCTGTCCAAATCGAACCCAGAACTCAATTATCGGCTTCGTCGAAGAAATGGGCGGGCTTGATCGTCGGTTCGATGCCGAAAATGATCTACGTCGAGGCATCACAAGAACGAGCTCCGCCTTCGCCAAGTCAAGAAACTTGTGAAGACAACACACTCTAGTACATGGCAAGTAGTAGAGGATGAAGAAATAGGAAGTGGGTAGACTTTAGATTTGGATTTCTCACTTGATTTGGCTAGTTGCCATTGAAGGTGCAAGCTTTCTTCAACTTGAAGATGAAGAAGAAGATGATAAAAGAATTATGATAAGATATATGAAAATAGAAAATAAATCATTCTTATCATAATGTCAACTATGGTTAGATGTAGAGAACAAACTAAGGTTAAAGTGAATGGTTAAGGTTAAGGAAACAAACAAAATAGTCAACCATTCAAAGCTTCATGAAGCTTCAAAGATTATCCAAACTTAGCCACTATTTTATTTCTTTCAATAAAGAATAAATGAATAAATAAATAAGCAAATAAAATGAAACCCTAACCATTCATATAACCATGGTCAATTCTTTACACAAACCCTAGCTTGCATGTATCATCAAACATGATACAATCTTGTGCACAAAAGTATATCACATATACAACTTGTGCATACCAAGTGAGAAAATCCATTTAAAGTGAACCAATACTAGTTAATGCAAAGTGATATATCAAATATAAAATTATACATTAAATCATTAAATCAACACTTGATTCAATGATCCGGTTATATCGCATATAACCGGCTAGTATCCAATGTATCGGCTTATCGAATCAATCCTTGATTCGATAACTAGGTTATATCGCATACAACCATTTGACACATTCATCGCGAGAATGAAATACGGTATCACATACACGCATTATTCTCGGTCCCGCACATATCTCATATGCACTCCTATTTCGTTTCGCTTGAGCCAGGAAACCCCTGTGTAGGACTCTAAAGACTCGTCAATACGCCGGCAGCAGATGATGATCATATCAAGTATCCACAAGCCGCAAGCGGTCTGCTAAACGTAACGGCCACCCGGGTATTGAGCGATCAGAAGATCGACGAGCAAGCCCGCTCACACTCCTGCGAATCCAACCAGTAACACTTACCGTACAGTCCGGTCTGTTCGTCTGATATGTCGCATATCTCGCCTAGGGGTGGTAAACGTCAGACCCCAATAGCTCGATAAGTCATGCCGACGTAGGGTCCATAACATTCGTGAAACTACTGATAACTCTTACCAGTATATCACTGCAACCCTGGCCAGGGATTTCCTGTTATGGCCAGTCGAGCATAGCACAACATCAACCCCCAATACCGGGAGAGACGAATCCCCTCCTATCGCTCATTGCCTCCATGTGAATCGGGACTGTACCCAAAAACCACCTGTTTGCACAACTCAGTAGAGCCGTGGTAGGGTGGAAATCAAAGCACAGTGGGAGACACACAAGACTCTATGACGATCTCGGGTCAACAGACTAAGCTGTACCAGTGTCACCAGAGAACTGCCATCTGACGTGAGGTATAATACCATCTGGGAGTTCTCGGCGAGTCCGTTCAGTGTACCCAGTCTCCACTGAGCACCCGCATACCATCTCCGATGTCAAACACCAATGGATATGGGATCATCCATCGCCCATCGCATGGGTCGAGAAGATATACGCTAGTCTACTCTGGAATATCAATGCCCCGTCTCGATATTCCCTCGACTAGGAACATTTCAAGGATGTACTCATGGACTATCCAGGCCCCACTAGTATGATCTGCATCACAGTCCTGGAAGTAGAGTACACATCCTAAGGGCTTTATCAACATGTAATCAGAGAGACAGAAAGTATACATGTTAAGATAAAGAGCAACTAGATAGCGTACTATCATGTCGAGCAAGAAAGTCCTACCTATATATGTCCCAGCATCCACTACAATATACATCCAATGTACAGTAATGGCCTCTAGGGCATACATATAACTAACAGGTTCAATTTGAAATTTTCCTAATTTTAATGTTATTTTAATGCGATATTTACATTTTGGGAAATTTCACTAAAACGATCTTTTCATTAAATTAAGTTGAGTTAATCCAAGACCTTCTCACTTAGCTAGATATTTGTTTGGAATTAGAATTTAGGTTAAGGGAAAAAGAAAAGAAAAGAAGGAGGTGCATGCATGTATGCATATGTGCATGTGCATGCCTTTAATGACATTTATTGTTGGTAATTGCTAGGAAACCCTCACAAAACTCTCCTTTCCTCCCCTTGGCCGAGATCCTCTCTCCCTCTACTGCCCTTAACCTTTTTCTTTTCATTTCTCTTCAATCCTAACTCAAAACTTCTCCAAAAATCCCAAAAATATCCCAAAAACACCAAATAGTCTTGATTTTTGCTCTTGGATCACTTGGAGCTAAGGAAAGCCTGGATCTTTTAAGAAAAATTGTTAGGTATAATCCCTACTCTGTTAGTTAGGAGTTTGTATGTTGTTTTTATCATTGGTTGATGTGTAGAACGCTTTATGTATCGATTAGTGCGATATCGGGTTTTTAAAGTCTTTTTAGAACTTCTATACCTGCTGTGACCTGGAGATTTTAGTGTTTGTCAAAACAAAATTTTAGAGATGTACTAGAGAACCTGAGACACCACCTGAGGGACGGGGACCACCTCATCGGCCGGGGCCGGCGACCCCTATTGCGTGATCTGGTGACGCCGGCTAGGTAGGAGAGGGTTGGGGTTGGTCTTCTGTGGGTAGTTGTCTGCTGTTGGTTAGGTGTGTTTGGTAATGTTTACTTTTTTAGTAATTGCAGTATACAAAATCTGGGATCGATTACCTATAATCTAGTGTTTTGAGTCCGCGTATTTCGTTTTGCGACACGAATCGTGATCTGGTGCAGCTGCTGTGCTTAGGTAGGTTTTGTGGTATCGTGACGCACGTTAGCCACTAGACGCACACTAGTGAGTTAGTTTAGTGTTGGTGCGTTATTTAATACGTAGTTTTGCGTTATATTGATTGATTCTGAGATGTTCGCATTATTTCTTGTGTTTGTGAAAATATAGCATCGCAAGCGGGGACTTCGGACGCTGCGAACAAGGAGAAGCAGGTGGCCGGATTTTCATAGCTGGAGACCATTGTGAGTAGATTCAACATCTACGGGGAAATCGCCTGTATGGCGTTATGCGTCAGGGCTGATATGATAAGATAGTTGCATGTTATTGCATAGTAGTATCTGCTGTATCTGATATGATAGGATAGTTGCATGTTATTGCGTCGGGGCTGGTTAATTTCATATGAATGTCATTGCATAGTAGTATCTGCTGTACCTTTAGATATAACACATTACTGACAGTTCATATTGCACGAGCACTAAATTGTATGCTACACCCACATCGTCAGTAATTGCCATGACATGCACAAACCACCTACATACGTGATACGGTAGTGGATAGGGATAGTTGTGGTAGTAGCCCTTATCCCATTGTGCGTATGAGATATTGTTGACACTTACATACGTGACATTGCATTGGGCAGGAATAGTGGAGGTAGTGACCCTTATTCCATTTCACGTATACCTTACTATAGCTACTTGTACATCTTGGATACATATTGACATGTACACCCACATAGTCTGTTACAGCTATATGTATATCATGCACTCATATTGACATGTACACCCGCATATTTTCGCTATAGTTGTATGTACCCCAAGTGGTATTGTATTGATATGTGATATTGAGTTGTTGATCATTGCGCTTATGAAATGCATCATAACCACTTGCTTACATGTAGATACTTAAACCATGCTACACTTACATGTACACTTCATATGATGCTGCATTTGTTTTTCGTAGGATTTTGGGAACCGCAAGATATATTTTAAAAGCTAGATTCAATTGAAAGAGCGGTTATTCCCTTTATATGCTCATATTGATGTTTTATGTTGCATATATCAGTTTTATATGGATTTTTCGCATTGAGATATGGATTTCATATGATTTATGGATTTGAGAACCGTGGGGGTATTTTTAGGAAACTATGTATTGTTTGAAAACCCGGTTTCTCTTGATATGATATTTGATGCGTCCACCATGAGATTTCTCGGTTATGAGATTTGTAATATATACCCGATATGAGGAGTGAGTGGGCCGTGTGCGGGTACATGGTAGGGCCCGGTACGGTTCCCCTCGGCAAGATGTTCGTGGTACAGACGATGAGCCTGGAAGGTGGGCAAGTACCTACCGGTGATTGTATTTGGACTCGGCGGTTATCGTGGGGATACCGACCGGAGTGATGTACGACATATCGTCAGGACCAGTCGTGGTGACAGCGCCTGAGTTATGAGGATTTACGTGTCGATGCTAGACACGGTTTTCATGATGTTTCGAGTGTCGGTGTTAGACACTCAGGTTTTCATGATTTTTACGTATCGTCGGTGGACATACGGGGTTGATATCCTCATACTTATATACGTATATATATACACATAGGGATATGTTTTCATGATGTTTCAGGTGTCGATGTTTGACACTCGGGTTCTATGAGACTTACAGGATGTGAGGGCTGATCTGTGGATGCGGTGCCTGAGGATTTGGGATTTGATGTGTCACTGAGGGACACTGGTGTTTTTCCATGCTGATGATTTTGCATGAGATTTTAGTGTATCATCCCACACACTCAGGATTATTGTTGTTATGCATTATTTCATGTAGTTGTAATACCCTGATGTTGTACCTTTACATGATTGTTGCATATTCACTTATC
Organism: Agapanthus africanus; assembly: GCA_030015575.1. Lineage (NCBI taxonomy): Eukaryota > Viridiplantae > Streptophyta > Magnoliopsida > Asparagales > Amaryllidaceae > Agapanthus > Agapanthus africanus. Next base: position 323,285,620 of record CM057349.1, on the reverse strand, counting down.
ATACTTATGCTATCAGATTACATGTGATAGATAGATCGCTGTTCGTGCATACTTGCGATTTCAGTATGATGTTATTTACTATTCACGAGTTGGCAACTCACCCCCGTTGTGCCACAGTGTTTTGCAGGACTTACCCTCTGAGTAGTCGCGGCAGGGCGTCTTATCATCTCTACTTTTGCGGATACCGCTACGTTAGGCAGTGAGGCCTTTGCTTTTAGGTGGGTTTGTGGTTATCTGCCTGTACAATCTATATCTTTTGTTGTATCTAGTATTCTCCATCTACCACTGTTTGTATATGACTTGGAGACGACTTATGAGGATTCAGTGTTGTATTATTTTGGCGACTTTGGGTGCCGTGCTCGTGGGAGCCGGTTATGTTGGAAAGTTTACTTCTTATTGCAGTCTTTCCTTTGATATTTCTTCGCTTCAGCATCGTATACATGTTGTGGTGATTGTCTCCGCCGTTGGGCATGATTTTTCTCCCATTTGGGAGGCTTTATATATTATCTGTGTTGTACCCGTTTTCGGGGCTAGTTTTTACAAAGGAGATGCTGCCGAAATTTTCAAGAAAGAAAACTAGAGTTTGAGTTTTTACTTGTGATTTTCCAAGTGTTAAAACTATGTTTTTCTCCGTTGATCCAGATTTAGGTAGTTTATATTTCTGGGTTTCGGCTTACTTGAGTTGCGTACGCCTGTAGACGTTACGTAGTTTAAGTGTCGGTTACGGGCCAAATTTTGGGTCGTGACATACGCCCCCAGACAAAAGAGGTTATTTAATTAAGGAACTTCGTGAAATCATCGTTAAACCTCCCTCGAAGTACCGACACCGGCCTGGCTGAACGGTTAAGCAAGTATTGTACGGTGAGAATAGTCCTGACTAGTTCTTCCTTTTTGGTTTGAGGAGGGATTAGAGAAACAGTTGGAGCCATCCTGTTTAGATAAACTAAAAACCACTCTAAACTTGCAAGAGCATCAGCTAAAGTGTTCCCTCTCTCTCTCATTGCAGCGACCCAGAACAGGCCTTAGGTTATTATTAGATAAAAATATTTTGACAGGGCCAAACTATAAAGATTGGTTCCGGAATGTTAAGATGGTTATTACCTATGACAAATTGGGGTATGTCCTTACTACAAAGGCCCCTGCCTTCCCAGGTCCTGAATCCAGTGTCACGGATAAGGAAATCCGCAAGACCTGAGAGTTAGACTGCGCGAAGGCCAAGTGCATCGTGCTTGCCTCTATGAATAATGAACATCAGAGGAGGCACGAGAATATGGATCTAGAATCTATATTTCTCCACACCAAGGAACTGTATGGAGAGCAATCTCGTATAGTTAGATACGAGACCTCGAAGAACTTGTTTCAGTCGAGGATGGCCGTCGGATCATCTGTAGGGGAACATGTCCTTAAGATGATTGGCAATATTGAAGAGCTCGCAGACCTCGGGATAACATTAGAGAACGAGCTGTATACAGACTTGATTCTCCAGTCCCTTCCTTCCACCTACGCCCAGTTTATTTTAAATTTCAACATTCAAGGTAAAGAAGTTGAACTTCCAGAACCCCTTAACAAGTTGAGGAGTGCAGAGGGTGTAGGGTTCCTAGGCACACTAATGAGGTTTCACAAGGCATCAACCATGCTAAATTATAATTTTTCCGGTGCCGAGAAAACCTAATGCGATCTTTAACTAGAGTTTAGGCGAAACTACAAGCTACTAAACTACTTTAGTGCTGAGTGAACGGAAATACAACCTTTGTAGATCTGGTCCTCCACCTCCATAGCTCCGCGTTGACGTCCCTCCGCTGCGATCATCGGATCCCGGACTCTAGTAATGGTTTCGTCGAAGAAATGATCGGGCTAGGTCGTCGACTTTGATGCCGAAGATGATCTACGTCGAGGCAACACAAGATCAAGCTCCAACTTCACCAAGCCATGAAACTTGTGAAGAAAACACCCTATACTACTTGGCAAGTGGTAGAGGATGAAAAAATAGGAAGTGGGTTCACTTTAGAATTGGATTTCTCACTCTTTTTCTCAAGTCACCATTGAAGCTAGCAAGCTTCTTTCTTCTTGAAGAAGAAGAAGAAGAAGAAAAATAATAGAAAAAAAAAATGATTCTTATCATATTAGCAACCATGGTTAAGTGTAGAGAATAAACTAAGGTTAGGTGAATGGTTAGGTTTAGCAAGAAACAAAAATGGTAGACTTTTTCAAAGCTTCATGAAGCTTCAAATATAAAACAAAGCAAGCCACCATTTCTCTTTTTGCCAAAAAAAGAATTAAGAGAATAAATAAATTAAGACCCTAACCATTTACTTAACTAAGGTTTAAATCAAACATACACCCAAGTTTGCATGTATCATCAAACATGATACAATCTTGTGCACAAAAATATATCACATATACAATGTGCACAAACAAGTGAGAAAAACATCTTAAGTGAACCAATATTAGTTAATGTAAAGTAATATATCAAATATATAATTATACATTAAATCATTAAATCAACACTTGATTTAACGATCCGGTCACATCACATATGACCGACTAATATCCAATGTATCGACTTATCGAATCAATCCTCGATTCGATAACTAGGTTATATCGCATACCACCAATCGATACATTCATCGCGAGAATAGAATACGGTATCACATACACACATTATTCTCGGTCCCGCACATATCTCATATGCGCTCCTATTTCGTTTCGCTTGAGCCAGGAAACCTCTGTATAGGACTCTAAAGAATCGTCAATACGCCGGCAGCAGGTGATGATCATATCAAACACCCACAAGCCGCAAGCGGTCTGCTAAACGTAACGGCCACCCGGGTATTGAGCGATCAGAAGATCGACGAGCAAACCCGCTCACACTCCTGTGAATCCAACCAGCAACACTTACCGTACAGTCCGGTCTGTTCGTCTGATATGTCGCATATCTCGCCTAGGGGTGGTAAACGTTAGACCCCAATAGCTCAATAAGTCGTGTCGATATGAGGTCTATAACAGTTCGAGAAACTACTGGTAACACTTACCAGTAAATCTCAGCAATCCTGGCCAGGGATTTCCGGTTATAGCCAATCGAACACAGCGCAACATCAACGCCCTATACCGGGCGAGACGAATCCCCTCCTATCGCTCATTGCCTCCATGTGATTCGGGACTGTACCCAAAAGCCACCGTTTTGCACGCCCTCTTGGAGGTGGTAAGGTGGAAATTAAAGCACAGTGGGAATCACACAAGACTCTATGACGATCTCGGGTCAACAGACTACTCTGTACCAGTGTCACCAGAGAACTGCCATCTGACGTAAGGTATAATACCATCTGGGAGTTCTTGGCGAGTCCGTTCAGTGTACCCAGTCTCCACTGAGCACCCGTATATCATCTCTGATGTCAAACACCAATGGATATGGGATCATCCATCGCCCATCTGTATGGGTCGAGAAGGTATACGCTAGTCTACTCTGGTATATCGATGCCCCGTCTCGATACACCCACGACTAGGGACCTTGAAGGATGTACTTATAGACTATCATGTCCCCACTAGTATGATCCGCATCATAGTCCAGGTAGTCAAGTACACATCCTAAGGGCTTTACCAACATGTAACAGAGAGACAATCAGTATACACGTTAAGGCAAAAAGTAACCAGATAGCATACTATCATGTCGAGCAAGAAAGTCCTCCCTATATATGTCTCAGCATCCACTACAATATACATCCTATGTACAGTAATGGCCTCTAGGGCATACATATAACTAACAATCTCCCACTTGCACTAGGGCCATCTATAGCAGTGGTTGCAGTATCTCATACTCAACCATCCCATAAAAGTCTCTCTCTGGGAAAAGGCCTTCGTGAGTGGATCCGCCGTGTTGTCCTCAGAGTCTACTCTCCTAACCTCGATCACCTTGGAGATCAGCCATCTCCATGATCAGGTGATACTGCCTTAGAATATGTCTGGATCATTGATGGGACGGATGTTCCTTGGTATCAGCCACAACTCCATTGTCACACAATGGGAGGAACTAAGTTCATCTCATGAACAAATATACACCCAGACTTCCTCTTTGGTAGCATCTTTGGTAGCGATGTATCTAGCCTTTATCGCCTAGTATGTCACGGTATCTAGCTTGGAACTCTTCCAACATACCGTCCCTTTACTGAGGGTAAAGACAATGCCTGTGACTGACTTTCAGTCGTCCTTATCACCCTAAAACACTTCCAGTGATTCTCCCCAGGATCGATTGATACCATCTCACTACAGCTAGTGAGTATCCTAACATCCAATTAGATCTATCTCATAGATCCGAAACCCAGGATTTAGTAGGTATAATTTTGATCCTATGTGGAGAATCCTTGTGATAAGTGGAGATTGACCGAGCGTAGCATAGGAAACTCCTTCCTTTTCAAGAGTATGTCATCCACGTACTCTACGAGGATCACCACCATACTCCCTACTACCTTTTTGTATATACAAGGTTCATCTACCATTTTGATGAACTCAAACCTTTTGACAACTACATCAAAACAGACGTTCCAACTCCGCGATGTCTGCTTTATCCTATAAAGCAACTTGCACACGTTTTCGCTGCTCCCACTGTCTACGAAGCCCTCTGGCTGTGTACTTACAGACGTTCTCTTCTAAAACATCATTTAGAAAAGCAGTCATGACACCCAACCACCAGATATCGTAGTCATGGTATGTAGCCGTGGCAAGTAGGATCTGGATGGACTTAAGCATAGATTCTTAGAAAAGGTTTCAACATAATCCATACCTGGTCAATGATGCAAACTTTTAACAAGTCTAGCTTTGAAAGTCTTAACCTTTCCATGTACACCAAGTAATCTTCTCAAGATATACTTGCTCCTGATGGGGATTTAACCCTTCAGATATAGCAACCAAAGTCCATACTTTGTTGGTGTATATGGATTCCATCTCAGATCACTAAGCATCCAGCCATTCTTACAGAGTCCTACTCCTGATGGCCAGCTCGAAACTAGTTGGGTCATCATCTCATGATGCAATCCTCTCTCCCACTGTCATAGAGAAACCGAAGTATCTCTCAGGTGGGTGAGGAACCCTGCTAGATCGGCGGAGAGGCTGAGGTTCGTTGGTTGGTATTGAATCCTTCGGTTCTACCAAATCATCTGCTGTAGTTTGTATAGCTGGAACCTTTCCAGTTCTACATAACAGACCTTGCCTCGAGCTTGTCCGGATTTTGCTTTTAGACATAGTCCGGACAACCCCAAATCTTAACTAACTTAAGATATGGGCTCTTCCCTTTCCATATCACATATGAAGTGGTAGGCAACTGATTTGATCGGAACCCTATTCAATAGATATGCAACTTCATAAGTGCATAACTCCTAAAAGGAAATAGGTGACTCAGTAGTACTCATCATAGAGCACACCATATCAAATAGGGTGTAATTGCTCCGTCCCGATACACCATCGTATTGTGGTGTATGCGGAGGAATAATGCTGAGAGAGAATCTCATTCTCCTTTAGAATAGTCCCAGAATTCTATGCACAAGTATTCTCTTCCCTGATTACATCAAAGGACATAATACTTATACCCATATTTTGGTTCTCTACTTCTAAATCATATTCTGTGGGTATCTTAAAAGGTTCGGACTTGTGTTTCAATAGGAACATATGTCTGAATCTTGAGAGATCATCAGAGAATGTAATGAAGTACAAAGAACCGGTCTTGGCATGTGTAGACAGGGGACCTTCATACATCAACATGTATCATCCCAAGAGTTCACTAACTCTTTCTCTGCTTCAAATAAATAGAGCTGTGGTCATCTTATCTTTGTGACATGACCGGCAAGTTTTCACAAGATGTAAATTCAAACAGATTTAAATATGCATCTTTGTGCAACTTAGCTAGTCGGGTCGCATTGATATGACCTAGTCTACAATACCTCAAGAAGGATCCGTTCATTTCTGAACTCTTCCACTTGTGTGTGTTCCGTATACTAAGAACTGTAGTTTGATTTAGAACATCAATGCTTTTAGATAACGTGCCTGAACCGATCAACTTTTGATATAGGAAATGTTCAAAACATTATCCAACAATACAAAATTTTATCATTTCTTTACTAATAAAGAGAGTGATATGATTTTGTATATCAGGTTCGGTATCTAATAACATTCGTTCAGAATCAATGTATTTGGAATACAAGGTGACAGTGACCAACAGACTTGGCTGCAACACTTGCACCGTTTTCTGTCTCATGAAACTTATCACCCGATCTCAGTTCTCTACCTTTCTGTAGCCCTATGTAACAGATTACATATCTGGGATCCTGATCCGGTATCAAATACCCAGGACGTAGAGGATACAGAGAAACAGTTCTTTGTAATGAACATACCCGAAGAAGATGCATCATATGCACTTTCTTCGTTTGGGCGGCACGGGAAATCTGGTATTCCCCAATTCCTGCTCTGTCTTATAACAATTATAAGTTGGAGCGGGACCAACGTTCCCCAGCTCAGTATAACAAGCGGGTGCGGTCAATAATCCGTATTATTATCTTGATTAAGGCGTGATATGGTCGCTACCTGGAGAGAGAGAGAAGAAAACACTCTGCGTATCCTCTTGCAAGATCAGATTGGTTATTATTTTATCTAATCAGGATGGCTCCCACTGTTTTTATCAAATCTTCCTTCAAACCCTAAAAGGAAAGACTAGCCGGGATTAATTACACACTACAAGTTCGCCAATCTTTCGGCCAGGCCAGTGTCGGTACTTTGAGGGAGGTCCCCCGTGCTTTCGCACGAACCAAATTATAGTAAACCTCGTTTTCCCAGAGGCGTAACCTCGTTGACACCTTTCTAGACACCTACTTGATCGGCTAATTGTAATGTGTAAAACTCTCCCGGGAGTAACTCTTACTCGCAGCGGGTATCGGGATCCAACTATCTCATAGAAGGTATGCAATCTCATTGCAAATTTCAACACTTGAAATTCCCGATAATTTTGCCCCTAGCGTCCTATGACCTTGACGCAGGCCAACAAACCATAGTGCGCTAGTCAAGTTTAACCCGTCATTTCCTGATTGAATTAAACCCACCCGCACGACCCTTGACGCAGGCCAATAAAGTCGCACGACTACCCTAATCCAATCTGCATCATATGCATAAGTAGATAAATACTAGTTAGCTACCGCACACTACGCCTTGACGCAGGCCAACAAACGTAGCACGAATACTAACTACCACTTATCTGAAATGACGGAGGGCTACGACAGGTTTTTCTGAAAACCTATTGCGTAATGAACTTGATATCATTGTAGAATCAAATGATTTTAAAATGGAGTGTTTTTGAGGCTTTTCTAGTTTTGCTAAAGGGGTCACTCCCGGTGAAGGGATCGTCGGCCCTTTCCTCGTCGAATGAGGTGCGGGATATATCATATATATCACTATGCAAAGCAGAAACTATAGAAGCTATCAAAAGACAAACCGAGTGTGTAGCATCTGCCAGTTATTGCTAAAGGGGTCACTCCAGGTGAAGGGATCGTCGGCCCTTTCCTCATCGAATAAGGTGCAGGATATATCATATATACCGCTGTGCAAAGCAAGAACTGCAGCTACCTGTTTTATTTTTGAAATTCGATTCCACAACATCTTTAGGTTTCTTTTATTTCATTAATCTCATTAATGAATTCCCATCATTTAAGTTACCTAAACATCACAGATAAATACGACGTACACTTATGCCATCCGTGTTCGCCTCGATGTCCCCTCGTGCACTGTTAGGTTAGGTAACTAACGGCAGAGCGGGGCAAGGCTAGCGCGGGTGTAAAACATAAGTAACGCCTATATAATATATCATATATACTATATACAGTATCCATCACAGAACATATCACATGATCACATCACAGATATCGCAGCAGAAGAAACATATGAAACATTGGATATACTAGGACGTCCGTGTTTTTAATACGAGCCAGTATAAAACACGGATTCCACGATCGTGATGAATAGCCAAACCCACACCCCTAGACCCCTACGAGAGCAGCAAGAAACCCTACCAATTCTAGAGTTGGAAGACCCGGACTCGACTCCTCGAGTTGGTCTCCCACTGGACTCCACAACCCGGTTACTTGTGCTCCCCTCCTTGGGTCTATCCGAGTGCGGAAAAGTAAAAAAATATACAAAAGGTGACATCTTCCGCAACCTGGAAGTGCCCTAATAAAAGAATATTACATACAAGTTTTTACATGAATAAAAAATGAAAAAACACTCATCTCACATAAAAAACCCCGGCTATTCAAACACGACGATCCAATATAACATATCCAGCAACACATAACATCACATGTCATCAACGTAAGTAAACATGCGTATCCCAATTGTCGTTGACATATAGCAACAAAACCGGCGATATCACATATTACACTTACGGTCACAGAAAAGAAAGTGTAAAACTACAACAGTTGGAATCCGCAACCTCTTTAGACATCGCATGCCTAATCAAATGAATTCCTTAGACATCGCATGCCTAACAATTATAAACCCCGCATCTCATTATCGAAAACTCTTTTCAATATCAAGTCGGGCAATTCAACAAGATTCCCGACATTTTGATCGAATGCTCGTCGCAAACTTTAGTAGACGGCCGCACCCCGATACCGTCGACGAAGTGCACTAAGGCGGAACACCGCTGCCGCGAGCACCCGAACGGATGCTTTTAGCGACGGGGTTCTCCTACAGTCACTTGGTCGGGGCTATGGGGTGTAGCTGTCTATTAAGTTTACCCGGCGAGTATCCGCGTACGCTACGAGATTGCGACGGACTTTTGATCACATCAAAATTCTGTGGCAACCAATCATTCGAGACTAAAGTGCTATATTTATAACATTCATTCAGTTATCTCATAACTATTTGTGGATTCCAAATATCGTATCACATTCCAGATAAACAGAAAATGTTAAACTTTCCGATCGAACAGTCAAACACCCAAGTTTTCCCGAAACAGCTCAACACATGAAATAAGTTCAAAAACATTCACTTCATGCCTCAGTACCAACGGTCCAGCCGTAGAAGGGTCAAGCCAACGCCTCACATGTGGCACGTCGTACTGCCCCAAACCTTAAAGTTCAAAGGGCAGTTCAAGACGGTCACATAATCGAGTTAAGGTTTGTTGTCTTCTAGAGGGACCATCGCGTTACTTGCACTACTTAGAACGTGATTAAACTACGGAAAAATCCAACAATTGGAAATTTCCCGGCAGGGGAAAAAGTGGGTATTTATATCCGGTCAAACTTTTCAACATTTTCTAAAATTATCCAAAAAAACACAGACGAAGTTAAACTTCCCGATCGAAACATGGAGTCCCCAATACAACCCAGAATACTCAACTCTTGAGTAGAAAATAAAAATACTCAGAAAATACAGGAATTAAAGTCAGGAATTACTGTGCAAACAGATCTGAAGGAGGCGACCGTACGGCCGCGGAACCGCCGCACGAGCCATGCTCGTGCCGCGTTTCCGCGGCGCTTTGAACGATTTAGGGGTCCCGTTTTGTACAGTAATTCTTATAAAACCCTGATTATTTTTCTGCATATTTTTAATTCACAAAAATCCCAGTTTTGAAAAAATGTACAGAGAGCGATTTTGAATTAGGGTTTCGGTTCGATCGGACTTCTAACTCCGTCTACGCATCGTCTAAGGCTCTAGCTAGGCTCTGATACCACTGTAGGATTCTTAGGCACACTAATGAGGTTTCACAAGGCATCAACCATGCCAAATTATAATTTTTCCGGTGCCGAGAAAACCTAATGCGATCTTTAACTAGAGTTTAGGCGAAACTACAAGCTACTAAACTACTTTAGTGCTAAGTGAACGGAAATACAACCTTTGTAGATCCGGTCCTCCACCTCCATAGCTCCGCGTTGACGTCCTTCCGCTGCGATCATCGGATCCCGGACCCTAGTAATGGTTTCGTCGAAGAAATGATCGGGCTAGGTCGTCGACTTTGATGCCGAAGATGATCTACGTCGAGGCAACACAAGATCAAGCTCCAACTTCACCAAGCCATGAAACTTGTGAAGAAAACACCCTATACTACTTGGAAAGTGGTAGAGGATGAAGAAATAGGAAGTGAGTTCACTTTAGAATTGGATTTCTCACTCTTTTTCTCAAGTCACCATTGAAGCTAGCAAGCTTCTTTCTTCTTGAAGAAGAAGAAGAAGAAGAAGAATATGATAAGAATAAGAATAATAGAAAAAAATGATTCTTATCATATTAGCAACCATGGTTAAGTGTAGAGAATAAACTAAAGTTAGGTGAATAGTTAGGTTTAGCAAGAAACAAAAATGGTAGACTTTTTCAAAGCTTCATGAAGCTTCAATTATAAAACAAAGCAAGCCACCATTTCTCTTTTTGCCAAAAAAAGAATTAAGAGAATAAATAAAATAAAACCCTAACCATTTACTTAACCAAGGTTTAAATCAAACATACACCCAAGTTTGCATGTATCATCAAACATGATACAATCTTGTGCACAAAAATATATCACATATACATTGTGCACAAACTAGTGAGAAAAACATCTTAAGTGAACCAATATTAGTTAATGTAAAGTAATATATCAAATATATAATTATACATTAAATCATTAAATCAACACTTGATTTAACGATCCGGTCACATCACATATGACCGACTAATATCCAATATATCGACTTATCGAATCAATCCTCGATTCGATAACTAGGTTATATCGCATACCACCAATCGATACATTCATCGCGAGAATAGAATACGGTATCACATACACGCATTATTCTCGGTCCCGCACATATCTCATATACGCTCCTATTTCGTTTCGCTTGAGCCAGGAAATCTCTGTGTAGGACTCTAAAGACTCGTCAATACGCCGGCAGCAGGTGATGATCATATCAAACACCCACAAGCCGCAAGCGGTCTGCTAAACGTAACGGCCACCCGGGTATTGAGCGATCATAAGATCGACGAGCAAGCCCGCTCACACTCCTGTGAATCCAACCAGCAAGACTTACCGTACAGTCCGGTCTGTTCGTCTGATATGTCGCATATCTCGCCTAGGGGTGGTAAACGTCAGACCCCAATAGCTCGATAAGTCGTGTCGATATGAAGTCTATAACAGTTCGAGAAACTACTGGTAACACTTACCAGTAAATCTCAGCAATCCTGGCCAGGGATTTCCGGTTATAGCCAATCGAACACAGCGCAACATCAACTCCCTATACCGGGAGAGACGAATCCCCTCCTATCGCTCATTGCCTCCATGTGATTCGGGACTGTACCCAAAAGCCACCGTTTTGCACGCCCTCTTGGACGTGGTAAGGTGGAAATCAAAGCACAGTGGGAATCACACAAGACTCTATGACGATCTCGGGTCAACAGACTACTCTGTACCAGTGTCACCAGAGAACTGCCATCTGACGTAAGGTATAATACCATCTGGGAGTTCTCGGGGAGTCCGTTCAGTGTACCCAGTCTCCACTGAGCACCCGTATATCATCTCTGATGTCAAACACCAATGGATATGCGATCATCCATCGCCCATCTGTATGGGTCGAGAATGTATACGCTAGTCTACTCTGGTATATCGATGCCCCGTCTCGATACACCCACGACTAGGGACCTTGAAGAATGTACTTATAGACTATCATGTCCCCACTAGTATGATCCGCATCATAGTCCACGTAGTCAAGTACACATCCTAAGGGCTTTACCAACATGTAACAGAGAGAAAATCAGTATACACGTTAAGGCAAAGAGTAACCAGATAGCATACTATCATGTCGAGCAAGAAAGTCCTCCCTATATATGTCTCAGCATCCACTACAATATACATCCTATGTACAGTAATGGCCTCTAGGGCATACATATAACTAACAGAGGGCACCTTGCAGAAGGCAAGGGAAACACATACTATGTTTGTTCGTGGTGCTTCCTCTTCCAGGTCCAAGGCAAGGGCTAAAGGAAGGAAGAAGAAGGCTGCTACCAAACCAAGAGGTAGTGTTGGTAAGGTGGGAGTTAAGGGAAAGGCAAAGGTTGCGGTGCCAGTAGTGGCAAAGGACGAGTGCTTCCACTGTTGTAGGAAAGGCCATTGGAAGAAAAATTGCAAAGCTTGGATTGCCAAGAACCAGGACCCGAGGCAAGTTGTAGCTTCGGCTTCAGGTGTGTTTGTAATTGAAAATTGTATGTCAATCAACTCTACTTCCTGGGTATTGGATACCGGATCAGGATCTCATATATGCAATTCATTGCAGGCACTGAGAAACCGTAGAGTGCTGAAGGTTGGTGATATGACCCTCCAGGTTGCTAACGGAGCTAGCGTAAATGCTGTGTCCGTAGGGGTTATCACCTTGGATCGACGAGTAGACACATTTTGGTTTTGCGCAACTTTTTTTTGTACCTAATTTAACGTGTAATATCATATCAGTATCATTGTTATCAAAAGAAGGTTATGATTTCACGTTTGTAAGTGATGTTGTTAACATCCACCTTAATCATGGTTTGATTGGGTCTGGTACACTAGATAACAGTATATACGTGTTAAACCAATTACAGATTATGAATGTCCAGAACACACTAAAAAGAAAGTCTCCAGATATAAATCAGGCTTTGTTATGGCATTGTAGACTGGGTCACATCAATGAGACAAGGTTAACTAAGTTACATAGAGAAGGATATTTAGATCCGTTCGAATATCAATCTTATGCCACTTGTCAATCATGTCTCAAAGGAAAGATGACAAAGTCTCCATTCACTGGACATGGAGTAAAAGCGAGCGAGCTCTTAGGACTCATACACAGCGATGTATGTGGTCCAATGTCTACACATGTAAGAGGCGGTTTTTCATATTTCATTACTTTTATGGATGATTTCTCTAGGTATGGATTCATTTTCTTGATGAAACATAAATCCGAGGCCTTTGAGAAATTCTGAGAATATAAGAATGAAGTAGAAAACCAAACCGGCAAAAGTATCAAGTCACTAAGATTTGATCGAGGTGGTGAATACTTAAGTGCCGAGTTCCTAGGTTACCTAAAAGAGAAAGGAATTCTCTCTCAGCTTACTCCTCCATACACTCCACAACATAACGGTGTATCGGAGAGACGGAACTGAACCCTATTGGATATGGTACGTTCCATGATGAGTAATGCTGAGTTATCGCGATCTTTCTGGGGTTATGCACTAGAATCAGCTGCATATCTTTTGAACAGGGTTCCTACCATGATTGTGCCTACCACACCATATCAAATGTGGAGTGGGAAGAAACCCTATCTTCAGTATCTCAAGATATGGGGATGTCCGGCTTTTGTTAAAAAGCAGCATGCGGACAAACTCGAGGCACGCTCAGTACAGTGTAAGTTTGTGAGATATCCAAAGAACTCCAAAGGGTATTTTTTCTATTACGCAGAGGAACAAAAGGTTTTTGTTTCTCGTAATGCCCATTTTCTAGAACGGCGGTTTTTAGAAAAGGAAACAAGTGGGAGCGTAATAGAACTGGAAGAAATTCCAGAACCACAAAATACTACTGAAAGTTTGGTAGAACCAGTAGTTCCAGAAGAACAGGAAATTCCCGCACCCCTCCGCAGGAGTAGTAGGCCGTCTCATCCGCCTGTGAGATACTATGGTTTTCTCATAGACGGGGATAGAGAGGATTGCGTCATTGATAATGATGAACCTACTAGCTTCCAGCAGGCCATCCAGAGCGGCGACTCAGTACGATGGCTGGATGCAATGCAGACCGAGATGGAGTCCATGTACATCAACAAAGTATGGACTTTGGACTTTGCTCTAGATGGGGTAAAACCCATAGGATGCAAGTGGATCTTCAAGAAAAAGATTGGTGTAGATGGACAGGTAGAAACCTATAAGGCTAGACTTGTTGCAAAGGGTTTTCGTCAAAGACCTGGTTTGGACTAAGACGAAACTTTTTCTCCAGTGGCTATGCTCAAATCCATTCGGATCCTTCTTGCCATTGCCGCCTTCTATGATTATGAGATCTGGCAGATGGACGTAAAGACGGCTTTTCTAAATGGTAATTTAGAAGAGTGCGTATATATGGATCAGCCAGAAGGTTTCAATCAGAGTGGGAGCTGTTAGTTATGTATATGCCCTAGAGGCCATTGTTGTACATATGATGTATATTATAATGGATGCTTGGATATATAGAGAGAGGACTTTCTTGCTCGTCATGATAGTATGCTATTTGGTTTCACTTTATCTTAACATGTTGACTTCTATTGGTTTACTGTCTTACTCTCACATGTTGAAAAAGCCCTTAGGATCTGTACTCGACTACTGGGACTATGATGAGATCATACTAGTGGGGCCACGGTAGTCGATGAGTACATCCTATAACTGTTCCTAGTCGAGGGTGTGTCGAGACAGGGCATCGATACACCAGAGTAGACTAGAGTATACGCATCTTGACCCATATGATGGGCGATGGATGATCCTATATCCATCGGTGTTTTGACATCAGAGATGGTGTACGGGTGCTCAGTGGAGACTGGGTACACTGGACGGACTCACCGAGAACTCCCAGATGGTGATATACCACACGTCAGATGGCAGTTCTCCGGTGACACTGGTACAGGTAGTCTGTAGACCCAAGATCGTCATAGAGTCTTGTGTGATTCCTACTGTGCTTTGATTTCCATCTTACCACGTCCAAGAGGGCGTCCAAAACGGTGGCTTTTGGGTACAGTCCCGAATCACATGGAGGCAATGAGCGATAGGAGGGGATTCGTCTTTCACGGTATAGGGAGTTGATGTTGTGCTGTGTTCAATTGGCTATAACTGGAAGTCCCTGGCCAGGGCTGATGTAAAGATTTACTGGTAAGTGTTACCAGTAGTTTCTCGACCCGTTATGAGCCTCACATCGACACGACTTATCGGTTACTGGGGTCTGACGTATACCACCCCTAGACTTGATATGCGACATATCAGACGAAGAGACCGGACTGTATGGGAGTGTTACTGATTGGATTCACAGGAGAATGGACAGGCTAGCTTGTTGATCTTCTGATCGCTCAATACCTGGATGGCTGTTACGTTTAGCAGACCGCTTGCAGCTTGTGGGTGTTTGATATGATCATCACCTGCTACCGGCGTATTGACGATTCTTTAGAGTCCTACACGGAGGTTTCTTGACTCAGGAAAAATGGAGTAGGGGCACATATGTGATATGTGCAGGACCGAGGATAATGCGATATGAGATACCGTATTATATTCTCGCGATATTTAGATATGAACCGGGTCATCGGATCAAGTGTTGATTCGATGAATCGGTACATGATATATTAGTCGGTTATATTCGATATAGCCGGATTGTCGGATCAAGTGTTGATTCGATAATTTAATGTATAATAATATATGTGATATATTACATTACATTATCTAATATTGGCTCGCTTTATTATTTCATTTTCTCACCGGGTAATACATTGATATATATGCGATATATATTAATTGAATTATTTTCTTTTGTTACAAATATATAATATATATGTGATATATATTATTGTAACATGATATGATTACTAATGCAACTTGTTTAGTGGAGATTAATCAAGGTTAGGGTTTGAATTGGGTTAGTTTCTTCTTGCATCTTCTAGAAGTTTTTTCTTTTGTCATGAGTTAGATATTATGGTTGATATTTTCTCATGACTCATTGTTTAACTCATCCCAAACCCTAGCCCTAGTTAATTCTCTACAAGAGTTATCCTTGTCATCCTTGACCAAGGTTGCATTATTATTCATATATCATTTCATTATTCATCACAAAAGGGTTTAACTCCTTTTTTATCTTCATCTTCAACCTTGAGCTTTGAGAAAACTTACTAGGTTTTCCTATTGTGATTTTTTCATGTGAGAATTTGATATAAAAAGAAAGCATAAATACTACTCCATCATTCTCATCTAATCTACCCAATTAGATTAGGGTGTTCACCTAATTAGAGTGAGAGAGCTTGAGTTATACCAACTTCGACGTAGATCATCGGAGAAAAGGAACACTACAAGCTAGCATGGATCGTTCGAGTCGTGGAGCCTCTCTTGAGTCTGGGAGATCGTGGATCGCGGCGAAGGGACTTCTACTAAGAGCTTATGAAGCGAAGGAGCGGACTATAAAGGTTGCAATCCCTCACTTTTAGTTGTAAAGATGTTTACTTGCATGTTAAACCCTAATAATCTAGCAAAGATCCCGGCTTTGGGTTGTTCGGCACGTCTAAAATTTTATTCGGGCATGGTTGATGCCTTATGAACCCTCACAAGAGTGCCTAGGAACTCTACAGTGGTATCAGAGTCTAGCTAGAGCATTAGGCGACGTGTATACAAAGTTAAAACTCCGATCGAACCCCGAAACGTCGAAACGACCCCCTCTCTGGACAAATTTTAAAAATGTGATTTTTTCTGTATTAAAAATACCTAAAAAAATCAGCAGGGAATTTTAAGCATCACTGTGAAAAACGAGATGGTAAGTCGTACGGACCGCCGCGGAACCGCGGCCATACCTTGCTTGGGCCGCGGATCCGCGGCCGTACAGTTGGATTTAACATTGTTTTTTGCACAGTAATGCCCGTAGCTGCTAGTGTATCTTTCTGGGTATTTTTAATCTGACTCAAGTGTTGAGTGTTCTGGGGATTATTTTGTATTTGTTGATTCGATCGGAAAATTTAATTTCGCTATGTTTTTCGGATATTTAGAAACTGTTAAAATGTTCGAACGGATATCATTAACTCATTTTTTCCCGGCACGAAAAATTTTCAAGTGTTGAATTTTTCTTGAGTTTAAATCTTTCGGAAAAACGTGCAAGTAACGCGGCGGTCCCTCTAGAAGAACACAAACCTTAACTCGATTATGTGACCGTCTGAACCGCCTCTAAACCTTAAGGTTTGGGGCAGTACGGCGTGCCACATGTGAGGCGTTGGCTTGACCCTTCTGCGGCTGGACCATCGGTACTGTGACATATTCTGGGATTATTTGAACTCCGCTCAAGTGTTGAGCTATTTAGGAAATCTTGGGTATTTGATTATCCGATCGAAAAGTTTAATACTGTCTATTTATATGGAATGTGATACAATATGTGGAATTCATATAGTTAGGCATTAAATGCGAAGTATGTGATATTTCGGATTTACGATGTCTAAAGTGATTGTGGATTTCAAATGTTGTAGTTTTACAATTTCTTTTCTGTGACCGTAATATAGTATGTAGTTGTATTGCCGGTTTTCGTTGCTATACATCAACTACGATCGGTGTATGCATACTTACTTACGTTGATGATATGAGATATTATGTGTTGCTGTGAAATGTTATATTGGATCGTCGTGTTCTGAATAGCCGGGGGTTTTATGTGAGATGAGGGTTTTTATTTTCATTCATGTAAAATTCATTTGTATGTAATATTCTTTTATTGGGGCACTTCCGGGATGACGTTGATGTCACCAGTGTATATTATTTACTTTTCCGCATTAGGTAGACCCAAGGAGGGGAGCACAAGTAACCGGGTTCTAGGGTCCAGTGGGAGGCCATCTCGAGGAGTCGAGACCGGGTCTCCTAACCCTAGAATTGGCAGTGTTACTTGCCGCTCTCGTAGGGGTCTAGGGATGTGGGTTTGGCTATTCATCGCGACCGTGGAATCCGTGTTTTATACCGGCTCGTATTAAAAACACGGACATCCTAGTATATCCAATATTTCATATATGTTCTTCTGCTGCAATGTTCTGTGTTGAGATCATATTACTGCCTGAGACGAATGCTTATACTATATATATATATGCTGATATATAAATATTACTGCTTCCGTTTCTTCTGTGATGCTTAGGAAGCATAAACTGATGGGATTTATTAATGAGATTAATAAAAAGAAAAGAAACCTAAAAGATGTTGTAGAATCAAAACTTTATAAAAAAGGGTAGCTACAGTTTTGCTTTGCATAGCGGTATATATGATATACCCTGCACCTTATTCGATGAGGAAAGAGCCGAGATCCCTTCACCGGGAGTGACCTCTTTAGCGAAACTGGCAGATGCTACAAACTCACGGTTTAGTTTTTGACAGCTTATGCAGTTCTTGCTTTCCACAGCGGTATATATGATATATCCTGCACCTTATTCGATGGGGAAAGAGCCGAGATCCCTTCACCGGGAGTGACCTCTTTAGCGAAACTAGAAAAGCCTCAAAAACACTCCTTTTCAAAATCACTTATTTCTACAACGATATCAAGTTCATTACACTCATGGTTTTCTGAAAAACCTGCGTAGCCCTCCGTCATTTCAGATAAAGACTATTTAGTATTCGTGCTGCGTTTGTTGACCTCTGTCAAGGCGTAGTATGCGGTAACTGATTAGTAATTATCTGTAAAGCATGCGTTGTGATTGGATTAGGGTGGTCGTACGACCTTGTTGACCTCTGTTAAGGGTCGTGCGAGTAGGTTTGATTCAATCAAGAAATGACGGGTTGAACTTAACTAGTGTACTATGGTTTGTGGACCTCTGTCAAGGTCATAGCACACTAGGGGCAAAAGAATTATCGGGAATTTCAAGTGTTGAAATTTGCAATGAGATTGCATACCTCCTATGAGATAGTTGGATCCTGATACCCACTACGAGTAAGAGTTACTCTTGGGAGAATTTTACACGGGACAATTAGCCGATCAAGTAGGTGTCTAGAAAGGTGTTTAGGGGGTTATGCCTCTGGAAAGACGAGGTTTATTTTAATTAGGTCCGTGCGAAAGCACGGGGAACCTCCCTCAAGTACCGACACTGATCTGGCTGAAAGATTGACGAAATTGTAGGGTGTAATTAATCCCGGCTAATCTTACCTTTTAGGGTTTGAAGGAAGATTTGATAAAAACAGTGGGAGACATCCTGATTAGGTAAGATAATAACCAATCTAATCTTGCAAGAGCATACGCTAAAGTGTTTCATTCTCTCTCTCTCTCTCCAGGTAGCGACCATGTCAGGACTTAATCAAGATAATAAAATGGATGTATTGACTGAACCTAGTTATTATACTGAGCAGGGGATCGTTGGTCCCGTTCATTCTTATAAGTGTTATAAGACTGAGCAGGGAATAGGAGAATATCTGGATTCTTACGCCGCCCAAACGAAGAACAAGTATGTTGATGCATCTTCTTCAGGTGTGTTAGTTATTGAGAACTGTTTCTCAGTTCACCCTACGTCCTGGGTATTAGATACCGGATCGGGATCCCACATATGTAAATTGTTACATAGGCTACGTAAAGGTAAAGAATGTAGGGTTCCTAGGCATCCTAATGAAGTCTCACAAGGCATCAACCATGCCAATTTCAAAAATATTGGTGCCGAGAAACCCTAACGCGGATCGTTGACTAGATGTCTAGGCGAAATATAAATCTAGTTAACAAATTAACTAAAGTTCGGATGCTACAACCTTTGTAGATCCGGTTATCCTCTTCCTTGGCTCCACGAAAGCATCCTCTCGCTGTCCATCTCGATTCCCAAACTCGAACGTTGGCTTCATCGGAGAAACGGGCAAGCTAGGTCGTCGGCTTTGTGTCAAAGACGATCTACGTCGAGGTTGCACTAGTTCAAGCTCCGAGTTCACAAAGTTGTGAAACTTGTGAAGAAAACACCCAAAACAACTTGGCAAGAGGTAGAGGGTGAAGAAATAGGAGGTGGGTTCACTTTAGAATTGGATTTATCTCACTTTAGCTCAAGTTGCCATTGTTGCACCTTAAGCTTTTCTTGAAGAAGAAGATGAAGGTCAAGAAAGAATGATAAGTCTTCTCTTTTTAAAAATAAAACTAATATGAATACTTATCATATCTTGACCATGGTCAAGTGTAGAGATTAAACCAAGGTTAGTTAGAGTGGTTAGGGTTAAGGATGAGATAAGGATGGTGGACTTTGTCAAAGCTTCAAGAAGCTTCAACATAGCTCCAAAATAAGCCACCATTCTCAACTTAATCCTTTCCAAATAAATAAACAAATAAATAAATGAAAAACCCAAACCCTAATCATCACTTAACCATGGTTTAACCCTTTACACTTAACCACATTATCAAGTATCATCAAACATGATACAAAGTAGTGCACTAAAGCATATCACATATACAATGTGCATCAAGTGAGAAAAATCCGTTTAAAGTGAACCAATACTAGTTAATGCAATGCAATATATCAAATATATAATTATGCATTAAATCATTAAATCAACATTTGATTCAATGATCCGGTCATGTCGCACATAACCGACTAGAATCCAATGTATCGATTTATCGAATCAATGATTCGATAACTAGGTCATATCGAATATAACCAATCGAAACATATATCGCGAGAATGAAATGCGGTATCACATACACGCATTATTCTCGGTCCTGCACATATCTCATATGCGCTCCTATTTCGTTTCGCTTGAGCCAGGAAACCTCTGTGTAGGACTCTAAAGACTCGTCAATACGCCGGTAGCAGATGATGATCATATCAAGCACCCACAAGCCGCAAGCGGTCTGCTAAACGTAACGGCCACCCGGGTATTGAGCGATCAGAAGATCGACGAGCTAGCCCGCTCACACTCCTGCGAATCCGACCAGTAACACTTACCGTACAGTCCGGTCTCTTCGTCTGATATGTCGCATATCAAGTCTAGGGGTGGTAAACGTCAGACCCCAATAACCCGATAAGTCGTGCCGATGTGAGGCTCGTAACGGGTCAAGAAACTACTGGTAACACTTACCAGCAAATCTCTGATCAGCCCTGGCCAGGGACTTCCCTGTTACGGCCAATCGAGCACTGCGCAACATCAACCCCCAATACCGGGAGAGACGAAACCCCTCCTATCGCTCATTGCCTCCATGTGACTCGGGACTGTACCCAAAGACCACCGTTTTGCACGCCCTAATGGACGTGGTAAGGTGGAGATCAAAGCACAGTGGGAATCACACAAGACTCTATGACGATCTCGGGTCTACAGACTAACCTGTACAAGTGTCACCTGAGAACTGCCATCTGACGTGAGGTATAATACCATCTGGGAGTTCTCGGCGAGTCCGTCCAGTGTACCCAGTCTCCACTGAGCACCCGTATACCATCTCTGATGTCAAACACCAATGGATATGGGATCATCCATCGCCCATCACATGGGTCGAGAAGCGTATACGCTAGTCTACACTGGTATATCGATGCCCCGTCTCGATACACCCACGACTAGGGACCATGAAGGATGTACTTAAGGACTACCATGTCCCCACTAGTATGATCTGCATCACAGTCCAGGTAGTCAAGTACATATCCTAAGGGCTTTACCAACATGTAACTATAAGACAGTATAAAGAGACAAGTGTACATGTTAAGATAAAGAGCAACCAGATAGCATACTATCATGTCGAGCAAGAAAGTCATCTCTATATATGTCCAAGCATCCAATATAATATACAACATCTGTACAATACTGGCCTCTAGGGCATACATA
The DNA here is from genome assembly GCA_030015575.1 of Agapanthus africanus. NCBI lineage: Eukaryota > Viridiplantae > Streptophyta > Magnoliopsida > Asparagales > Amaryllidaceae > Agapanthus > Agapanthus africanus. Next base: position 323,264,143 of record CM057349.1, on the reverse strand, counting down.
CAACTAACAATCTCCCACTTGCACTAGGGCCAGCTGCTGTAGTATCGCATACCGAGCATCCCGAAGAGTCTCTCAAACTGTATCTGGGGAATGGCCTTCGTGAGTGGATCCGCCGTGTTGTTCTTCGTGTCAACCCTCCTGACCTCGATCTCCCGGCGATCAACTATCTCCCGGATCAGGTGACACCGCCTCAAAATATGCCTGGACCGCTGATGGGACCTGGGTTCCTTGGCCAAAGCCACCGCTCCATTGTTATCGCAATACAAAGGTATTGGATGCTCAATGGATGGAACCACTCCAAGTTCAGAAATGAACTTCTTGATCCAGACAGCTTCTTTAGCAGCATCGTTTGCAGCGATGTATTCAGCCTCCATCGTCGAGTCTGCCACGGTTTCCTGCTTGGAACTCTTCCAGCTAACCGCCCCTCCGTAAAGGGTAAAGACAAAGCCCGACTGCGACTTAGAGTCGTCCTTATCACTCTGGAAGCTCGAATCGGTAAAGGACTCCACTTGGAGTTCTCCGTTACCATACACCAAGAACATATCTCTAGTCCTTCGCAAGTACTTGAGAATGCTCTTCACAGCTGTCCAGTGACTCTCTCCAGGATCAGCTTGATACCTGCTCACTACACTTAGTGAGTAGCTGTAAGTCCACGTTGCGACCCCCGGTTCTTACGGGGAGGCGGAAACGGTATAAAATCAAAATTTTAACGCAAGAGGCAACATGGACTAAGCTAGGTCGGGATCTTTACCTAAACTAAAACTAGCATACTAAGCTAAAGATATTTAGCTACTCGGATGAAGATGGTTATACCTAAACTTGAACTCCTTCTCTTCAAGCTCCGATGGTGGTTCGATGGCTCCTTCTCGTTGTCTCCGTACGCCGAAGATAGATCCACTTGAAAGCTCCAACCTTTAGCTCCTTCTTCGTTCTTTGAAGAAACTAGTTCACTTGGTTTGCTAAACCTAGTGAACTAGAATGAGTAGAGATGATTTAGAATGGGATTTTATCTATGGTTCTTGATTCTCAACTCATGAGACAAGAGAACCATAGATCAAGAGAGGGAGCAAGAGGTTGAGGGTGAGAGCAAGAGGAGAGCTCAAGAACAAGAGAGAGAATGAGCAAGAAAGAATGAGCAACCCTTTTGTCTTTCACCCTCTCATAATCCAAAGCGATCATAACTCATCATATCAAAAAAGTCTTATGTGATGGTTAGAAGCAACCATAACCTTATCATGTCATGCACTCATTTTACTCAAATGAGCAAGCAAGAAAAAGTCTTTGGCATGAAATGATAACCATGGTTATCATGATGGTCAACTAGTCAAGCCTAGTCAACCGGTCAACAAGTCAACAAAAGTCAACAAGTCAACAAAGTCAACAAGTCAACAAAAGTCAACAAGTCAACAACCATATCACCATAATACTTAATTAATATAATAGTTAATCACATATCATATTCTCATTAGGGTTGAGCAAAAAGTCAAAAAGTCAACGGTCAACTGTCAACAACCCTAATGAGAATCCGCTGTCTGTGCCTCCCTGTCAACTGTGCATACACACCCGCATCCGCGTTCCGAGGAGCACGAATGCAAACTGGATAAATCCAATCCCATAAGGTACACTAGGATCTGGCTTAAACCAAAGCCCGCTAGTGTAAACTGTCCGGACACTGCACGTGCACAAGTGCACGGATGTGACCGAACCCTGTCGCAAAACCATGCGACCTGTCGCAATACCATGCGACCTCTACTCTTTTGCCTAAAGGCGAAAAGCTTTCTGTGTGGGACTCTAAAGACTCGACACTACGCTGGCAGTGGGTTTAACCACAGACCGCAAGCGGCACTAGCTGTGCGTAACGGTCCCCAGGTAATGCCAACAAGAAGACCGACGAGGCGAAACCCATCTGAACTCCTACTGAGCCTGAGTGTGACATTCTCCGTACAGTCCGGTCTGTTCGTCTGATACATCGCATGGCGGGCCTAGGGGGCGGTAAACGTCAGTCCCCCAATAGCGGTACAAGTCGTGCCGGAGTGAAGCCCAATACACCCTGAGATAACACTGGAAACCTACCAGTATATCTCGTTTGCCCTGGCCAGGGATTACTCGTGTAATGGCTCTCCTAGACACAGCGCGATGTCAACCCCCAATACCGGGAGAGACGAATCCTGTCTAACCGTCACTGCCTCCAAGTGCTTCGGGACTGCACCCAACCACCACCTGTTTGCACGACTCCTTTGAGCCGTGGTAGGGTAGTGATCAAAGTACAGTGGGAACACACCCGAGGCGAAGTGACAGTGTCAAGTCAGCGGACTAAGCTGTACTCATGTCACCTGGGAACTGATAACTGACGATAGGTATAATACCAACTAGTCAGTTCCCGACGAGTCCTGTCCAGTGTACCCGTAACCTAACGAGCACCCGCATACTATCTCAAGTACGACGTACTGACGGTTGTGGGACAGACCGTCTCCCACACTGGGATGAGAAGCGCATGCGCTGGTCTACTCCGGAGTATCGATGCCCTGTCTCGATAGTCCTGCGACCAGGGACCTGAATAAGGATGTGCTTATAGATTACCCAGCCCCCACTAGTGTGACTGCCATCACAACGCTGGTAATCAAGCAAAGATCCTAAGGGCTCCACTAATGCGTATAAGTGATATACTGAAATAAACACAGGTACACATTGAAGTAGAAACAAACCAAGTAGCATACTACTATTTTGAGCAAGATTGTATATACAAGGTGAATATCCCAAGCATCCATTAAGTAATATACAAACTAGTATGATACAGTAATGGCCTCTAGGGCATATACACTAACAATCTCCCACTTGCACTAAGGCCATGTACTGGCGTATCGAAGACCTATCATCTCGATCAGCCGCTCGAACTGAGTCTGGGGCAGGGCCTTGGTGAATGGATCAGCAGTGTTATCTTCTGAAGCGACTTTCCGAACCTCGATCTCCTGGCGATCTACGATCTCCCTGATCAGGTGATACCGCCTCAAGATGTGCCTGGATCTCTGATGGGACCTGGGTTCCTTCGCTAAAGCTATAGCCCCGTTGTTGTCGCAATACAGAGGTATTGGATCAACAATGGACGGAACCACCTGAAGTTCTTTCAAGAACTTCCTCATCCAGACAGCTTCTTTTGCGGCATCAGATGCAGCGATGTATCCCGCTTCCATCGTCGAGTCTGCAACGGTTTCTTGTTTGGAACTCTTCCAACACACCGCCCCTCCATTGAGGGTAAAGACAAAACCCGACATGGACTTGGAATCATCCTTGTCACTCTGGAAGCTGGAGTCAGCAAAGGCCTCGATCTGGAGGTCTTTTCCGCCATACACCAAGAACATCTCCTTAGTCCTTCTCAGGTACTTGAGAATGTTCTTTACCGCTATCCAGTGTTTCTCCCCAGGGTTTGACTGATACCGGCTTACCACACTCAGTGCATAAGCTACATCCGGTCTGGTACACAACATCGCATACATTATAGAGCCTACCGCAGAAGCGTAGGGTATAATAGACATGCAATCCCTCTCCAAATCAGTCTTGGGAGACATCTCTTTAGAGAGGGTGATCCCGTGACAAGCCGGTAGGTTACCGCGCTTGGAATCTTCCATACTGAATCTCTTCAGTATGGTGTCGATGTACCTGGACTGTGAAAGTCCTAATATCCTCTTGGATCTGTCACGGTAGATCCGGATACCCAGAATGTACGAGGCATCACCCAGGTCTTTCATGGAGAACCTGTGTGACAAGAACCCCTTGACAGATTGTAGCATAGGAATGTCATTTCCTATTAAGAGAATGTCATCCACGTATAAAACGAGGAATACTACAGTTCTCGCTACAAATCTACTATAGATGCATGGTTCATCTGGATTTTTTATAAAGCCAAATTCTTTGACCGTCTCATCAAAGCAGATGTTCCAACTCCGCGATGCCTGCTTTAGTCCATAGATGGACTTAAGCAACTTGCACACCTTTCCACTGCTCCCACTCTGAATGAAACCCTCTGGCTGGTCCATATAGACACACTCCTCTAAATTTCCATTTAGAAAAGCTGTCTTTACGTCCATTTGCCAGATCTCATAATCGTGGAAGGCAGCAATGGCAAGAAGGATCCGAATGGATTTCAGCATGGCTACTGGAGAAAAGGTTTCGTCGTAGTCCAAGCCAGGTCTTTGACGAAAACCCTTTGCTACCAGCCTAGCTTTATAGGTCTCAACCTGTCCATCTACACCAATCTTCCTTTTGAAGATCCACTTGCATCCTACGGGTTTTACCCCGTCTGGAGCAATGTCCAACGTCCATACCTTGTTGGTGTACATGGACTCCATTTCGGTCCGCATTGCATCCAGCCATTTCACTGAGTCAACGCTCTGAACGGCCTGCTGGAAGCTAGTAGGCTCATCATAATCTATGATGCAATCCTCTCTATCCCCGTCTATGAGAAAACCGCAGTATCTCTCGGGCGGATGAGACTGCCTACTACTCCGGCGGAGTGGCGCAGGAATGTCCTGTTCTGTTGAACCCTCTGGTTCCACTAAGCTTTCAGTAACAGTCTGTGGTTCTGGAACTTCTTCCAGTTCTATTGTGTTCCCACTTATCTGGGTTTCCAAAAACTCAGTTTCCAAGAAGCGGGCATGCTGAGAAACAAAGACCTTTTGTTCCTCAGCTGAATAGAAAAGATACCCCCTAGAGTTCCTTGGGTATCCCACAAACTTACACTGTACTGAACGTGCCTCAAGCTTGTCCGCATGCTGCTTTTTTACAAAAGCTGGACATCCCCATACCTTAAAATACTTAAGACAGGGTTTCTTCCCAGTCCACATCTCATATGGGGTGGTAGGCACAGTCTTGGTGGGAGCCTTGTTCAAGAGATACGCAGCTGCTTCTAGTGCATATCCCCAGAATGATCGCGGTAACTCAGCGTTACTCATCATGGACCGAACCATATCCAATAGGGTTCGGTTCCGTCTCTCCGATACACCATTATGTTGCGGAGTGTATGGAGGAGTAAGCTGAGAGAGAATACCATTCTCTTTTAAGTAATTCAGGAATTCGGCACTTAAGTATTCTCCACCTCGATCCGATCTTAGAATCTTAATACTTTTGCCGGTCTGTTTCTCTACTTCATTCTTATACTCCTAGAATTTTCCAAAGGCCTCGGACTTATGTTTCATCAAGAAGACATAACCGTACCTTGAGAAGTCATCCGTAAAAGTAATGAAGTAAGAATGTCCGCTTCGGGCATGTGTAGACATTGGACCGCACACGTCACTGTGTACGAGTCCTAAGAGCTCGCTCGCTCTTACTCCTTGTCCAGTAAACGGAGTCTTTGTCATCTTTCCTTTGAGACAAGATTGACAAGTGGCATACGATTGATATTCGAACGCATTCAAATATCCTTCTGTATGTAACTTAGTCAACCTTCTCTCATTGATGTGACCCAATCTACAATGCCATAAGAAAGTCTGATTCATTTCCGGAGACTTTCTTTTGTGTGTATTCTGGACGTTGAAAATCTGTGGTTGGTTTAACACGTATATACCATTACTCAATGTACCTGACCCAATCAAAACTTGATTAAGGTGAATGTTTACAACATTACTTACAAACGCAAATTCATAACCTTCTTTAGAAACTAAAGATACAGAAATGATATTACAAGTTGCGTTGGGTACAAAAAAGCAATTACGCAAAACCAAAACATGTCCATCTGACATTCCCAGGTGATAGTCCCCCACGGCTTTAGCATCCATGCTAGCTCCGTTCGCAACTTTGAGGGTCATGTCACCTGCCTTCAAAACCCTACGGTTTCTCAACGCCTGCAAAGAATTACAGATATGAGATCCTGATCCGGTATCCAATACCCAGGAAGTAGAGTTTATTGAAAGACAGTTTTCAATAACATACACACCTGAAGCTGAAGCTGCAACCTGCTTCAATTCCTGTGTTCTGGCCTTCCAGGCCCTGCAATCATTCTTCCAGTGTCCTTTCTTATGACAATAGAAGCATTCTTCCTTATCCACAAGCTTCCCCGCTATCTTTGTTGCTTTTGCTTTTCCCTTCGTATCCACTTTACTAACACCGCCCCTTGGTTTGGCGGGGGCCTTCTTCTTCTTTCCCTTGGCTTTCGCCTTGGACCTAGAAGAAGATGATCCTCCTACAAACAAAGTGGATGTTTCCCTACCTTTCTGTAGGGTGCCCTCTGCGCTCCTCAGCATGTTGAGGAGTTCTGAAAGTTCAACCTCTTTTTCTTGTAGGTTGAAGTTCAGTGTAAACTGGGCGTAAGTGGAAGGAAGGGACTGGAGAACTATATCCGTATATAGCTCACTCTCCAATGTGATCCCTAGGTCAGCGAGCTCCTCAATGTAGCCGATCATCTTTAGCACATGCTCGGCTACTGATGATCCGACGGCCATTCTTGTCGAAAATAACTTTTTCGACGCTTCGTATCTTGCGATACGTGATTGCTCTCCATACAGTTCTTTTGTATGGAGCAATATGGACTCCATGTCCATATTCTCATGCCTCCTCTGATGTTCGTTGTCCATCGAGGCAAGCAGGAGGCACTTGGCCTTCGCGCTATCAATCTCCCAAGTCTTGCGGATTTCCTTATCCGCGACACTGGAAGTTGGACCAGGGACAGGGGGAGCTTTGGTGGTAAGAAGATACCCCAGCTTGTCATAAGTGATTGCTATCGTGACATTCCTGAGCCAATCTTTGTAGTTTGGCCCTGTCAGTTTGTTTTTATCTAAGAGTAACTTAAGTCCAGTCATGTTGATTGGTCGCTGCAATTAGGAGAGAGAAGAAGAAACACTCAGCATGATGCTCTTGCAAGTTTAGAGTGGTTTTTAGTTTGTCTAAACAGGATGGCTCCCACTGTTTCTCGAATCCCTCCTCAAACCATAAAGGAAGAATTAGTCAGGATCAATCCCACCGTACAATACTTGCTTAACCGTTCAGCCAGGCCGGTGTCGGTACTTCGAGGGAGGTTTTCCAACGCTTTCGCGAAGTTCCTTAATTAGAGAACCTCTTTTCCCTGGGGGCGTAGCCCCGCTAACACCTTTCTAGGCACCTACTAGGTTTATAGCATTGATCGTTAAGTGAGAAATTTCTCGAGGAGTAGCATATACTCACAGTAGGATCGGGATCCAAATATCATCGCGTGACGAAACTGAAGGAATCCTACCAGAATCATCACACTCCAAATGGTATGCAAATCTAGCAAGTTTCAGTACTTATGAAACTCCCGATGTGGATTTTTGCCCCATGCTCTTATGACCTTGACGAAGGTCAACAAATCATAAGTCACATGTCAAGTTCTGCCCGTCATTATCCAGGTTAATTTGAATCCACCCGTATATACCCTTGACGAAGGTCAACAAGGTAATGCGAATGTCCCAAACCAACGCATCTATCTATGCTACATATGAATACCCAATAGCTACCAATCACTATGCCTTGACGAAGGTCGACAAACACAGCTTGAATACTATTGAATATTCATACGAAACGACGGAGGGCTACGAATGGTTTTGGCAAAACCGTGAACGTAGTGAACTTGATTTGGTCGATGGAACGAGATAGCTTTTAAAAGGAGTGGCTCAAGCTCCGCATTTAAAAGTTGTTTTTGAAAAGAACCGAGTGGTTTTTCGAAAGTGTTCCAACGACTTTAGCTTGGTTTATTATCTTGCATTAGTTCTTTTAATGCGTGATATTCTTGCATTAGTTCTTTTAATGCGTCCCATCATTTAATCCTACCATTGCAGAAAACAACCAAAATATGACGTACGCTTATGCCATTCGCATTCGCCACGGGGCCCCGTCATTACCCGTTAGGTTACTTAACTAACGACAGAGCGGGGGCTGGGCTAGCGCGTCTGAAAAACATAAGCAACGCCTAAATAATATCATATATAGATATACTGCAATGATAAACATTTCAGATCACAGATAAATACATTGGATATACTAGGAATCTGTAATTTGTACGAGCCTGTAACAAAAACAGATTACACGGTCGCGGTGAATAGCCAAAACCCCACCCAAGACCCCTACGGGTGCGGCAAACTACCCGCCAAGTACCCGAAGCGTAGCAACCTCCCTCATCTCCATGAGTAGGCCACTCGACACTTCGGCATACCCGGTAGTTTGTGCACCCCTCCATGGGTCTATCCTAGGAGCAAAAACAGTAAAAAGAAATTATACAATGACGGCTACAACCCCGACCCGGTTGTGCGGCCATACAAATAATTATTACATCAATTTACAAATTTACATGAATTGCAAGAAAGGAAAACTCTCGTCTCACAACCCCCGGCTATTCACCCGCGACAATCCAACATATTTATATACACATTCCAGCACATTACAGATCATGTATAACCCCGACCAATCGACTTATAGCGATTGGCCGACGTTCAATACATGCAAACATCACAGATATAACCATCATAGTCAAAGTGCAGTGAAGTTCGGAAAAATACGGAATTATAGGACCCCAAAAGGAAATTTCTTTTCTGGAAAATCTGGGCACATATAATATATATCAAAAATCCCAAAACCAACACAGACACACACTGCACGAAAAACGATGCAGAGAAGACGACAAACCGCGGCGCTTCCGCGGCACATGCCTACCTCGTGCGGCGGAAGCGCGGCGGTTTGAACGAAACAGTGGACCGTTTTTCATGGGTGTTCTCACAAAACCCTGAGACGAATTTAGGAGTATAAAGTTTTTCATTTTGACCAGAAAAAATTTCAACAGAAACTCAGATTTTGTAAAAGTTTGGTTTTTGGATTTTTCCGGTTCCGAACTTCGTTACACTTCACTACCAAGCTAGTTTAAGTTTAGTTAGGCTCTGATACCACTGTAAGTCCACGTTGCGACCCCCGGTTCTTACGGGGAGGCGGAAACGGTATAAAATCAAAATTTTAACGCAAGAGGCAATATGGACTAAGTTAGGTCGGGATCTTTACCTAAACTAAAACTAGCATACTAAGCTAAAGATATTTAGCTACTCGGATGAAGATGGTTATACCTAAACTTGAACTCCTTCTCTTCAAGCTCCGATGGTGGTTCGATGGCTCCTTCTCGTTGTCTCCGTACGCCGAAGATAGATCCACTTGAAAGCTCCAACCTTTAGCTCCTTCTTCGTTCTTTGAAGAAACTAGTTCACTTGGTTTGCTAAACCTAGTGAACTAGAATGAGTAGAGATGATTTAGAATGGGATTTTATCTATGGTTCTTGATTCTTAACTCATGAGACAAGAGAACCATAGATCAAGAGAGGGAGCAAGAGGTTGAGGGTGAGAGCAAGAGGAGAGCTCAAGAACAAGAGAGAGAATGAGCAAGAAAGAATGAGCAACCCTTTTGTCTTTCACCCTCTCATAATCCAAAGTGATCATAACTCATCATATCAAAAAAGTCTTATGTGATGGTTAGAAGCAACCATAACCTTATCATGTCATGCACTCATTTTACTCAAATGAGCAAGCAAGAAAAAGTCTTTGGCATGAAATGATAACCATGGTTATCATGATGGTCAACTAGTCAAGCCTAGTCAACCGGTCAACAAGTCAACAAAAGTCAACAAGTCAACAAGTCAACAAAAGTCAACAAGTCAACAACCATATCACCATAATACTTAATTAATATAATAGTTAATCACATATCATATTCTCATTAGGGTTGAGCAAAAAGTCAAAAAGTCAACGGTCAACTGTCAACAACCCTAATGAGAATCCGCTGTTTGTGCCTCCCTGTCAACTGTGCATACACACCCGCATCCGCGTTCCGAGGAGCACGAATGCAAACTGGATAAATCCAATCCCATAAGGTACACTAGGATCTGGCTTAAACCAAAGCCCGCTAGTGTAAACTGTCCGGACACTGCACGTGCACAAGTACACGGATGTGACCGAACCCTGTCGCAAAACCATGCGACCTGTCGCAATACCATGCGACCTCTACTCTTTTGCCTAAAGGAGAAAAGCTTTCTGTGTGGGACTCTAAAGACTCGACACTACGCTGGCAGTAGGTTTAACCACAGACCGCAAGCGGCACTAGCTGTGCGTAACGGTCCCCAGGTAATGCCGACAAGAAGACCGACGAGGCGAAACCCATCTGAACTCCTACTGAGCCTGAGTGTGACATTCTCCGTACAGTCCGGTCTGTTCATCTGATACATCGCATGGCGGGCCTAGGGGGCGGTAAACGTCAGTCCCCCAATAGCGGTACAAGTCGTGCCAGAGTGAAGCCCAATACACCCTGAGATAACACTGGAAACCTACCAGTATATCTCGTTTGCCCTGGCCAGGGACTACTCGTGTAATGGCTCTCCTAGACACAGCGCGATGTCAACCCCCAATACCGGGAGAGACGAATCCTGTCTAACCGTCACTGCCTCCAAGTGCTTCGGGACTGCACCCAACCACCACCTGTTTGCACGACTCCTTTGAGCCGTGGTAGGGTAGTGATCAAAGTACAGTGGGAACACACCCGAGGTGAAGTGACAATGTCAAGTCAGCGGACTAAGCTGTACTCATGTCACCTGGGAACTGATAACTGACGATAGGTATAATACCAACTAGTCAGTTCCCGACGAGTCCTGTCCAGTGTACCCGTAACCTAACGAGCACCCGCATACTATCTCAAGTACGACGTACTGACGGCTGTGGGACAGACCGTCTCCCACACTGGGATGAGAAGCGCATGCGCTGGTCTACTCCGGAGTATCGATGCCCTGTCTCGATAGTCCTGCGACCAGGGACCTGAATAAGGATGTGCTTATAGATTACCCAGCCCCCACTAGTGTGACTGCCATCACAACGCTGGTAATCAAGCAAAGATCCTAAGGGCTCCACTAATGCGTATAAGTGATATACTGAAATAAACACAGGTACACATTGAAGTAGAAACAAACCAAGTAGCATACTACTATTTTGAGCAAGATTGTATATACAAGGTGAATATCCCAAGCATCCATTAAGTAATATACAAACTAGTATGATACAGTAATGGCCTCTAGAGCATATACACTAACAGTAGCTACATCGGGTCTGGTACATAGCATCGCATACATGATAGAGCCTACTGCCGAAGCATAGGGTATCCTTTGCATGCGAGCTCTCTCCAAATCAGTCTTGGGAGACATCTCTTTGGAGAGAGTGACTCCAGAGATCGTGGGCAAGTTCCCACGCTTGGACTCTTCCATACTAAACCTCTTTAGTATGGTGTCAATGTACCTGGATTGGGACAATCCCAAAATCCGTTAGGATCTATCTCTATAGATCCTAATTCCCAATATGCAGGAGGCATCACCAAGATCTTTCATTGAGAATCTTTGTGATAAGAAGAGCTTGACCGATTGCAGCATAGGAATATCATTTCCTATCAAGAGTATGTCGTCCACGTACAATACGAGGAAGACAACTTTACTCTCTGCCACCTTCTTGTAGATACAAGGTTCATCTGGATTTTTGACGAAATCAAACTCTTTGATAACGACGTCAAAGCAGATGTTCCAACTCCGCGATGCTTGCTTTAATCCATAAATGGATTTAAGCAGCTTGCACACCTTCCCGCTGCTCCCACTGTCTACGAAGCCCTCTGGCTGAGTCATGTACACGCACTCTTCTAAATCACCATTTAGAAAGGCGGTCTTAACATCCATTTGCCAGATTTCGTAGTCATGATATGCAGCGATGGCAAGCATGATTCGGATGGATTTAAGCATAGCCACTGGAGAAAAGGTTTCGTCATAGTCCACACCTGGTCTTTGACGAAAACCCTTTGCTACAAGTCTAGCTTTGAAAATCTCCACTTTCCCATCTACACCAAGTTTCTTCTTGAAGATCCACTTGCTCCCAATGGGTTTTACCCCTTAAGGAGCAACTTCCAAAGTCCATACTTTGTTGGTGTACATGGAATCCATCTCGGACCGCATAGCATCCAGCCATTTCACTGAGTCCCCACTCGTGATGGCCTGCTCGAAGCTAGTTGGGTCATCATCCTCCATGATGCAATCCTCACTGCCACCATCAATGAGAAAACCGTAGTATCTCTCAGGTTGGCGAGGAACCCTACTAGATCGGCGGAGAGGCTGGGGTTCATCGGGAACTACGGAATCCTCTGGTTCAACCAAATCTTCTGTTGTAGTCTGTATTGCTGGAACCTCTTCCAATTCTACCTCAATGCCACCTATCTGTTTCATAAGAAAACCTTTTTCTAAGAAAGTGGCATGCCGAGAAACAAACACTTTTTGTTCCTCGGAGTGGTAGAAGATATACCCTCGCGAATGTTTGGGATATCCAACAAACTTACATAGAACAGACCTTGCCTCGAGCTTGTCCGGATTTTGTGTTTTAACATAGGCCGGACAACCCCATATCTGAATAAAATTAAGACATGGTCTCTTGCCATTCCATATCTCATATGGAGTGGTAGGCACTGATTTGGTCGGAACTCTATTCAGTAGGTATGCAGCAGTCTCCAGTGCATATCCCCAGAAGGAAATAGGTAACTCAGCTGTACTCATCATAGAGCGCACCATATCTAATAGGGTGCGATTTCTCCGCTCCGATACACCGTTGTGCTGTGGTGTATATGGAGGAGTCAGCTGAGAGAGAATCCCATTCTCTTTTAGGAAGTCCAGGAATTCATTGCTTAAGTATTCTCCTCCTCGATCAGATCGAAGGATTTTAAAACTTTTTCCGGTTTGGTTCTCAACTTCTTGTTTATATTCCCTAAATTTCTCAAAAGCTTCTGATTTGTGTTTCATCAGGAACACATACCCGAACCTAGGCATGTGTAGACATGGGACCGCATACATCACTATGTATCAGTCCCAAGAGTTCGGTAACTCTTTCTCCGTGTCCCGTAAACGGAGTCTTGGTCATCTTGCCTTTGAGACATGACTGGCAAGTGTCATAAGATGAAAATTCGAAAGGTTTCAAATATCCATCTTTATGCAACTTAGCCAGTCGTGTCGCATTGATGTGACCTAGTCTACAATGCCACAAGAAAGAATCGTTCAGTTCTGAACTCTTCCTCTTGTGTGTGTTTGTTATACTCAGAACTGTTGATTGGTTTAGAACATAAATGCCATTGCACAACGTGCCTGATCCAACCAACTTTTGGTTATGGAAAATGTTCATAATATTGTCCTGTAATACAAAATTATATCCCTCTTTACTTAATAAAGAAACCGATATAATGTTGCATATCAGGTTCGGCATGTAATAGCATTCGTTCAGAACCAATGTATTACCAGTTAGTAATACAAGGTGATATTCCCCGACAGTCTTAGCTGCAACAATTGCACCATTTCCAACTCTAATGTCTTTATCACCTTCTCCAAGTTCTCTACCTTTCTTAAGCCCATGTAACTGATTATATATATGGGATTCTGACCCGGTATCCAATACCCAGGACGTAGAGCAAATGGAGAAACAGTTCTCAGTAACGAACACACCCGAAGAAAATGCATCATCATGTACTTTCTTCATTCGGGTGGCATGGGAATCCTGGTATTCCCTTATATCCTGTTCATTCCTATAACTCTTATAGGAAAGAACGGAACCAACGTTCCCCAGCACAGTATAACATGCGGGTTCGGTCAATACATCCATATTATTATCTTTATTAAGGCATGAAATGGTCGCTACCTGGAGAGAGAGAGAAGAAAACACTTTAGCGTATGCTCGTACAAGATCAGATTGGTTATTATCTTATCTAATCAGGATGGCTCCCACTGCTTTTTATCAAATCTTCCTCCAAACCCTAAAAGGAAAGACTAGCCGGGATTAATTACACACTGCAAGTTCGCCAATCTTTCAGCCAGGCCAGTGTCGGTACTTTGAGGGAGGTCCCCCGTGCTTTCGCACGAACCTAATTACTGTAAACCTCGTTTTCCCAGAGGCGTAACCCCGTTGACACCTTTCTAGACACCTACTTGATCAGCTAATCGCAATGTGTAAAACTCTCCCAGGAGTAACTCTTACTCGCAGCGGGTATCGGGATCCAACTATCTCATAGAAGGTATGCAATCTCATTGCAAATTTCAACACTTGAAATTCCCGATAATATTTTGCCCCTAGCGTCCTATGACCTTGACGGAGGCCAAACAACCCATAGTCCGCTAGTCAAGTTCAACCCGTCATTTCCTGATTGAATTAAACCCACCCGCACGACCCTTGACGGAGGCCAAACAACGCCGTACGAATACCCTAATCCAATCGCATCATATGCTAGCAGATAAGCACTAGTTAGCTACCGTACACTGCGCCTTGACGGAGGCCAAACTACCGCAGCACGAATACTAACTAATACTTATCTGAAATGACGGAGGGCTACGCAGGTTTTTCATAAAAACCATGAGCGTAATGAACTTGATATCGTTGTAGAATCAAATGATGTTTTTTAAAATGGAGTGATTTTGAGGCTTTTCTAGTTTTGCTAAAGGAGTCACTCCCGGTGAAGGGATCTCGGTCCTTTCCTCATCGAATGAGGTGCGGGATATATCATATATATCGCTGTGCAAAGCAAAAACCCAAAAGCAGTCAAAAGCAAACCGAGTCTGTAGCATCTGCCAGTTATTGCTAAAGGAGTCACTCCCGGTGAAGGGATCTCGGTCCTTTCCTCATCGAATAAGGTGCGGGGTATATCATATATACCGCTGTGCAAAGCAAGAACTGTAGCTACCTGTTTTATTTTAAAATTCGATTCCACAACATCTTAGGTTTCTTATCTTTCATTAATCACATTAATGAAGTCCCATCATTTAAATACCTAAACATCACAGATAGATATGACGTACACTTATGCCATCCGCATTCGCCTCGATGTCCCCTCGTGCACCGTTAGGTTAGGTAACTAACGACAGAGTAGGGCAGGGCTAGCGCGGGTGTAAAACATAAGTAACGTCTATATAATATATCATATATACTATATACTATATCCATCACAGAATCACATCACAGATATCGCAGCAGAATAAACATATGAAATATTGGATATACTAGGACGTCCGTGTTTTCAATACGAGCCAGTATAAAACACGGATTCCACGGTCGTGATGAATAGCCAATCCCACACCCCTAGACCCCTACGAGAGCGGCAAGCAACCCTGCCGATTCTAGGGTTAGGAGACCCGGACTCGACTCCTCGAGTTGGTCTCCCACTGGACCCCAGAACCCGGTTACTTGTGCTCCCCTCCTTGGGTCTATCCTAATGCGGAAAAGTAAATAATATACAAAAGGTGACAACTTCCGCTACCTGGAAGTGCCCCAAATAAAAGAATATTACATACAAGTTTTTACATGAATGAAAATGAAAAACACTCATCTCACATAAAAACCCCCGGCTATTCAAACACGACGATCCAATATAACATATCCAGCAACACATAACATCATATGTCATCAACGTAAGTAAGTATGCATACCCCAATTGTCGTTGACGTATAGCAACGAAACCGGCGATATGAACATACTACACTTACGGTCACAGAAAAGAAAGTGTAAAACTACAACAATTGGAATCTGCAACCTCTTTAGACATCGCATGCCTAACAGATATAAATCCCGCATTTTAGTCTCATTATCAAAAACTCTTTTCAATATCATATGGGACCAAATTGCTAGATTTATAACATTCATTCAGTTATCTCATAACTACTTGTGAATTCCAATTATTGTATCACATTCCAGATAAACAGAAAATGTTAAACTTTCCGATCGAACAGTCGAATACCCAAGTTTTCCCGATAATACTCAACACATGAAATAAGTCTAACAACATTCAGTTCGTGCCTCAGTACCGACGGTCCAGCCGTAGAAGGGTCAAGCCAACGCCTCACATATGGCACGCCGTACTGCCCCAAACCCGAAGGTTCAAAGGGCAGTTCAAGACGGTCACATAATCGAGTTAAGGTTTGTTGTCTTCTAGAGGGTCCATCGCGTTACTTGCACTACTTAGAACGTCGTTAAACTACGGAAAAATCCAACACTTGGAAATTTCCCGACAGGGGAAAAATTGGGTATTTATATCCGGTCGAACTTTTTAACATATTCTGGAAATTATCCGGAAATACACAAAGATGAAATTTGATACCCCGATCGAAACACCGAATCCCCAAAGCAACCCCAGAAAATTCAACTCTTGAATAATTATTAAAAACACCCAGGAAAATCACCACTGGAAATTAAGGATTACTGTGTAAAATCCTTTAAATAATTCGTCCGTACGACCGCTGATCCGCCGCATGAGCCATGCTCATGCCGCGGATCCGCGCTTGAATAGTGGAATTACACTCACGAATTTCACAGTAAACCTTATAATTTCCTGCTTATTTTTCTGCATATTTTTAATATTGAAAAATCCCACTTTTTGGAAAAAGTCCAGAGAGCAATATAAGTTTAGGGTTTCGGGTTCGTTCGGGCTTCAAATCGCGTCTAGACTTCGCCTACGGCTCTAGCTAGGCTCTGATACCACTGTAGGGTTCCTAGGCATCCTAATGAAGTCTCACAAGGCATCAACCATGCCAATTTCAAAAATATTGGTGCCGAGAAACCCTAACGCGGATCATTGACTAGATGTCTAGGCGAAATATAAATCTAGTTAACAAATTAACTAAAGTTCGGATGCTACAACCTTTGTAGATCCGGTTATCCTCTTCCTTGGCTCCACGAAAGCATCCTCTCGCTGTCCATCTCGATTCCCAAACTCGAACGTTGGCTTCATCGGAGAAACGGGCAAGCTAGGTCGTCGGCTTTATGTCAAAGACGATCTACGTCGAGGTTGCACTAGTTCAAGCTCCGACTTCACAAAGTTGTGAAACTTGTGAAGAAAACACCCAAAACAACTTGGCAAGAGGTAGAGGGTGAAGAAATAGGAGGTGGGTTCACTTTAGAATTGGATTTATCTCACTTTAGCTCAAGTTGCCATTGTTGCACCTTAAGCTTTTCTTGAAGAAGAAGATGAAGGTCAAGAAAGAATGATAAGTCTTCTCTTTTTAAAAATAAAACTAATATGAATACTTATCATATCTTGACCATGGTCAAGTGTAGAGATTAAACCAAGGTTAGTTAGAGTGGTTAGGGTTAAGGATGAGATAAGGATGGTGGACTTTGTCAAAGCTTCAAGAAGCTTCAACATAGCTCCAAAATAAGCCACCATTCTCAACTTAATCCTTTCCAAATAAATAAACAAATAAATAAATGAAAAACCCAAACCCTAATCATCACTTAACCATGGTTTAACCCTTTACACTTAACCACATTATCAAGTATCATCAAACATGATACAAAGTAGTGCACTAAAGCATATCACATATACAATGTGCATCAAGTGAGAAAAATCCGTTTAAAGTGAACCAATACTAGTTAATGCAATGCAATATATCAAATATATAATTATGCATTAAATCATTAAATCAACATTTGATTCAATGATCCGGTCATGTCGCACATAACCGACTAGAATCCAATGTATCGATTTATCGAATCAATGATTCGATAACTAGGTCATATCGAATATAACCAATCGAAACATATATCGCGAGAATGAAATGCGGTATCACATACACGCATTATTCTCGGTCCTGCACATATCTCATATGCGCTCCTATTTCGTTTCGCTTGAGCCAGGAAACCTCTGTGTAGGACTCTAAAGACTCGTCAATACGCCGGTAGCAGATGATGATCATATCAAGCACCCACAAGCCGCAAGCGGTCTGCTAAACGTAACGGCCACCCGGGTATTGAGCGATCAGAAGATCGACGAGCTAGCCCGCTCACACTCCTGCGAATCCGACCAGTAACACTTACCGTACAGTCCGGTCTCTTCGTCTGATATGTCGCATATCAAGTCTAGGGGTGGTAAACGTCAGACCCCAATAACCCGATAAGTCGTGCCGATGTGAGGCTCGTAACGGGTCGAGAAACTACTGGTAACACTTACCAGCAAATCTCTGATCAGCCCTGGCCAGGGACTTCCCTGTTACGGCCAATCGAGCACTGCGCAACATCAACCCCCAATACCGGGAGAGACGAAACCCCTCCTATCGCTCATTGCCTCCATGTGACTCGGGACTGTACCCAAAGACCACCGTTTTGCACGCCCTAATGGACGTGGTAAGGTGGAGATCAAAGCACAGTGGGAATCACACAAGACTCTATGACGATCTCGGGTCTACAGACTAACCTGTACAAGTGTCACCTGAGAACTGCCATCTGACGTGAGGTATAATACCATCTGGGAGTTCTCGGCGAGTCCGTCCAGTGTACCCAGTCTCCACTGAGCACCCGTATACCATCTCTGATGTCAAACACCAATGGATATGGGATCATCCATCGCCCATCACATGGGTCGAGAAGCGTATACGCTAGTCTACACTGGTATATCGATGCCCCGTCTCGATACACCCACGACTAGGGACCATGAAGGATGTACTTATGGACTACCATGTCCCCACTAGTATGATCTGCATCACAGTCCAGGTAGTCAAGTACATATCCTAAGGGCTTTACCAACATGTAACTATAAGACAGTATAAAGAGACAAGTGTACATGTTAAGATAAAGAGCAACCAGATAGCATACTATCATGTCGAGCAAGAAAGTCATCTCTATATATGTCCAAGCATCCAATATAATATACAACATCTGTACAATACTGGCCTCTAGGGCATACATACAACTAACAAAGAACTGGGAAAAGGTGATCATTCCGTTCAAGTAGGGAATGGTGCAAGTATTGCAGCCAAAGCAATTGGCGAATATCACCTTGTATTACCAAGTAGTAATACACTGATTCTGAATGGGTGCTATTATATACCGAACATGATGTGCAACATTATATCAGTTTCTTTATTAAGTAAAGAAGGATATAATTTTGTAGTACAGGATAATGTTATGAACATATTCCTGAATCAAAAGTTGATTGGATCAGGCTCGTTACATAATGGCATATTCATTCTCAATCAAAATACAGTCCTTAATATACAAAACACACATAAGAGGAAGAGTTCAGAAATGAACGAATCGTTCTTGTGGCATTGTAGACTTGGTCATATCAATGCGACATAGCTAGCTAAGTTACATAAGGATGAATATTTGAATTCGTTCGAATTATCATCTTATGATACTTTCCATTCATTTCTCAAAGGCAAAATGATCAAAACTCCGTTTAGTGGATACAGAGAAAGAGTTACAGAACTCTTAGGGCTGATACATAGTGATGTATGTGGTCCCATGTCTATACATGCCAGGAACGGTTCTTCTTACTTCATTACATTCACTGACGATCTCTCAAGATACGGACATGTGTTCCTGATAAAACACAAGTCTGAAGCTTTTGAGAAATTCAGGGAATATAAGCACGAAGTAGAGAACCAAACGGGCAAAAGTATTAGGATCCTTCGATCTGATCGAGGAGGAGAATACTTGAGCAATGAGTTTCTGGACTATCTAAAAGAGAATGGGATTCTCTCTCAGCTTACTCCTCCTTATACACCACAGCACAACGGTGTATCGGAACGGAGGAATCGCACCCTATTAGATATGGTGCGCTCTATTATGAGCACTGCTGAATTGCCTATTTCCTTTTGGGGTTATACGCTTGAAGCAGCAACATACCTATTGAATCAGGTTCCATCAAAATCTGTACCTACCACACCATATGAAATATGGAGTGGGAAGAGACCATGTCTTAAACGAGTTAAGATATGGGGTTGTCCGGCCTATGTCAAAAGGCAAAATCTGGACAAACTCGAGGCACGATCAGTTCTTTGTAAGTTTATAGGATATCCTAAACATTCAAATGGATATCTATTCTACCACAGTGAACAACAAAAGGTGTTTGTTTCTCAACACGCCACCTTTTTAGAAAAGGAATTTCTTGCAAAAGAGATTAGTGGCTCTGAGGTAGAACTGGAAGAAGTTCCAGCAGAACAAACTACAACAGAAGTTTTGATGGAACCAGAGGACTCAGTAGTACCCGACAAACCCCAGCCTCTCCGCCAATCTAGCAGGGTTTCTCATCCACCTGAGAGATACTACGGTTTTCTCATTGATGGTGGGAGCGAGGATTGCATCATGGAAGATGATGACCCGACTAGTTTCGAACAGGCCATCACGAGTGGTGACTCTGTGAATTGACTGGATGCAATGCGATCTGAGATGGAATCCATGTACACCAACAAAGTATGGACTTTAGAAAATGCTCCTGAAGGGGTAAAACCCATTGGGAGCAAGTGGATCTTTAAAAAGAAAATTGGTGTAGATGGAAAAGTTGAGACTTTCAAAGCTAGACTTGTTGCAAAGGGTTTTCGTCAACGAACAGGTGTGGATTATGACGAAACTTTTTCTCCAGTGGCTATGCTTAAGTCCATCCGGATCTTACTTGCCATTGCTGCATACCATGACTACGAAATCTGGCAAATGGATGTTAAGACCGCCTTTCTAAACGGTGATTTAGAAGAGTGCGTGTACATGACTCAGCCAGAGGGCTTCGTAGATAGTGGGAGCAGCGGAAAGGTGTGCAAGCTGCTTAAATCCATTTATGGGTTAAAGCAAGTATCGCGGAGTTGGAACATCTATTTTGATGTTGTAGTCAAAGAGTTTGACTTCATCAAAAATATAGATGAACCTTGTATTTATAAGAAGGTTGCAGAGAGTAAGGTTGTATTCCTTGTATTGTACGTGGATGACATACTCTTGATAGGAAATGATGTTCCTATGCTGCAATCAGTCAAGCTCTTCTTATCACAAAGATTCTCAATGAAAGATCTAGGTGATGCCTCCTGCATATTGGGAATCATGATCTATAGAGATAGATCTAAACGGATACGGGGGTTGTCCCAATCCAGGTACATTGACACCATGCTAAAGAGGTTCAGTATGGAAGAATCCAAGCGTGGGAACCAACCCATGATCTCTGGACTCACTCTCTCTAAAGAGATGTCTCCCAAGACTGATTTGGAGAGAGCTTGTATGCAAGGGATACCCTATGCTTCGGCAGTAGGCTTTATCATGTATGCGATGCTATGTACCAGACCCGATGTAGCATACTCACTAAGTGTAGTAAGTCGGTATCAAGCAGATCCTGGAGAGAGTCACTGGACAGCTGTGAAGAACATTCTCAAGTACTTGCGAAGGACTAAAGAGATGTTCTTGGTGTATGGTAACGGAGAACTCCAGGTGGAGTCCTTTACCGATTCCAGCTTCCAAAGTGATAAAGACGACTCTAAGTCGCACTCGGGATTTGTCTTTACCCTCAATGGAGGGCGGTATGTTGGAAGAGTTCCAAACAGGATACCGTTGCAGACTCGACGATGGAGACTGAATACATCGCTGCCAACGATGCTGCCAAAGAGGCTGTCTGGATAAAGAAGTTCATTAGTGAACTTGGTGTGGTCCCATCCATTGAACATCCAATACCTCTGTATTGCGATAACAATGGAGCTGTGGCTTTAACCAAGGAACCCAGGTCCCATCAAAAGTCCAGACATATTCTGAGGCGGTATCACCTAATCAGGAAGATAGTTGATCGCCGGGAGATCAAGGTCAGGAGAGTAGATACGAAGGACAACACTGCGGATCCATTCACGAAGGCCATTACCCAGATACAGTTTGAGAGATTATTCGGGATGCTAGGTATGAGATACTACAGCAGCTGGCCTTAGTGCATGTGGGAGATTGTTAGTTATGTATATGCCCTAGAGGCCATTGTTGTACATATGATGTATATTATAATGGATGCTTGGATATATATAGAGAGTACTTTCTTGCTCGTCATGATAGTATGCTATTTGGTTTCACTTTATCTTAACATGTTGACTTGTATTGGTTTACTGTCTTACTCTCACATGTTGATAAAGCCCTTAGGATCTGTACTCGACTACTGGGACTATGATGAGATCATACTAGTGGGGCCACGGTAGTCGATGAGTACATCCTATAACTGTTCCTAGTCGAGGGTGTGTCGAGACAGGGCATCGATACACCAGAGTAGACTAGCATATACGCATCTTGACCCATATGATGGGCGATGGATGATCCCATATCCATCGGTGTTTTGACATCAGAGATGGTGTACGGGTGCTCAGTGGAGACTGGGTACACTGGACGGACTCGCTGAGAACTCCCAGATGGTGATATACCACACGTTAGATGGCAGTTCTCCGGTGACACTGGTACAGGGTAGTCTGTAGACCCGAGATCGTCATAGAGTCTTGTGTGATTCCCACTGTGCTTTGATTTCCACCTTACCACGTCCAAGAGGGCGTGCAAAACGGTGGCTTTTGGGTACAGTCCCGAATAACATGGAGGCAATGAGCGATAGGAGGGGATTCGTCTCTCCCGGTATAGGGAGTTGATGTTGTGCTGTGTTCGATTGGCTATAACTGGAAGTCCCTGGACAGGGCTAATATAGAGATTTACTGGTAAGTGTTACCAGTAGTTTCTCGACCTGTTATGAGCCTCACATCGACACGACTTATCGGTTACTGGGGTCTGACGTATACCACCCCTAGACTTGATATGCAACATATCAGACGAAAAGACCGGACTGTATGGGAGTGTTACTGATTGGATTCACAGGAGAATGGACAGGCTAGCTTGTTGATCTTCTGATCGCTCAATACCTGGGTGGCTATTACGTTTAGCTGACCGCTTGCACCTTGTGGGTGTTTGATATGATCATCACCTGCTACCGGCGTATTGACGATTCTTTAGAGTCCTACACGGAGGTTTCTTGACTCAGGAAAAACAGATTAGGGGCACATATGTGATATGTGCAGAACCGAGGATAATGCGATATGAGATACCGTATTATATTCTCGCGATATTTAGATATGAACCGGGTCATTGGATCAAGTGTTGATTCGATGAATCGGTACATGATATATTAGTCGGTTATATTCGATATAGCCGGATTGTCGGATCAAGTGTTGATTCGATAATTTAATGTATAATAATATATGTGATATATTGCATTACATTATCTAATATTGGCTCGCTTTATTATTTCATTTTCTAACCGGGTAATACATTGATATATATGCGATATATATTAATTGTATTATTTTCTTTTGTTATAAATATATAATATATATGTGATATATATTATTGTAACATGATATGATTATTAATGCAACTTGTTTAGTGGAGATTAATCAAGGTTAGGATTTGAATTGGGTTAGTTTCTTCTTGCACCTTCTAGAAGCTTTTTCTTTTGTCATGAGTTAGATATTATGGTTGATATTTTCTCATGAATCATTGTTTAACTCATCCCAAACCCTAACCCTAGTTAATTCTCTACAAGAGTTATCCTTATCATCCTTGACCATGGTTGCATTATTATTCATATATCATTTCATTATTCATCACAAAAGGATTTAACTCCTTTTTGATCTTCATCTTCAACCTTGAGCTTTGAGAAAGCTTACTAGGTTTTCCTATTGTGATGTTTTCTTGTGAGAATTTGATATAAAAAAAAAGCAAAAATACTACACCATCATCCTCATCTAATCTAGCCAATTAGATTAGGGTGTTCACTTCATTAGAGTGAGAGAGCTTGAGTTATAGCAACTTCGACGTAGATCATCGGAGAAAAGGAACACTACAAGCTAGCTTGGATTGTTCGAGTCGTGGAGCCTCTCTTGAGTCCGGGAGATCGTGGATCGCGGAGAAGGGACTTCTACTCGAAGCTTATGAAGCGAAGGAGCGGACTACAAAGGTTGTAATCCCTCACTTTTAGTTGTAAAGATGTTTACTTGCATGTTAAACCCTAATAATCTAGCAAAGATCCCGGCTTTGGGTTGTTCGGCACGTCTAAAATTTTATTCGGGCATGGTTGATGCCTTATGAACCCTCACAAGAGTGCCTAGGAACCCTACAGCAGCGGGAAAGTGTGCAAGTTGCTTAAGTCCATTTATGGACTAAAGCAGGCATCACGGAGTTGGAACATCTGTTTTGATGAAACGGTCAAAGAATATGACTTTATCAAAAATCCAGATGAACCATGTATATATAGTAAAATTGTAGCATGAACTGTCATATTCCTCGTCTTGTACGTGGATGACATTCTCTTAATAAGAAATGACATTCCTATGCTACAATCTGTCAAAGGATTCTTGTCACACAGGTTCTCCATGAAAGACCTGGGTGATGCCTCTTACATTCTGGAGATCCAGATCTATCGTGATAGATCTAAGAGGATGTTGGGACTTTCACAGTCCATGTATATCAACACTATACAGAAAAGATTCAGTATGGAAGATTCTAAACGCGGTAATTTACCGGCTTGTCACGGAATCACCCTCTCCAAAGAGATGTCTCCCAAGACTGATTTGGAAAGGGATCGCATGTCGATTATACCCTACGCTTCTGCGGTAGGCTCTATAGTGTATGCGATATTGTGCACCAGACCAGATGTAGCTTACGCAATGAGCGTGGTAAGCTGGTATCAGTCAGACCCATGGAAGAAGCACTGGATAGCAGTAAAGAACATTCTCAAGTACCTGAGAAGAACTAAGGATATGTTCTTGGTTTACGGCGGAAAAGACCTCCAGATCGAGGCTTTTGCTGACTCCAGCTTCCAGAGTGACAAGGATGACTCCAAGACCATGTCAGATTATGTCTTTACCCTCAATGGAGGGGCGGTGTGCTGGAAGAGTTCCAAGCAGGACACCGTTGCTGACTCAACGATGGAAGCGGAGTATATAGCTGCTTGCGATGCCGCAAAAGAAGCAGTCTAGATGAAGAAGTTCCTAACAGAACTTCAGGTGGTTCCTACTAGTGTTGATCCAATACCTCTGTATTATGACAATAACAGGGCTATAGCTTTTGCAAAGGAACTCAGGTCCCATCAGAAGTCCAGACACATCTTAAGGCGGTATCACCTGATCAGGGAGATCATAGATCGCCGGGAGATTGAGGTCCGGAGAGTTGCTACAGAGGAGAACACTGCAGATCCATTCACAAAGGCTTTACCTCAGACACAGTTCGAGAGGCTATTCGAGATGATAGGTCTTCGATACGCCAGTACATGGCCCTAGTGGAAGTAGGAGATTGTTAGCGTATATGCCTTAGGGGCCATTATTGTATCATACTAGTTTGTATATTACTTAATGGAAGCTTGGGATATTCACAGTTATATAAACAGTCTCGCTCAAAATAGTAGTATGCTACTTGGTTTGTATCTATCTTAATATATGCATATGTTTCTTTTAACATATCGCGAATACATATTGATAGAGCCCATAGGATCTTGCTTGACTACCAGCGTTGTGATGGCAGTCACACTAGTGGGGGCTGGGTAGTCTACAAGCACATCCTTTTTCAGGTCCCTAGTCGTAGGATTATCGAGACAGGGCATCGATACTACAGAGTAGACTAGTGTGTATGCTTCTCATCCCAGCAGGGGAAATGGTCTGTCCCACAGCCATTAGTACGTTGTACTGGAGATAGTATACAGGTGCTCGTTGGGTTACGGGTACACCGGATAGGACTCGCAGGGAACTGTTGGTTGGTATTATACCCGTCGTCAGTTAACAGTTCCCAGGTGACATGAGTACAGCATAGTCCGCAGACTTGACACTGCTGCTTCGTCTCGATTGTGTTCCCGCTGTTCTTAGATTACTACCCTACCACGGCTCAAAGGAGTCGTGCAAACAGGTAGCAGTTGGGTGCAGTCCCGAAGCACTTGGAGGCAGTGGCGGTTAGATAGGATTCGTCTCTCCCGGTATTGGGAGTTGATATCGCGCTGTGTTTGGAGAGCCATTACGCAAAGTCCCTGGCCAGGGCAAACGAGATTTACTGGTAGAATTTCCAGTAGCTTCTTAAGGTGTAATGGGCTTCGCTCCGACACGACTTATACCGCTTTTAGGGGACTGACGTTTGCCGCCCCCCTAGGCCCGATATACGATAGTCTTAGACGAACAGACCAGACTGTACGGAGATTGTCACATCAGGCTCGGTAGGAGTTCGGATGGGTTTCCTCATCGGCCTTCTTATCGACATCTACCTGGGGACCGTTACGTACAGGTAGTACCGCTTGAGGCCTGTGGTTAAACCCACTGCCAGCATAGTGTCGAGTCTTTAGAGTCCCACACAGAGAGTTTCCCTGCTTCAGGCGAAACGATATAGAGGCCGTATAGTTTTACGACAGGGTTCGGACACATACGTGTATGTCACGACCTGAAATACCACGTGACTGGCACTTGAATCATATGATGTCTATAGGACCACATCTAATTCAAGTAAGCCAAAAGCCCAGAAATCTAAAACCATTTTAAGGAGTAAATAAAGAAAACTGGTTTTTAAGAAGTAAGGAAAACATGTTTTAAAAACAAGGTTTTTAAATAAGTAAGCCAAATATACATTTTTAAAATGTCTTGTCTTGTCTGAAAATTTCGGCAGAGTTTCCTTTGTAAATACTGGCCCCGAACGGGGTGCAACAAGAATAATATATATGCGGTGATAAAAGGCATCCCCAAACGGGAGCTAGCTCTTCGTCAATCGATGGTCACAACCACACAAGCAGTATAATATACAACGCCGAAGAGCGAGGATCAAAACTCAAAGGAAAACTTAAAATCAGCATGAAAACCATAATACTACAACGCGCGACTCTAAGGTCGAAATAATACAAAACTGGTTTTCTAAGTCTGAAACAATATACAAGTTTGGTTGATGGAATTTCTAGATACAACTGAATAATACATATACAATGGTGGTTCTGATGCAAAAGAACCCACCTATCAAAGCAAATCAACCGTAAGAGAAGCAGTGTGCCAGAAGCCGCAATGAAACCTGTACGGCAAAACCTGCAAGAAACTATGGCACAACGGGGGTGAGTTGCCAACTCGTGAATAGAAAACATCACAAAGCAGAAATCGTATGTATGACACAATCCTAGGTCAATACGATCAAATATATATATATAAACCTCAAATGAATAAGTCTGAAGCATGATAAGGTGGCAATATAACATCTATACATGAGTGTAGTGCCAAGTGCTCGTGCCAGTGTCTCAGGTAATAACATATCATAAATATGAGGTATGATCAATGTCGACTATATCATGAAGTCTATGAATATGTGGATATCATCCAACTGTGTGATCAATATCATCAATGTCAATATATGTAGGTGGAAATCGTCCACGTGTCACCCAATGACAATAAGCATCATGCACGTAAATATCATAAACATATGCATGGAAGTATGAGGATGTAAATCAACATGCGTCGCTCGCGACATATCAAAATCATGGAACCTGAGTGTCAAGCATCGACACTTGAAAACATCATGAAACCTGTGCCTAGCATCGGCACGTAAATCCTCATATACATAGGGCTCCGTCAGTCCGGATCGGCCCATCTCATCTCTCAACTCCGGTCGGTATCTCTCAGATATCTGCTGAGCTCAACACAATCACCGGTAGGTAGTACTCCCCTGCCAGGCTCACCGTCTAACATATACGAGTTTTCTTACCCCGGGGTACCTCACCGGGTCCACCATGTACCCACAGACGGTGCCTACCGCTCCTCGAATCGGGTTTCACATGCCACTCTCAGAATCGAGAAAACACATGGTGGACGCACTGAAATATCATATCAAGGGTAACCGGGTTTTTCAAACAATGCATACTTTCTTTTAAAATACCCACGGTTCCCAAATCCAAAAATATCATGGAAACAACATGTCTCAATGCGTATAATCAGAAAGCATGATGTATGCGACATATAAAAGAAATGTAAGCATATCTGTGTATCATGCAACATAGAATAGTAATATGCACATATTTAGGGAAGACCGCTTCTTTAAAATGAATCAGTTTAAGAAAGTATCTTGCGGTTCCCAGATCTCCAAGTCAAACCAGAATCATCTATGTATGTGCAAATATGTATGTGTACAAGTATGAGTGTACAATAGGTAGGTGCACGAGTATGAGTGTACAATATGTAAGTACACGAGTATGAATGTACAGTAGATATGTGCACAAGTATGAGTGTACGATATGTAAGTACACGAGTATGAATGTACAATAGATGGGTGCACAAGTATAAGTGTACAATATGTAAGTACACGAGTATGAATGTACAATAGATGTGTGCACAAGTTTAAGTGTACAATATGTAAGTACACGAGTATGAATGTACAATAGATGGGTATACAAGTATAAGTGTACAATATGTAAGTACATGAGTATGAATGTACAATAGATGTGTGCACAAGTATGAGTGTACAATATGTAAGTACATGAGTATGCCATGCAAGGGTCACATCCTGAATGCAATAGTACTACAGTGTAGTGGCATGGCAATTATCGATGATGAAGTGTGTGAGCCGGCAAGAAGGTGTACGTGGAACATATGCATCATCGATAATGGTGCCGGTATCCTAACAGCATGGATTTGATATAACAATAAAATATTTAACATGCAATGCGATGCAAACAGTAAGAATATGCGGCAAATGAATAATAACACAACAGTGCAGTATCTACATCAATGTATCTATGTCATACTGTTTTGCCATTTGAAAGAAGACGAATCGGGGTTTTTAGGAAAATAAGGGCTACGGTGTTTTTAAGAAAAGATGTGTCTTTTGAAATATTCCTAGAATCCTTTTACCTGTCTTTAAAATATTCCCGATTCGTTAGTTTTTGAAATAGGTATGATATCGGCCTAGCCTAACATCTACTAGCAAGACTACGGCTCTAACTAACAAGTCAATCTGGAGGGGTATGGAAACTACCTAAATCTGAGTCGATATAAATATATATATGTAAAATATAATAGTCGGTGATCCCGCCTCAAGGTACCGCGTACGATACAATATCATATGACATTCTCGAGTCATGAGTGCGGATCCTATCATCAAATAAAGCTCATACGGTAAATCATCGTACGGCATCCCAAATTTGGGTACGGGTCAATATCACATTCATCTTATCAATTATCTGGTATCCTTATCATCATATCTCATGATCTGGGGTACTAATCTAAGTCTAGTACAAATCGATACCATCTATATAAATAAAAATGCGTGTGTAAAACACACGTCGAAAGGCCCGCTAAAATCACATGTCGTATCCCAAATACGAATCACATCACATCACTGATCTCATGGCACTATGCCCAAAGTCATCGACTCATCTCCAAATATCAGCCACTATCCTCATCATCCAGGTGTAGGTATAACAAGCAAGCATGTGTGTGTGGGTGGGTGTAAACCTATTCTACGGTTCACAACTAAGAAACTATACTAGTTTACTTCTAAACCCTAATCTATCCATAGTACACCTAACCACATCTGAATATCCAATTCACACATAAAGCTATCATAAATATATATATAGTATATATCTAGTATACTAAGTATCGAACTGCGGGGGTGCTATACGCCATCCACCCGACTTTCCCCGTAGATATAATCTACTCACCTTGATCTTGCTTGCCGATGTCGATATCGCCACCATCTTCTTCATCGTCTCGGATCACCGTGGGGGTACCTACATGTCACACGTATCGCATCGCATTAAAACCAAATCGAAACCAAAACGACACACGAAAACCAAAACGATACGCTTAAAAGCCTATAGGTTAGAACCTATGGTCTACGCTTTCAAAACCATCAAACAACCCTCGATATCGTCATACAAACATCAAGTGATCGAGGCAAAACACAAATACGTAAATCTAGAATTCACAATATGCAAAACCATAACTCGAATTAAAATAGCAACACATGCATTCAGTCCCAGATTTTGATTGAGGTGCAACCAATGTTCCAAAACAATACTGGAGTGATGTACAAAGTGTAAATGAGCTATGAAAGCAACCAGGACTCCTGAATCCACAAGGTGGCTGGGCCCCTACCCTAAAATTCCGGCGACGCCGGCCCTGGTAGGGAATTGGGGTGTCATGTTTGTAGGGTAGTCTCCTGGTAGTCAATATAGGGTAATGGTCTTGCTAGTTTTTCCTGTAGGTGTCTAGGGTCACTCCAGATTCCCTGTAGGCTACCAATCTAACATAAAAACCCAGATTTGGTATATAAAGTTTAAGTCGAGACAATGTCCTAATACTACATTGTAGGAAAATAGTCCCAGATTTAAATGATGGTGAAAACCATGTGAGCAAACATCACTAGGGTGATATATAGGGTATGTGTGACCTACAGAAGAAACCTGGATCTTTCCCCACACTAAGTGGCCGAGCCCCCTCTCAAGTAAAATCGATCTCGCCGGCCCTGCATGATCCTATGGGGTTCGTCTTTCTACAGGGGGTTCCTAAGGTCAATTCTAGTCCTATGGTGTTGTTTACTTTTCTAGTAATTTCCCCGGTTCATTCCAGATCTTCCTGCACACTCAAAGTTCACAAACCGACATCACAAGTTCTGAAATTCCGTATTTTGGGTTTCAGTTTTAATCTAGTGCAAGTCCTGGGTTTATAACACCATGGGGGGTTTAAGGGTCACCACTAAGGCTTAATTCACAATCACAACTCCAAACAAACCCTAACCCTCTCTAGAAATGTCCAAAGTGCACAAAACTTCGCCAAATCACTTTTAAACTTGAAATGAGGCTAAATCACTTGAAATACTACAATAATTGTGAAAGGGTTTACCTCATTTAGATCTCAAAAATCCTCTACAGCGCCAAAATCAAGTTTTTCTTGGTCCATTGGGTAGCTAGAGGGCTTGTGCACCTTTTTTGTGAAATGGGATTTGGATTTTGAGTTTGTTTTGGAGATGAAATGGGGTGATTTGTAGAGGAGGGAGGAGAAGGCAGCAGCAGCAGCAGCATGTAGAGAGGGTGGGGAGAGAAAAATGATAGGAATGGTGAGATACAAGTCAAAAATAACCCCCCTTACCTTCTATCTCTCACCCATACCTAATACTTTATTCTTTTCCATTTCTATTTTCTTTTCTTCTCTAATTTCCTTCTCTCATAAATAGTAATCCCAAAACAAAATCCATGCACCCAAAAACATTTAGTAAAATGCAACAAGTGTAAAAAAAAGATATGGTGCACGTTTGCACAAATTACGCTTAAAGCGCGATTAGCGATTTTTAATTGCGATTAGCACTAAATTAGCATATAATTAATCATAAAAACTTTAAAATGGCATAATTCACATAAAATACCCTCTTTTAATAATTTCTATAATTTTCCAAAATTTTCCCCATTTATCGGTATTTAATTATACTGCTTTATCTAAAATATTCAATATTTTATTATTAAATTATAAAAATTCCCAAAAATAATATTTTATTTTTTTGAAATGTTACAGTGTATTTATGCACGTACAATGTTCGGACAGTTTTTACTAGCGGGCTTTAGTTTAAGCCAGATTCTAGTATTGGATTATTGGATTTATACAGTCTCAGTATTTCCGTGTTTTCACGGATGGGAGGGGCATTCTCGTAATTAGTCGAGAAGTTTCTAGAAGAAAGAAGAGGTGGAGAGCTTAGGTGTTATTTGCATTAAATGGATTAGTGACTCATGAGATGATTCATCCAAATGAGTTAATGAAGCATTTATTGCTTAATGACTCATGAGATGATTCATTGTTTGTATTAAATGAAGCATGGTTGTATATATCAAATAATGATTTATTTGATATTCTTTATGCTTCATCAAATATATAAATGAGACATAATTCATTTTAATTCTCACTTACACATTCTCTCTCCTCAAGCTCTCTCTCTTCAAAGAACTAACCCTAATCCTCTCATGTGTTGAGATCCCAAGGGTTTGCAAGACTAATAGATCTCTAATCCATCTCTATATCCTCTAGGTTATTTTGATTAGCAATCATAGCCACCTAGTTACCTCAAGTGAGAGGTTAAAGCTTGGAGGAGGAACTCTCGGGTGGATCTTCTATCACATCGAGGAGGCCGACGAGGAGGTGAATTACAAGAACTAGAAGGACTAGAATCTTGAGGTATAATCATCTATCATAGTAGTTAATCACTTCTAGATAGTTGTTAGTTAGGGTTTAGCAAAGATCCATAAAGTTAGTCGATGTTAACTCAAACAAAATGATTGTTTTACCTATTCCGCCTCCCCGCATCATGTGGGGTGTCTAACATCGACTTACAGTATAATACCATCTGGGAGTTCTCGGCGAGTTCGTCCAGTGTATCCATTCTCCACTGAGCACCCGTATAACATCTCTGATGTCAAACACTAATGGATATGGGATCATCCACCCATCTCATGGGTCGAGAAGTGTATACGCTAGTCTACACTGGTATATCGATGCCCCGTCTCGATACACCTACGACTAGGAATATTAAAGGATGAACTTATGGACTACCATGGCCCCACTAGTATGATCTGTATCATAGTCCTGGTAGTCAAGTACACATTCTAAGGGCTTTACCAACATGTAACCATAAGACAGTATCAAGAGACAAGTATACATGTTAAGATAAAGAGCAACCAGATAGCATACTATCATATCGAGCAAGAAAGTCCTCTCTATATATCATCTGGGAGTTCTCGGTGAGTCCGTACAGTGTACCCAGTCTCCACTGAGCACCCGTATACCATCTCTGATGTCAAACACCAATGGATATGGGATCATCCATCGCCCATCTCATGGGTCGAGAAGTGTATACGCTAGTCTACAATGGTATATCATTGGATGCTTGGACATATATAGAGAGGACTTTCTTGCTCGATATAATAGTATGCTATCTGGTTGCTCTTTATCTTAACATTAATCTAACATGAAGTGGGTTCAAAAAAACACCATGATCACCAGAATCAGGAAGACAACTGTCCGAATGATGCTAAAAAGAGACGTATCCCAGCCCCAACAAAGAAAGCATGACACCGTCTTTTCAAGAGGCTATCAGGTGCTCTGTGCCGCGTGAAAACAGTGGGGCAAAGCCAAAATAGAAGCGCCAGCACCATTCAAGAACCCGGTCAGGCCAGCCGCCTTCAGTCGATTACCTGTTACCGAAAAAGAAGGGTCACGACATCAGTCCGCAAAATCAGCTGCCAATAATGAAAAGATAGCTGGATATGTTATCCATACGGTCTATATGAAGGGCGGGCGTCCCAGCGACAACTTGCACAGCAAAAGCTACGTGGGGCCACCACATCCCAAACCCAATCTGGCTTGAATGTGGTTGTCATTTCCCAAGATTAGCCGCCTCTGTTGGACGATGAAAACCCTCTCGATGAGGCCGAAAGGTAGAAGGACCCCTCAGTCCATTTAAAATCAAGCTCGGACGGCGAAGAAGAGCCGACTTTCCGCCCCAGGACCGTAGAGCAAGAGCTGCTTCAAGATCTTCGAAAACATCTCAAGAGCAAAAATATAGAGATGGCCAAGCTCTACTTAAAAATTGATGACCTGACGAATGTTGTGATGTAGCTCATGGCTCAAATTGCTCGGGCGCCTTCCTGTCAGGCACATGTCTCTACTCATGAGCCGGGTGATGACAACCCGAAGCAACCGATATCTTTCCCTTGGGTCCAAGTTTAAGTGAGCCGCATGAAAGCCGACCAAATTCCTCTTCTGGGGACACCTTAGCCCCAGATAGCACTATCCCGCTAACATAAGATCGGATAATAGATTTGGTCAACAACAAGGTAAAAACATTGGTGGCCGAAGCCGAAGCTCAGAAAAAAATTGGCAGTAGTGGGTAGCCATATCCCACACAGTATGATCTAATCGAGTTCCCGAGCGGCTATGTCATTCCTAAGTTCGGAAGATTTGATGGGACGGGAAACGCAAATCAACACGTCGCCCAGTTTAAATCGTCGTGCGAAAATACAGGAGGCAATGATGTGATCCTTCTACGTCAGTTTGATAACAGCCTGACTGATGTCGCTTTCGACTGGTATGCAAGTATACCAGATGGGTCCGTCACTACTTTAGCCGAAATGCAGTCTCTGTTTCGGCAAAAATTCAAGAGTGTTAATGACAAAATCTCCATTTCTGACCTCGTGAGAACCAAGCCGGGGAAAAACGAAAGCAACACAGACTTTATTGCTCGATGGCGCAACCTCACTATCAAGTACGAGCCGCCGCTAGAGCAGGACCAGTCTGTCAGCCTCCTTATTGGGAACCTCAGCAATTGGATGGTCTCATTCTTATGTATAGCAGGCCTTAAGACGTTTAAAGAGCTGATCAAGAGAGTACAAATGTTGGAACGCTCGAAGCAAGAGTCTACGCCGGACTCTCAGGGTGACAAGTCTTGGAATAGCAGAAAAGATGACAACCATAAAAGTGGGAGCTCCAATAAGGCCAATGCCTTCAATGCGTCTGATAGTGAAGATAAGAGAAAGACGGGCGGGTCAAAAACAGACCGGGCCCAAAAGCCACAGCTAAGAGGAGAAAGGCCTTCCCTAGAGGAGAAAAAGAATAAAGTCTACTCTTTCAGGAGGGACAAGGTCCGCAAGATATTCAAGGATGCCCTGAACAATGGTCTACAATTGCCGGAGTCAAAGAGACCTCACGAAGCAAAAATGATCGACAATCCCCTGTATTGTCCGTGCTATAGAGTAGTAAGCCATGCAATCGACGATTGCTACATTTTCAAAGACTGGGTTGAAAAGCAATACAAGACCAGAGAGATCGAGCTATCCAAGAGTGTGTTGGTGAACAACCAAGCTGCAACCACCAACCTTATACAGACAGAAACTGAAGCATTTTGGGAGCAGACAGCTGAATCCACTGCTCAGAGAAATGAATCCAACTCGCCGCAACCTCCATGGAGCATGGACATGTCCAAAAAGACGAAGAAGATTCTAAAGCCACTTCAGAAAGAGCCCAAAACAGAATGGGAGGGGCAGAAAGACCCCACCGTTCCAGCTACCACTTCGGCCCAATCAGGCTCAAAATCTAAAAAGCTCAAGAAGAAAAAAAATGCAGCTCGACGCGAAAAAGAGTCTGCTGGGATATCGACCATTCAAAAATATATTGATTCCCTCGAAAACTATGAACAAAAGGAAAGAACTCTAATTCAATTGAAGGAGTTCTTTACCGTAGAAGCGGCTGAGATTCTGGAGAAGTTAGAAGAAGACTCCGATGACGAGATCCCTATAGTGACCTGCTATGTCGTCCACCTTGGTAGCGACTCTGAGGAAGACTTTGTTTTCCTGAAGAGGACGAGGAGCTCACCACGAAGGCCAACCAAATTCAGCTCAGAAGCGGCAAAACTCTACCGCCAAATCAAGGCAACGCCCCAAAAGGGAAGGAAAAACAAGTCGCTAATGAAGAAGATGGAAGATAGCTTGCTTATGAAGACTCGAGTCCTTCCCCAGTAGACTATAATGTCTTGGTTCATCTCCGGAAGCTTCCGTCTCTCTTAAGCATCTATGATGCTCTGGTCCTGTCCAAGGATCTTAGAGATATTCTCATTCATGTTCTACAAAACCCCGAGCGGTACCAGGCTTGCTTTGCGGAAATTAATATCAATAAGGCCCAGTACACTCTGCATACAGCCGCGGTCATATTTAAGGATGAAGACCTATTAGTGGGAACAGCTGAGCACAACCAACTGCTTTACGTGACAGGGTACAACGACGGAGATCGGATTAATCGCTTATTGATTGATCTGGGGTCCTCAGTGAAAATCATGAACTTGCGGACTTTAAAGTGTTTGTCAATGGACATCTGACACCTGTCAAGAGAGAGGATTGTCATCCAGGGCTTCAATCAAAACTGCCAGCAAGTTCTGGGATCCATACCTTTGCCGATCAGGTTTGGGGACATGCAAACCGAAGCTAAGATATACGTGATCGACACCAACACATCGTATAAGATCCTCCTGGGATGACCGTGGCTTCATGATTATGGCATCGTTCCATCAACTCTCTATCAGTGCATGAAGTATACTAAAAATGGTGAAGAAAGACGCATTGATGGGGACATCCAGCCGTTCGTTGTGGATGAAGTCCAATACGAAGATTCTCGGTACTTTGTGAACCTCCAAAGTGCTGAGCCACAGCGGACCATAGAAAGAACGACCCCGAATCTCAAAAGCAAATCTGAGCCGGCTCTCACTTTCAAAAGCAAAAACACCAATGTGCGTCCGTGTTTCGGCAGTGACACTGATGAGTCTGACGCTAGAAGACCATCCTTCCGTAAAACTTGCCCCCATTTCGATAGAGATACGGACGAGTCTAATATTGAAGTCATCCGGCAGCAAAATTCACCCTCGTTTAGGCAGTGACACTGAAGAATCAGAAGAAGAGAATCTGTCTTGCAATAGCTGTGCAAATCGGGCTCCCATGCAAAAAAAGAAACTAAGAGAGACCTTCGAAGTTACGAAAGGGTCCCTAGCCGTCACAAGGGTGCCGGAGCAGATGTGCAAAGAGCTCGATGCATTTTCAATCTCCACCGTGGACCAGCTGAAGACCTTCTATATTCCCAGAAGAAAGAGTGGACAGAAGAGCATTCTGTTTTATGGGTCAAGTCCTGTCGTGCACCCGGACGATTTGTCTGTTACGTGCCTTCTCTATGAAAGAGACATAAGAGCCGTCCTAAACCCCAGATATTATGTGCCCGAGATGCGGGAATATTTTAAAAAGTGTGGATGTCGGTTATATCAAACGGACTCCGAAGCGAAGTTTGATGAGGGGCTGTGGCACCCGCCTCAGTTTCGAGCACTCATCGATGGATGAATCCCAGATAGACGGGGCATAGGTTTCATTCAACCTGACATCAAGGCACGCTACATGATCCATATTGGTGAAGCCAGTGAAGAGTCAAATGATGAAGATGGGCTAGCCAAGCCAAAAGAAGTCACTCAAGGGTTCAAAAATGGAGGACAAGCAACCTTCGACGAGCTAACCAAGAATGATTTGGGAACGCCCGATAATCCAAGGCCGACCTACATCAGCGCACTCTTGTCAGAGGAAATGAAAGAGCAGATAATCGCCCTGCTGCATGAGTTCACTGACTGCTTCGCGTAGATGTACAAAGAAATGCCTGGCATCTCTCCTGAAGTGGCCGTGCATAAGCTGGCTATATCTCCTGATGCTAAGCCAATCAAACAAGCTCCTCAAAGAACGAGAAGAGAACTGCAAGAAAAGGTCATTGAGAAAACCAATAAACTCATCGATGCCGGTTTCATCAGAGAAGAGAAATATGCAGACCGGATCGCATGCATCATCCTAGTGACAAAAGAAGAATGGGAAGATCTGAGTCTGCGTCGATTTCAGAAACCTTAACAAGGCATGCCCTAAAGATGATTTCCCACTACCAGACATGGAAATGATGGTCGACGATACCTCAAATTACAAGCTGTTCACCTTCATAAATGGCTCATCTGGATATAACCAGTTCAAGATGTCGTCCGAGGATGAGAAACACACAGCGTTTCGAACCCCGATCGGGATATACTGCTATAAGGTGATGCCGTTCGGACTGAAGAATGCAAGCGCCACATATCAAAGGGAAATGATCAAAATCTTTGATGACTTAATCCATAAGGTCGTCAATGTTATGTTGATAATTTGGTCGTCAAGAAAAAAGCCAAGGCCGATCACATCTGAGATCTCAGGACCATTTTCACCTGACTGAGGGAATACGGTCTTAAGATGAATCCTCTGAAGTGCGCTTTTGGCATGTCGTCGGGAAAATTCTTCGGCTTCATAGTCCAATATCGAGGGATCGAAATTGACCCATCAAAGATAAAGGCCATCATAAAGATACCTCCTCCGAAGAATCTGACGCAGCTAAGATCCTTTCAAGGAAAACTCGCTTACATAGGAAGGTTCATCTCGAACCTATCAGGGAGATGTCAGCCTTTCTCAAAGCTCATGAAGAAAGGAGCTCCCTTTTTCTGGGATGTCGAATATCAAGTAGCATTTGAAAGTATCAAACAGTACCTGTTGCACCCTCCAATGCTTGCTGCTTTTATTCCAAATAAACCGTTGATTCTCTATACTACCACGATAGATGAGTTACTCGGTGCGCTCCTTGCCCAGAACAATGAGGAGGGAAAAGAAAATGCCATCTACTACCTCAGTCGAACTTTATTCAGGGCGGAACACAACTATTCTTCGATCCAAAGAAATGCCTGGCTCTGATATTCGCTGTGAAGAAGCTGATGCACTATTTGCTCGCTCATCGGGTTATGCTGATCTCCAAGGTCGACCCGCTCAATCACTTAATTTCCAAAGCAAGCCTAGCCGGTAGAATGGCAAGATGGACTGTCATGCTCGTTGAATTCGACATAATCTATACTCTTTATAAAGCGGTAAAAGGGCAAGCCCTTGCCGACTTCCTTGCTGCTCATCCCATACGAGAAGAA
The DNA here is from genome assembly GCA_030015575.1 of Agapanthus africanus. Taxonomy (NCBI): domain Eukaryota; kingdom Viridiplantae; phylum Streptophyta; class Magnoliopsida; order Asparagales; family Amaryllidaceae; genus Agapanthus; species Agapanthus africanus. Next base: position 323,225,840 of record CM057349.1, on the reverse strand, counting down.
TCACTGCTCAATTGCGAGTTATCCGACGAACAATTGCTGCACCACGAGGTTGATGAGCCATGTTGGGAACTCTACTTCGATGGAGCCTCATCAATAAGAAGCTCCAGCAAATCAAGCATCCCGTAGATAAAAGCAGGGATAGCATTGGTGTTCATCACTCCATCGATAGGAACCTTAAGACATTCTTTTGCTCTCATAAAGCCTCGCACAAACAACGATGCTAAGTATGGAGCTCTGATAGCTGGTGTCTAGCTCGCCATAGAAATGGAAATCCTTCGGCTATGGGTCTACGGTGATTCCTGCAGGGTTACTTAGCACAATAGTAAGGTTTCGGGAGGATCGTCCATGCCATTTTCAAATTTTTTCCATGCTACTTAACCCTAACCCTAGAACCTTAACTTGAGATTTAGATGATAACATATGTAAACAAATTTACAACTAAGTGAATGCGGAATACAACCTTTGTAGACCGGTCCTTCACTTCAAATGCTCCAAGTAGTGGTCCCTTCGCTGCGATCAAAGAACTCCCGAACTCATGAGAGGTTCCACAAGGTGAATGATGCATGCATTCTAGAAGTCTTCAAAATCCAAGATGATCTACGTCGAGGAAACACGGAGTCAAGCTTTCTCTTCACTAATATGGAACTAGTGAAGCTAACACCCTAAACTATATGGTTAGTATAGAAGAGGATGATGAAGAAGGAATTTTGCTCACTTTAGAATTTAATTTCTCACTATTTTTCTTCACTTGCTAAAAACTAGAAAGCTCTCACTTGAGCTTGAAGAAGATGAAGCAAATGAAAAATGAGAGAGAGTGAGATTAGAAATGCAACCATGGTGAGTATATGTCATTGCTAACCCTTGAAGAGAATAAACCATGGTAAGAGATAATGGTTAGGTTTATAAATATCTAAAGAAAAACAAAAATGGTGGACTAAGTCAATGGTTATCCATTGCTAGCAACCATGACAAATTCCATTCATTTTTGAATTTCTTAAATAAATAAAAACCTAGATATTATCTCATATATGGTGTAAGTCTCATACACCCATGTTATATATATAACCTAGCATGTCACAATAATATATATCATATATATATTATTTATGTAACAAAAGAAAACAATACAATAAACATATATCACATACATGTTAAATGTATCAAAATACTTAAGTGAGCATATATTAGTTAATGTAATTAAATATATCAAATATATAATTATACATTAAATTATTAAATCAATACTTGATTTAATAATCCGGTTATATCTCATATAACCGACTAATATAAAATGTATCATTTCGTCGAATCAACACTTGATCCGATGACCCGGCTATATCACATATAACCAGCCGATATCACATATCGCGAGAATAGAATACGGTATCACATACACGTATTAATTCGGTCCCGTACATATCACATATGTGCTCCTATTTCATTTTGCCTGAGCCAGGAAACCTCTGTGTAGGACTCTAAAGACTTGTCAATACGCCGGCAGTAGGTGATGATCACATCAAACACCCACAAGCCGCAAGTGGTCAGCTAAACGTAACGGCCATCCGGGTATTGAGCGATCAGAAGATCAACAAGCAAGCCTTCTCACACTCCTGTGAATCCAATCAGTAACACTATCGTACAGTCCTGTCTCTTCATCTGATATGTCGCATATCCAGTCTAGGGGTGGTAAACGTCAAACCCCAGTAATCGATAAGTCGTGCTGACGTGAGGCTCATAACGGGTCGAGAAACTACTGATAACACTTACCAGTAGATCTCCATAGCAGCCCAGACCAGGGACTTCCAGTTATAGCCAATCGAGTACAGCGCAACATCAACCCCCAATACCGGGAGAGACGAAACCCCTCCTATCGCTTATTGCCTCCATGTGATTCGGGACTGTACCCAAATGCCACCGATTTGCACGTTCTCTTGAACGTGGTAAGGTGGAAATCAAAGCATAGTGGGAATCACACAAGACTCTATGACGATCTCGGGTCTACAGACTAATATGTACCAGTGTCACCAAAGAACTGCTATCTGACGATAGGTATAATACCAACTAGGAGTTCTCGGAGAGTCCGTTCAGTGTACCCAGTCTCCACTGAGCACCCGTATACCTCCTTTAATGTCGAACACCAATGGATGTGGGATCATCCATCGCCCATCATATGGGTCAAGAAGCGTATACGCTAGTCTACTCTGGAATATTGATGCCCTGTCTCGATACACGCTCAACTAGGAACAATTAAAGGATGTACTTGTGGACTACCCTAGACCCACTAGTATGACCTCCATCATAGTCCTAGTAGTCAAGTACACATCCTAAGGGCTTTATCAACATGTGAGAGCAAGACAGTATCACAATACAAGTCAACATGTTAAGACAAAGAGCAACCAGATAGCATACTATCATGTCGAGCAAGAAAGTCCTCTCTATATATGTCCAAGCATCCACTATAATATACATCATATGTACAATAATGGCCTCTACGGCATATACATAACTAACAATCTCCCACTTGCATTAAGACCAGCTGTTGTAGTATCTCATACCCAACATCCCGAAGAGTCTCTCAAATTGTATCTGGGGTATCGCCTTGGTGAGTGGATCCGCAGTGTTGTTCTTCGTGTCAACTCTCCTAACCTCGATCTCCCGGCGATCAACTATCTCCCAGATCAGGTGATACCGCCTCAGAATATGCATGGATCTCTAATGGAACCTGGGTTCCTTAGCTAAAGCCACAGCTCCATTGTTATCACAATACAAAGGTATTGGATGCTCAATGGACGGAACCACACCAAGTTCGTTTATGAACTTCTTCATCCAGACAGCCTCTTTGGCAACATCGTTGGCAGTGATGTATTCAGCCTCCATCGTCGAGTCTGCCATAGTTTCCTATTTGGAACTCTTCGAGCATACCGCCCCTCCATTAAGGGTAAAGACAAATCCCGAGTGCGACTTAGAGTCGTCCTTATCACTCTGGAATCTTTAATCGGTAAAGGACTCCACTTAGAGTTCTCTATTACCATACACGCATCTCTTCAGTTCTTCTCAAGTACTTGAGAATGCTCTTCACAGCTGTCCAGTGACTCTCTCCAGGATCTGCTCGATACCTACTCACTACACTTAGTGAGTATGCTACATCGGGTCTGGTAAATAGCATCGCGTACATGATAGAGCCTACTGCTGAAGCATAAGGTATCCCTTGCATGCGAGCTCTCTCCAAATCAGTCTTGGGAGACATCTCTTTAGATAGAGTGAGTCCAGAGATCGTGGGTAAATTCCCACGCTTGGATTCTTCCATACTAAGCCTCTTTAGTATGGTGTCAATATACCTGGATTGGGACAATCCCCTTATCCGTTTAGATCTATCTCTATAAATCTTAATCCCCAAGATGTATGAAGCATCACCTAGATCTTTCATTGAGAATCTATGTGATAAGAAGAGCTTGACCGAGTGCAGTATAGGAATATCATTTCCTATCAAGAGTATGTCATCCACGTACAATACGAGGAAGACAACCTTACTCTCTGCCACCTTCTTGTATACAGAAGGTTCATCTACGTTTTTGATGAAGTCAAACTCTTTTACTACTGCATCAAAACAGATGTTCCAACTCCGCGATACCTGGTTTAACCCGTAGATGGATTTAAGCAGCTTGCACACCTTTCCGCTGCTCCCACTATCTACGAAGCCCTATGGCTGAGTCATGTACACGTACTCTTCTAAATCACTATTTAGAAAGGCGGTCTTAACATACATTTGCCAGATTTCGTAGTCATGGTATGCAACGATGGCAAGTAGGATCCGGATGGATTTAAGCATAGCCGCTGGAGAAAAGGTTTCATCATAATCCACACCTGGACGTTGAAGAAAACCCTTTGGAACAAGTCTAGCTTTGAAAGTCTCAACTTATCCATCTACACCAAGTTTCTTCTTAAATATCCATTTGCTTCCAATGGGTTTTACCCCTTCAGGAGCAACTTCCAAAGTCCATATTTTGTTGGTGTACATGGATTCCATCTCAGATCGCATTGCATCCAACCATTTCATAGAGTCCCCACTCGTGATGGCCTGCTCGAAGCTAGTTGGGTCATCATCTTCCATGATGCAATCCTCGCTTCTACCATCAATGAGAAAACCGTAGTATCTCTCAGGTGGATGAGGAACCCTACTAGATCGGCGGAGAGGCTGAGGTTCGTTGGGAACTATTGAATTCTCTGGTTCCAATAAATCATCAGTTGTAGTTTGTGCCGTTGGAACTTCTTCCAGCTCTACCTCTTCGCCACTAATTTCTTTTACAAGAAATTCCTTTTCTAAAAAGGTGGCATATTGAGAAACAAACACCTTTTGTTCCTCACCATGGTAGAAAATATATCCATAGGAATCTTTTGGATATCCCATAAACTTACATAGATCTGATCTTGCCTCGAGTTTGTCCGTATTTTGCTTTTTAATATAGGCCGGACAACCCCATATCTTAACTCGTTTAAGAGATGGTCTCTTCCCATTCCATTGCTCATATAGAGTGGTAGGCATTGATTTCATTGGAACTCTATTCAATAGGCGTGCGGCTGTCTCTAGCGCATAACCCCAAAAGGAAATAGGTAACTCGGCGGTGCTCATCATAGAGCGCACCATATCTAATAGGGTGCGATTCCTCCGTTCCGATACACCGTTGTGCTGTGGTGTATACGGAGGAGTAAGCTGAGAGAGAATCCCATTCTCTTTTAGATAGTCACGGAATTCCGTGCTCAAGTATTCTCCTCCCCGATTAGATCGAAGGATTTTAATACTTTTACCCGTCTGGTTCTCAACTTCATGCTTATATTCTTTGAATTTCTCAAAAGTTTTAGACTTGTGTTTCATCAGGAACACATGTCCGTATCTTGAGAGATCGTCAATGAATGTAATGAAGTATGAGGAACCATTCCTCGCATGTGTAGACATGGGACCACATACATCACTATGTATCAGTCCCAAGAGTTCCGTAACTCTTTCTCTGTATCCACTAAACGGAGTTTTGGTCATTTTGCCTTTGAGACATGACTGGCAAGTGTCATAAGATGAAAATTCGAACGGATTCAAATATCCATCCTTATGTAACTTAGCTAGTCGTGTCGTATTGATATGACCTAGTCTACAATGCCACAAGAAAGATTCGTTCATTTCTGAACTCTTCCTCTTGTGTGTGTTTTGTGCATTAAGAACTGTGGTTTGATTTAGAACTTATATGCCATTATTTAACGAGCTTGATCCAATCAACTTTTGATTCAGGAAGATGTTCATAACATTATCCTGTACTACAAAATTATATCCTTCTTTACTTAATAAAGAAACTGATATAAGATTGCATATCAGGGTCGGAATGTAATAGCATTCGTTCAGAATCAATGTATTACTATTTGGCAACACAAGGTGATATTCGCCAACTGCTTTGGCTGAAACATTTGCACCATTCCCTGCTCTTACGGAATGATCACCCATTCCCAGTTCCCTACCTTTTCTTAGCCCATGTAACATATTACATATATGGGATCCTGATTCGGTATCTAATACCCAGGACGTAGAGTGAACTGAGAAACAGTTCTCGATAACTAACACACCCGAAGAAGATGTATCAACATGCTTATTCTTCGTTTGGGTGAAGTGGGAATCCGGATATCTTTTTATTCCCTGCTTAGCCTTATAACAATTATAAGAAAGAACGGAACCAACGCTCCCCTGCACAGTATAACAAGCCGGTTCAGTCAATATATCCATAATATTATCTTGATTAAGGCCTAATATGGTCGCTACTGGAGAAAGAGAGAAGAAAACATTTTAGCGTACGCTCTTGCAAGATTAGATTGTTTATTATCTTATCTAATCAGGATGGCTCCCACTGTTTTTATCAAATCTTCCTTCAACCCCTTAAAGGTAAGACTAGCCGGGATTAATTACACCCTATAAGTTCGCCAATCTTTCGGCCAGGCCAGTGTTAGTACTTTGAGGGAGGTTCCACATGCTTTCGCACGGACCTGATTAAAATAAATCTCGTTTTCCCATAGGCATAACCCCGTTAACACCTTTCTAGACACCTACTTGATCGGCTAATTGTCACGTGTAAAACTCTCCCAGGAGTAACTCTTACTCGCAGTGGGTATCGGGATCCAACTATCTCATAGAAGGTATGCAATCTCATTGCAAATTTCAACACTTGAAATTCCCGATAATACTTTTGCCCCTAGTGACTTATGACCTTAACTATGGACAACAAATGATAAGCACTAGTCAAGTTCTACCCGTCATTTCTTGATTAATTAGACCCGCCCACTTGACCCTTAACTATGGTCAACAAAGTCATATGACTGTCCAAATTAATCGCATCATATGCTCTGTAGGAAGACATCACTCAGCTACCGTACACTGCGCCTTAACTATGGTCAACAAACGTAGCACGAATACTAAGTACTCTACTTCCTAAAATGACGAAGGGTTACGACAGGCTTTTCAGAAAACCTTTTGCGTAATGAACTTGATATCGTTGTAGAAATAAGTGATTTTGAAAAGTAGTGTTTTTGAGGCCTTTACTAGTTTTGCTAAAGAGATCACTCCCGGTGAAGGGATCGTCGGCTCTTTCCTTATCGAATAAGGTGCTGGAAATTCTACAAGGAATACCGCTATGCAAAGCAAGAACTATAGAAGCAATCAAAAAACAAAACCGAGTGAGTTGTAGCATCTGCTAGTTTCTCTAAAGAGGTCACTCCCGGTGAAGGGATCTCGGCTCTTTCCTTATCGAATAAGGTGTTGGATATTCATAAAAGGAATACCACTATGCAAAACAAAAACTAGAGCTACCCTTTTTGAAAATTTGATTCTACAACATCTTTTAGGTTTCTTTTTCTTTCATTAATCTCATTAATGAAGTCCCATCATTTATGCTTCCTAAGCATCACAGAAGAAACGAAAATACAACGTACGCTTATACCATTCGCATTCGCCATAGTGTCCCGTTATGCACCGTTAGGTTACTTAACTAACGACATAGCTGGACGGGACTAGCGCGGGTGCAAAACATAAGCAACGTTTATTATATATCATATATATAATAATAAATCATTCGTCTCATCATATAAAGTGATCACATCACAGAATATCAGCAGCAGAAGATAACATATGAAATATTGGATATACTAGGAGATCTGTATTTTGTATTTAGCCAATAATAGAAAATACGGATTCCACGGTCGCGATGAATAGCCAAACCTACATCCCTAGACCCCTACGAGAGCGGCAAACAACCCTACCAATTCTAGAGTTAGGAGACCCGGACTCGACTCCTCGAGATGGTCTCCCACTGGACTATAGAACCCGGTTACTTGTGCTCCCCACCTTGGGTCCATCCTAATGCGGAAAAGTAAATAATATACATCGATGGTGACATCATCCTCAACCCGGAAGTGCCCTAATAAAAGAATATTACATACAATGAATTTTACATGAATGAAAATAAAAACTCTCATCTCACATAAAAACCCCGGCTATTCAGAACACGACGATCCAATATAACATATCACAGCAACACATAATATCACATGTCATCAACGTAAGTAAATATGCGTATCCTAATTGTCGTTGACATATAGCAACGAAACCGGCGATAAACCATATATTATACTTACGGTCGCAGAAAAGAAAATGTCAAAGTAGAACATTTGGAATCCACAATCACCTTAGACATCATAAACCCGAAATATCACATACTTCGCATTTCATGCCTAACAATATGAATTCCAAATATTGTATCACATTCCACAAATAGTTAGACGATATTAAACATTCCGATCGAATCAATAAACACCCAAAAATTCCCAAAAAGCTCAACACTTGAGCGTAGTTTAAAAGCACCCATCACATGCCACAGTACCTATGGACCAACCGTAGAAGGGTCAACCCTTGCCTCACCTATGGCGCCGCGGAACTACCGCAAATCCTAAGGTTTAGTGGCGATTCTTACGGTCACATAATCGAGTTAGGATTTCGTTCTTTTAGAGGGTCCATCGAATCACTTGGATGATATTTGAATGTATTTTAACTATGAAAAAATCCAACTCTTGGAAAATTTTCCAGCGAGGGTTAAAGTGTGTATCTGATATCCATTCAAACTTTTTAACACCGTCTAAATAACCCGAAAACATGTTAGAATTACGACTATGAAACACTCTGAATTGCCTTTATTGAAAATTAACATCTCATGCAATTTTAGAAAAAACTAGCAACACCTGAAACACCAAAACCTAGAGACCAGACCACAGAACAAAAACGAACCCCAGAAAACACTGTTTGGTCGGCCTCACCGGTTTTTTTGGCTATGTGCTTGGGTCAAATCCGGCCAAATGTATTCGTTTTTGTTATGTGTTCATGTTACATCTCATATAACATTCTACAGTTGCTAAAAAAAATTTCAACGACTTTAAAAAAAAACAGAAACTGGGTTATAACGTTTCAAGTTTCGGAGTTGTTTCGGTTTCGTAATTCTACAACATTGTCTAAATCTCTAGCTTGGCTCTGATACCACTGTAGGGTTACTTAGCACAACAGCAAGGTTTCCGGGAGTATCGTCCATGCCATTTTCAAATTTTTTTCCATGCTACTTAACCCTAACCCTAAAATCTTAACTTGAGATTTAGATGATAACATATGTAAACAACATTACAACTAAGTGAATGCGGAATACAACATTTGTAGACCGGTCCTTCACTTCAAATTCTCCAATTAGTGGTCCCTTCCCTGCGATCAAAGAACTCCCGGACCCATGAGAGGCTCCACAAGGTAAATGATGCATGCTTGCTAGAAGTCTTCAAAATCAAAGATGATCTACGTCGAGCAAACACGGACTCAAGCTTTCTCTTCACTAATATGGAACTAGTGAAGATAACACCCTAAACAATATGGCTAGTATAGAAGAGGATTATGAAGTGGGAGTTTTGCTCACTTTAGAATTTAATTTCTCACTATTTTTCTTCACTTGCTAAAAACTAGAAAGCTCTCACTTGAGCTTGAAGAAGATGAAGCAAATGAAAAATGAGAGAGAGTGAGGTTAGAAATGCAATCATGGTGAGTATATGTCATGACTAACCCTTGTAGAGAATAAACCATGGTTAAGTTTACAAATATCTAAAGAAAAACAAAAATGGTGAACTAAGTCAATGGTTATCCATTGCTAGCAACCATGACAAATTCCATTCATTTTTGAATTTCTTAAATAAATAAAAACCTAGATATTCTCTCATATACGGTGTAAGTCTCATACACCCATGTTGCATATATAACCTAGCATGTCACAATAATATATATCACATATATATTATTTATGTAATAAAAGAAAACAATACAATAAGCATATATCACATATATATTAAATGTATCAATAGTGAGAAAAAGAAATACTTAAGTGAGCATATATTGGTTAATGTAATTTAGTATATCAAATATATAATTATACATTAAATTATTAAATCAATACTTGATTTAATAATCCGGCTATATCTCATATAACTGACTAATATAAAATGTATCATTTCATCGAATCAACACATGGTCCGATGACCCGGCTATATCACATATAACTGGACGATATCACATGTCGCGAGAATAGAAACTGTATCACATACACGTATTAATCTTGGTCCCGCACATATCGCATATGTGCTCCTACTTCGTTTTCCTCAGCCAGGAAACCTCTGTGTGGGACTCTAAAGACTCATCAATACGCCGGCAGTAGGTGATGATCACATCAAACACCCATAAGCCGCAAGCGGTCAGCTAAACGTAACGGCCACCCGGGTATTGAGCGATAAGAAGATCAACAAGCAAGCCTTCTCACACTCCTGTGAATCCAATCAGTAACACTACCGTACAGTCCGGTCTCTTCATCTGATATGTCGCATATCCAGTCTAGGGGTGGTAAATGTCAGACCCTAGTAACCGGTAAGTCGTGCCGATGTGAGGCTCATAACGGGTCGAGAAACTACTGATAACACTTACCAGTAGATCTCCATAGCAGCCCCGGCCAGGGACTTCCAGTTATAACCAATCAAGTACAACGCAACATAAACCCCCAATACCGGGAGAGATGAAACCCCTCCTATTGCTCATTGCCTCCATGTGATTCGGGACTGTACCCAAAAGCCACCGTTTTGTACGTTCTCCTGAACGTGGTAAGGTGGAAATCAAAGCACAGTAGGAATCACACAAGACTCTATAACGATCTCGGGTCTACAGACTAACCTGTACCGGTGCCACCGGAGAACTGCTATCTGACGATAGGTATAATACCAACTAAGAGTTCTCGGCGAGTCCGTTCAGTGTACCTAGTCTCCACTGAGCACCCGTATACCTCCTTTGATGTCAAACACCAATGGATGTGGGATTATCTATCGCCTATCATATGGGTCAAGAAGCGTATACGCTAGTCTACTCTGGAATATCGATGCCCTATCTCGATACACCCTCGACTAGGAACAATTAAAGGATATACTTATGGACTACCCTGGCCCCACTAGTATGATCTCCATCATAGTCCTAGTAGTCAAATACACATCCTAATGGCTTTATCAACATGTGAGAGCAAGACAGTATCACAATACAAGTCAACATGTTAAAACAAAGAGCAACCAGATAGCATACTATCATGTCGAGCAAGAAAGTCCTCTCTATATATGTCCAAGCATCCACTATAATATACATCATATGTACAATAATGGCCTCTACGGCATATACATAACTAACAATTCCCAGCTTGTCGTCAACCAAGTAAGCGGCGACTATAAGATATACAAACCAGAATTAGCTCGGTACAGAAGACGGGTGGCGGAGCTCATGAAACAGTTCACCCACATTGAACTGATAAGAGTTCCTAGAGCGTTGAATGGAAAAGCTGACGTACTCGCTCGCTTAGCCAAGGAGCCGGCTGATCCCGATATGGATGAAATTCTGATAACAGTCAGAAGCTGGCAAATTCTACCTCCAGTCTCTCTGCATAAAGAAGGAAATATAAATGTCACGACCCGTAATTTACCACGTGATCGACACTTAAATTACGCAACGTCTAAAGGCGTAACGTAAATCAAGTAAACCGAAGCCCAGAAAATCTAAACCTTTTTGCGGAAAATAGTGGGGGTGCAATTTTGAAATAAAGGTATAATGAATCATGTTTTTCTTTAAATGCATAGATAATGAAACATGAAAATGCAAGTGGATTATACTAGAGTTGAAAACATGTTTCGTCTTTAAAAATTTGGGCAGCACCTCCCTTTTATATTTTGATCTAAAACATATACATAACAATATATAGGCATCCCCAAACGGGAGCTAGCTCTTCGCCAACTGGCGGAATCACAACCACGCAATAACATATATACGACGCCCAACGGCGAAGAATCAACCTAGAAAGAACAAATAAAGAAGCAAGACATCAAAACTCAAGAAAGCGATCATAAACCCATCACTATAAGTCTCGCACAATACCCAAGTCTGACTAGGTCTACCAATATACAATTCTAGTTCTCTGATTTGATTTGATTTGATCTGATGGAGTTTGTCAAGATACAACGGAATATAAAAGTACGAGAGTGGGCACGATCCAACATGTGTCCCACCTATCAAAGCAAAACACTCTAGATGAAGCTGTGTGCCAGTAATACCGCAACTGATCCCAAGTGGTCAAACCTGCAAGAACTGTGGCACAACGGGGGTGAGTTGCCAACTCGTGAGTATAAAACATCAGCAAGTAGAAATCGAATAAAACAACGATTTCCTAGGTCACTATATCTTGAAGGTAATACTATGTTATCTATGGTGACCATGTATGCATATATGTCAACAATCGAGTCAATGCAATGACATATATAAATAAACATCCGACATCATATGCCTGTAAGTATGTGGATATAATCTACGTGTCCATCAACGACACAAACAATATCATGGAACCAGAGTGTCCCACACCGACACTCGAACAGCATGAAAACATATGACTATATATATATTGTTAGTGTATATGCCCTAGGGGCCATTATTGTATCATACTAGTTTGTATATTACTTAATGGAAGCTTAGGATATTCATATGTATATAACAGTCTTGCTAAACATGGTAGTATGCTACTTGGTTTTTCTATCTTAATATGTGAGTATACGTATTGATAGAGCTCTTAGGATCTTGCTTGACTACCAGCGTTGTGATGGCAGTCACACTAGTGGGGGCTGGGTAGTCTACAAGCACATCCTTTTTCAGGTCCCTAGTCGTAGGATTATCGAGACAGGGCATCGATACTCCGGAGTAGACTAGTGTGTACGCTTCTCATCCCAGTTGGGGAGATGGTCTGTCCCACAGCCATCAGTACGTCATACTGGAGATAGTATACAGGTGCTCGTTGGGTTACGGGTACACCGGACAGGACTCGCAGGGAACTGTAGGTTGGTTTTATACCAGTCGTCAGTTAACAGTTTCCAGGTGACATGAGTACAGCATAGTCCGCAGACTTGATACTGCTACTTCGCCTCTAGTGTATCCCACTGTTCTTAGATTGCTACCCTACCACGGCTCAAAGGAGTTGTGCAAACAGGTAGCAGTTGGGTGCAGTCCCGAGCACTTGGAGGCAGTGGCGGTTAGACAGGATTCGTCTCTCCCGGTATTGGGAGTTGATATCGCGCTGTTTCAGAAAGCCATTACGTAAAGTCCCTGGCCAGGGCAAGCGAGATTTACTGGTAGGTTCCAGTAGTTTCTCAGGGTGTAATGGGCTTCACTCCGACACGACTTATACCGCTATTAGTGGACTGACGCTTGCCGCCCCCTAGGCCTGATATGCGATAGTCTTAGACGAACAGACCGGACAGTACGGAGATTATTGCATCAGGCTCAGTAGGAGTTCGGATGGGTTTCCTCATCGGCCTTCTTATCGACATCTACCTAGGGACCATTACGTACAGCTAGTGCCACTTGCGATCTATGGTTAAACCCACTGCCAGCGTAGTAGTCGAGTCATTAGAGTCCCACACAGAGAGTTTTCCTGCTCGAGGCGAAACGATATAGAGGTCGTATGGTTTTACGACAAGGATTCGGACGCATACGTGTGTTTTCGCACGTACGACTTTCGGACAGTTTTTACTAGTCAGCTTTGGTTTAAGCCAGATTCTAGTATCGGGATATCGGATTTATCCAGTATAAAGTTTTTCCGTATTTTCACGGATAGGAGGGGCGTTCTCGTAATTTCACGAGAAGCTTCTAGAAGATGGTGACTTGGGGGTTTAAGTGGCATATGCATTAAATGAGATTAGTGACTCATTTGTGTGATTCATCCATGTCATTAATGCATCATAAATGCTTAATGACTCATGGAGATGAATCACCCATTTGTATTTATGAAGCATGGTTGTTAAATCCTATTTTCTATTTATTTGATAAAGATTAATGCTTCATATATATCATGATAGATCACAATCTCATTCTCATTCTCATGCTCACCTTCTCTCTCCTCAAGCTCTCTCTCTTCAAACCCTAATCCTACCACTCATGTGTTGAGACCAAGAATTAGTATAGACTAATTAATCCATAATCCAACTCTATATCACCTAAGTTACTTAGATTAGCACTTTAAGAAACCTAGTTACCTCAAGTTAGAGATAAAGCTTGGAGTAAAGCTCTCGGGTGGATCGTCTACTACTTGGAGAAGGCCGAGGAGGAGGTGGAGAACGAAAAGTCGAAGGACACGGTTCATTAGGTATAATCACTTCACATAGTAGTTTAGAACTCCTATGCTTTTGTTAATTATTGTTTAGCAACGATTCTTGCGGATTAGTCGATGTTATTGCAAAGAACAAGATCGTTTTTCATATTTCCGCCTCCCCGCAAGTAGTGGGGTGTAGTACATCGACTTACAGTGGTATCAGAGCCTCGCTAAACAATAATTAACTCATTAGCAAAGTCGTATGAATTTTGAACGCAAAACGAACCGGAAAACACATCGATATCACCATGTTTCTGTCGAATTTAAAACAGGCTCTAAAAATTTTTCAAGTTGCTGCAGAATAACAAGCAGAGAGATATAAGAACACTGGAGAAAAATGGGTTACTGAATCGGCCATACAGCCGCGGAACCGCAGCCGATCCCACCGATCCACCGCGGATCCGCTGCCGAGTTGGGGCCGATTCGACCCAGTTTGCTCTAGTTATTCTTTTGTGATATTTTTGTATTTTCTGGAATGTTTATTTTCTGCTCAAATCTCAGGTGCATAGAGAAGTTTTGGGAGTAGAATCTGATATGTTTGCTCGATCGAAATTATACGATATTTGCTAATTTGATTATATCTGTGATTGTATAATGTGTTCGTAAACCTCTCCTAACTGCTAGTATGTCGGTTGGCAGGGGGTTGCACATTTCTGTAATGGATTTTAACTGTTTGTGATTATGAACTGTACTGGATTGTTGTGATGATTAGCCGGGGTTTTGAGATGGGTTATTATTTTAATTCATTCAATGTAATTGTAATATGTTGTAATATTATTTTGCGGGGCACATCCAAGTTGCAGTTGTAGCCACCGTTATATTATTTCATTTTACTGTTTTTGCTCCTAGGACAGACCCAAGGTGGGGTGCACAAACTACCGGGTACTTTGAAGTGTTTAGTGGCCTACTCACTTTGTTGAGGGAGACCGCTTCACTTCGGGTACTTGGCGGGTAGTTTGTCGTACCCGTAGGGGTCTAGGGTGGGGTAATGGCTATTCATCACAACTGTGTAATCCGTCTTTTGTTGCAGGCTCAAAGCAAACGCGGATTGCTTGTATATCCAATAATGTTCATCTGAGATCTGGAATGCCTATTATTGCGTCTGACGAATGTACAATATCTATATATGATAGCTATTTAGACGTCACTTATGTTTTACACCCGTGCTAGCCCAGCCCCCGCTCTGTCGTTAGTTAAGTAACCTAACGGGTGATGACGGGACCCAGAGGCGAATGTGGATGGCATAAGAGGACGTTGTATTTTCGTTGTTTTCTGCAATGATAGGTTAATGATGGGACGCATTATTTGTTAGTGTATATGCCCTAGAGGCCATTACTGTATCATACTAGTTTGTATATTACTTAATGGAAGCTTGGGATATTCACCTTGTATATACAATCTTGCTCAAAATAGTAGTATGCTACTTGGTTTGTTTCTACTTCAATGTGTACTTGTGTTTATTTTAGTATATCACCTATACACATTAGTGGAGCCCTTAGGATCTTTGCTTGATTACCAGCGTTGTGATGGCAGTCACACTAGTGGGGCTGGGTAATCTATAAGCACATCCTTATGCAGGTCCCTAGTCGCAGGACTATCGAGACAGGGCATCGATACTCCGGAGTAGACTAGCGCATGCGCTTCTCATCCCAGTGTGGGAGACGTTCTGTCCCACAGCCGTCAGTACGTCGTACTGGAGATAGTATGCGGATGCTCGTTGAGTTACGAGTACACTGGACAGGACTCGTCGGGAACTGACCGGTTGGTATTATACCTATCGTCAGTTATCAGTTCCCAGGTGACATGAGTACAGCTTAGTCCGCTGACTTGACACTGTCACTTCGCCTCGAGTGTGTTCCCACTGTACTTTGATTACTACCCTACCACGGCTCAAAGGAGTCGTGCAAACAGGTAGTAGTTGGGTGCAGTCCCGAAGCACTTGGAGGCAGTGATGGTTAGACAGGATTCGTCTCTCCCGGTATTGGGGGTTGACATCGCGCTGTGTCTAGGAGAGCCATTACACGAGTAGTCCCTGGCCAGGGCAAGCGAGATATACTGGTAGGCTTCTAGTGCTATCTCAGGGTGTATTGGGCTTCACTCCGACACGACTTGTACCGCTATTAGGGGACTGACGTTTACCGCCCCCGTAGGCCCGCCATGCGATGTGTCAGACGAACAGACCGGACTGTACGGAGATTGTCACATTCAGGCTCAGTAGGAGTTCAGATGGGTTTCACCTCGTCAGTCTTCTTGTCGGCATCTACCTGGGGACCGTTATGCACAGCTAGTGCCGCTTGCGGTCTGTGGTTAAACCCACTGCCAGCGTAGTGTCGAGTCTTTAGAGTCCCACACAGAAAGCTATTCTCCTTTAGGCAAAAGAGTAGAGGTCGCATGGTTTTGCGACAGGTCGCATGGTCTTGCGACAGGGTTCAGTCACATCCGTGCACTTGTGCACGTACAGTGTCCGGACAGTTTACACTAGCGGGCTTTGGTTTAAGCCAGATCCTGGTGTACCTTTTGGGATTGGTTTTATCCAGTTTGCATTCGTGTTCCTCGGAACGCGGATGCTGGTGTGTATGCACAGTTGACAGAGAGACAGAGGCAGAGGATTCTCATTAGGGTTGTTGACCATCGACCGTTGACTTTTTGCTCAATCCTAATGAGAATATGATTAACAATTATATTAATTAAGTATTATGGTGACATGGTTGTTGAGGGGTTGACTTTGTTGACTTTGTTGACTTGTTGACTTTGTTGACCGGTTGACTAGGCTTGACTAGTTGACCATCATGATAACAATAGCTATCATTTCATGGCAAAGACTTTTGCTTGCTTGCTCTCTTGTGCAAAATGAGTGCATGAAATGATATGGCTATTGTTGCTTAAACCATCATATAATACTTGATTGCTATGAGGTGTTATGATGGTTTTGGATTATGAGAGCCAAATGAGAAAAGTATTCTCTCATTCTATCATTCTCATTCTCTCTCTTGTTCTTGAGCTCTCATCTTTCTCCTCTTGCTCTTCCTCTCTTGAGTCTATGGTTCACTTGTCTCATGTGTTGAGAACCAAGAACCATAGATAAAATCCCAACAAAACTCTTCTCTACTCACTCTAGTTCACAAGGTTTAGCAAACCGAGTGAACTAGTTTCTTCAAAGTTCGAAGGAGCCAAAGGTAGAAGGTTTCAGGTGGATCGATCTTCGGCGCAAGGAGACGACGAGGAGAAGCCGATTCGGACAACCATCGAGGCTTGAAGACGAAGGAGTTCAAGAAAAGAAAGGTATAACCCCCTAATCGAGTAGTTAATAACTCCTAGTTAGGTTGTAAGTTAGATGTTTAACAAAGATCCGGTTATGAGTCCATGTTACCACCTCTAGAAAATTGTTTTTCACCAAATTCCGCATGCCCGAAAGTACCGGGAGAGATAGCATGGACTTACAGTGGTATCAGAGCCTAGTTAAACTCTATCTAACATGTTAGCAAAGTAACTAGAAGATCGATCAAAGAAAAAGTCCCGAAATAAACCCGGATTTCAAACTTGCTGTCGATTTTTAAAGTGCTGTAAAAGTAATAAATCATGCTTCAAAAATCGACTCAGGGTTTTTATAGCAAACTGCCAAAATTTCCTCCACTGAACCGATCAAAGCGCCGCGGAAACGCGGCGGGAGCGTGCTCCCGCCGCGGTTCCGCGGCCGAGTTGACTCGGCAGTGGGAAATTTTGGTTGCAGTTTGTTCAGAGGGGTATTTTGGGAATTTTGGAATATGTTTTTTCAGCCCAGATTTTCCAGAACGAAAATTTTGTGTTTGGGGCCTAAAATTCCGTATTTTTGATCGAACTTCTAAAAGACTTAAGCTGACGGGTTTTTCTGGAATGTGTATATGAATTCATTGGATTGTCGCGGGTGAATAGCCGGGGGTTGTGAGACGAGAGTTTTCTTTTCTTTCAATTCATGTAAATTTGTAAATTGATGTGATTTTTATTTGTATGGCCGCACAACCGGGTCGGGGTTGTAGCCGTCATTGTATAATTTCTTTTTACTGTTTTTGCTCCTAAGATAGACCCATGGAGGGGGTGCATAAACTACCGGGTATGCCGAAGTGCCGAGTGGCCTACTCACGGGGTTGAGGGAGGTTGATTCGCTTCGGGTACTTGGCGGGTAGTTTGCCGCACCCGTAGGGGTCTTGGGTGGGGTATTGGCTATTCACCGCGACCGTGTAATCTGCTTTTCGTTACAGGCTCGTACGAATTGCGGATTCCTAGTATATCCAATGTATTCATCTGTGATCTGAAATGGCTATCATTGCAATATATCTATATATGATATTATTTAGGCGTTGCTTATGTTTTACAGCCGCGCTAGCCCAGCCCCCGCTCTGTCGTTAGTTAAGTAACCTAACGGGTAATGACGGGGCCCCGTGGCGAATGCGAATGGCATAAGCGTACGTCATATTTTGGTTGTTTTCTGCAATGGTAGGATTTAATGATGGGACGCATTAAAAGAACTAATGCAAGAATATCACGCATTAAAAGAACTAATGCAAGAAAATAAACCAAGTTAAAATCGTTGGAACACTTTCGAAAAACCACTCGGTTCTTTTCAAAACCAACTTTTAAATGCGGAGTTTGAGCCACTCCTTTTAAAAGCTATCTCGTTCCATCGATTATATCAAGTTCACTACGTTCACGGTTTCACCAAAACCATTCGTAGCCCTCCTTCGTTTCGCATGAATGGTCAATAGTATTCAAGCTATGTATGTTGGCCAAAGTCAAGGCATAGTGATTGGTAGCTATTGGGTATTCATGTGTAGCATAGATAGATGCGTTGGTTTGGGACAGTCGTACTGCCATTTTGGCCAAAGTCAAGGGTAGGTACGGATGGATCCAAATTAACCTGGAGAATGACAGGTAGAACTTGACATGTGACTTATGATATTTTGGCCAAAGTCAAGGTCATAAGAGCATGGGGAAAAAATCCGCATCGGGAGTTTCATAAGTACTGAAACTTGCTAGATTTGCATACCATTTGGAGTGTGATGATTCTGGTAGGATTCCTTCAGTTTCGTCACGCGATGATATTTGGATCCCGATCCTACTGTGAGTATATGCTGCTCCTCGGGAAATTTCTCACTAAACGATCAATGCTATAAACCTAGTAGGTGTCTAGAAAGGTGTTAGCGGGGCTACGCCCTCCAGGGAAAAGAGGTTATTTAATTAAGGAACTTCGCGAAAGCGTTGGAAAACCTCCCTCGAAGTACCGACACTGGCCTGGCTGAACGGTTAAGCAAGTATTGTACGGTGAGATTGATCCTGACTAATTCTTCCTTTTTGGTTTGAGGAGGGATTCGAGAAACAGTGGGAGCCATCATGTTTAGACAAATTAAAAACCATTCTAAACTTGCAAGAGCATCATGCTGAGTGTTTCTTCTCTCTCCTAATTGCAGCGACCAATCGACATGACTGGACTTAAGTTACTTCTAGATAAAAACATACTGACAGGGCCAAACTACAAAGATTGGCTCAGGAATGTCAAAATGGCAATCACTTACGACAAGCTGGGGTATCTTCTTACCACCAAAGCTCCCCCTGTCCCAGGTCCCACTTCCAGCATCGCGGATAAGGAAATCCGTAAGACTTGGGAGATTGATAGCGCGAAGGCCAAGTGCCTCGTGCTTGCCTCTATGGACAATGAACATCAGAGGAGGCACGAGAATATGAACCTGGAATCCATATTTCTTCATACAAAAGAACTGTATGGAGAGCAGTCTCGTATCGCAAGATACGAAGCGTCGAAAAAGTTATTTTCGGCAAGGTTGGCCGTCGGATCATCAGTAGCAGAACACATGCTTAAGATGATCGGCTACATTGAGGAGCTCGCGGACCTTGGGACCACATTGGAGAGTGAGCTCTATACGGACATGATTCTCCAGTCCCTTCCTTCCACTTACGCCCGGTTTATACTGAACTTCAACTTACAAGAAAAGGAAGTTGAACTTTCAGAGCTCCTCAACATGCTGAGGAGCGCAGAGGGCACCCTACAGAAAGGTAGGGAAACATCCACTTTGTTTGTAGGAGGATCTTCTTCTTCTAGGTCCAAGGCGAAAGCCAAGGGAAAGAAGAAGAAAGCCCCCGCCAAACCAAGGGGCGGTGTTAGTAAAGTGGATACGAAGGGAAAGTCAAAAGCAACAAAGAAAGCGGGAAAGCTTGTGGATAAGGAAGAATGCTTCTATTGTCATAAGAAAGGACACTGGAAGAATGATTGCAGGGCTTAGAAGGCCAGAACACAGGAATTGAAGCAGGTTGCAGCTTCAGCTTCAGGTGTGTATGTTATTGAAAACTGTCTTTCAATAAACTCTACTTCCTGGGTATTGGATACCGGATCAGGATCTCATATCTGTAATTCTTTGCAGGCGTTGAGAAACCGTAGGGTTTTGAAGGCAGGTGACATGACCCTCAAAGTTGCGAACGGAGCTAGCATGGATGCTAAAGCCGTGGGGGACTATCACCTGGGAATGTCAGATGGACATGTTTTGGTTTTGCGTAATTGTTTTTTTGTACCCAACGCAACTTGTAATATCATTTCTGTATCTTTGGTTTCTAAAGAAGGTTATGAATTTGCGTTTGTAAGCAATGTTGTAAACATTCACCTTAATCAAGTTCTGATTGGGTCAGGTACATTGAGCAATGGTATATACGTATTAAACCAACCACAGATTTTCAATGTCCAGAATACACACAAAAGAAAGTCTCCGGAAATTAATCAGGCTTTCTTATGGCATTGTAGACTGGGTCACATCAATGAGAGAAGGTTGACTAAGTTACATACAGAAGGATATTTAAATCCGTTCGAATATCAATCGTATGCCACTTGTCAATCCTGTCTCAAAGGAAAGATGACAAAGACTCCGTTCACTGGACATGGAGTAAGAGCGAGCGAGCTCTTAGGACTCGTACACAGCGACGTGTGCGGTCCAATGTCTACACATGCGCGAAGCGGTTTTTCTTACTTCATTACTTTTACCGATGACTTTTCAAGGTACGGTTATGTCTTCTTAATGAAACATAAGTCCGAAGCCTTTGGAAAATTCCAGGAATATAAGAATGAAGTAGAAAAACAAACCGGCAAAAGTATCAAGATTCTAAGATCGGATCGAGGTGGAGAATACTTAAGTGCCAAGTTCCTGGACTATTTAAAAGAGAACGGAATTCTCTCTCAGCTTACTCCTCCATACACTCCGCAACATAATGGTGTATCGGAGAGACGGAACCGAACCCTATTGGATATGGTACGGTCCATGATGAGTAACGCTGAGTTACCGCGATCATTCTGGGGGTATGCGCTAGAATCAGCTGCATACCTTTTGAACCGAGTTCCCACTAAGACTGTGCCTACCACACCATATGAGATGTGGTGTGGGAAGAGGCCCTATCTTAATCACATTAAGACATGGGGAAGTCCAGCTTTTGTCAAAAAGCAGCATGCGGACAAGCTCGAGGCACGCTCAGTACAGTGTAAGTTCGTGGGATATCCAAAGAACTCCAAGGGATATTTCTTCTACTGCGAAGAGGAACAAAAGGTTATTGTTTCTCGTCATGCCTACTTTCTAGAACACCAGTTCTTAGAAAAGGAAATTAGTAGGAGCACAGTAGAACTGGAAGAAATTCCAGAACCACCGACTATTACTGAAAGTTTAGTGGAACCAGAAGGTTCAAAAGTACAAGACATTCCTACGCCGCTCCGCAGGCGTAGTAGGCAGTCTCATCCGCCCGAGAGATACTACGGTTTTCTCATAGACGGGGATAGAGAAGATTGCATCATAGATTATGATGAGCCTACTAGCTTCCAGCAGGCCGTTCAGAGCGTTGACTCGGTAAAATGGCTGGATGCAATGCGGACCGAAATGGAGTCCATGTACACCAACAAGGTATGGACGTTGGACATTGCTCCAGACGGAGTAAAACCCGTAGGATGCAAGTGGATCTTCAAAAGGAAGATTGGTGTAGATGGACAGGTTGAGACCTATAAAGCTAGACTTGTTGCAAAGGGTTTTCGTCAAAGACTTGGTTTGGACTATGACGAAACCTTTTCTCCAGTGGCTATGCTGAAATCCATTCGGATCCTTCTTGCCATTGCTGCCTTCCACGATTATGAGATCTGGCAGATGGACGTAAAGACCGCTTTTCTAAATGGAAATTTAGAGGAGTGTGTCTATATGGACCAACCAGAAGGTTTCATTCAGAGTGGGAGCAGCGGAAAGGTGTGCAAGTTGCTTAAGTCCATCTATGGACTAAAGCAGGCATCGTGGAGTTGGAACATCTGTTTTGATGATACGGTCAAGGAATTTGGCTTTATCAAAAATCCAGATGAACCATGCATCTATAGTAGATTTGTAGCGAGAACTGTAGTATTCCTCGTTTTATACGTGGATGACATTCTCTTAATAGGAAATGGCATTCCTATGCTACAATTTGTCAAGGGGTTCTTGTCACACAGGTTCTCCATGAAAGACCTGGGTGATGCCTCATACATCCTGGGGATCCGGATCCATCGTGATAGATCCAAGAGGATATTAGGACTTTCACAGTCCAGGTACATCGACACCATACTGAAGAGATTCAATATGGAAGATTCCAAGCGCGGTAACCTACCGGCTTGTCACGGGATCACCCTCTCTAAAGAGATGTCTCCCAAGACTGATTTGGAGAGGGATCGCATCTCTATTATACCCTACGCTTCTGCGGTAGGCTCTATAATGTATGCAATGTTGTGTACCAGACCGGGTGTAGCTTATGCACTGAGTGTGGTAAGCCGGTATCAGTCAAACCCTGGGGAGAAACACAGGATAGCGGTAAAGAACATTCTCAAGTACCTGAGAAGGACTAAGGAGATGTTCTTGGTGTATGGCGGAAAAGACCTCCAGATCGAGGCCTTTGCTGACTCCAGCTTCCAGAGTGACAAGGATGATTCCAAGTCCATGTCGGGTTTTGTCTTTAGCCTCAATGGAGGGGCGGTGTGTTGGAAGAGTTCCAAACAGGAAACCGTTGCAGACTCGACGATGGAAGCGGAATACATCGCTGCATCTGATGCCGCAAAAGAAGCTGTCTGGATGAGGAAGTTCTTGATAGAACTTCAGGTGGTTCCGTCCATTGTTGATCCAATACCTCTGTATTGCGACAACAACGGGGCTATAGCTTTAGCGAAGGAACCCAGGTCCCATCAGAGATCCAGACACATCTTGAGGCGGTATCACCTGATCAGGGAGATCGTGGATCGCCAGGAGATCGAGGTTCGGAGGGTTGCTTCAGAAGATAACACTGCAGATCCATTCAACAAGGCCTTGCCCCAGACTCAGTTCGAGCGGCTGATCGGGATGATAGGTCTTCGATACGCCAGTACATGGCCTTAGTGCAAGTGGGAGATTGTTAGTGTATATGCCCTAGAGGCCATTACTGTATCATACTAGTTTGTATATTACTTAATAGAAGCTTGGGATATTCACCTTGTATATACAATCTTGCTCAAAATAGTAGTATGCTACTTGGTTTGTTTCTACTTCAATGTGTACTTGTGTTTATTTTACTATATCACCTATACACATTAGTGGAGCCCTTAGGATCTTTGCTTGATTACCAGCGTTGTGATGGTAGTCACACTAGTGGGGCTGGGTAATCTATAAGCACATCCTTATGCAGGTCCCTAGTCGCAGGACTATCGAGACAGGGCATCGATACTCCGGAGTAGACTAGCGCATGCGCTTCTCATCCCAGTGTGGGAGACGGTCTGTCCCACAGCCGTCAGTACGTCGTACTGGAGATAGTATGCGGGTGCTCGTTGAGTTACGAGTACACTGGACAGGACTCGTCGGGAACTGACCGGTTGGTATTATACCTATCGTCGGTTATCAGTTCCCAGGTGACATGAGTACAGCTTAGTCCGCTGACTTGACACTGTCACTTCGCCTCGAGTGTGTTCCCACTGTACTTTGATTACTACCCTACCACGGCTCAAAGGAGTCGTGCAAATAGGTAGTAGTTGGGTGCAGTCCCGAAGCACTTGGAGGCAGTGATGGTTAGATAGGATTCGTCTCTCCCGGTATTGGGGGTTGACATCGCGCTGTGTCTAGGAGAGCCATTACATGAGTAGTCCCTGGCCAGGGCAAGCGAGATATACTGGTAGGCTTCCAGTGCTATCTCAGGGTGTATTGGGCTTCACTCCGACACGACTTGTACCGCTATTAGGGGACTGACGTTTACCGCCCCCCTAGGCCCGCCATGCGATGTGTCAGATGAACAGACCGGACTGTACAGAGATTGTCACATTCAGGCTCAGTAGGAGTTCAGATGGGTTTCACCTCGTCAGTCTTCTTGTCGGCATCTACCTGGGGACCGTTACGCACAGTTAGTGCCGCTTGCGGTCTGTGGTTAAACCCACTGCCAGCGTAGTGTCGAGTCTTTAGAGTCCCACACAGAAAGCTATTCGCCTTTAGGCAAAAGAGTAGAGGTCGCATGGTTTTGCGACAGGTCGCATGGTCTTGCGACAGGGTTCGGTCACATCCGTGCACTTGTGCACGTACAGTGTCCGGACAGTTTACACTAGCGGACTTTGGTTTAAGCCAGATCCTAGTGTACCTTTTGGGATTGGTTTTATCCAGTTTGCATTCGTGTTCCTCGGAACGCGGATGCGGGTGTGTATGCACAGTTGACGGAGAGACAGGGGCAGAGGATTCTCATTAGGGTTGTTGACCATTGACCGTTGACTTTTTGCTCAATCCTAATGAGAATATGATTAACAATTATATTAATTAAGTATTATGGTGACATGGTTGTTGAGGGGTTGACTTTGTTGACTTGTTGATTTTGTTGACTTTGTTGACCGGTTGACTAGGCTTGACTAGTTGACCATCTTGATAACAATAGCTATCATTTCATGGCAAAGACTTTTGCTTGCTTGCTCTCTTATGTAAAATGAGTGCATGAAATGATATGACTATTGTTGCTTAAACCATCACATAATACTTGATTGCTATGAGGTGTTATGATGGTTTTGGATTATGAGAGCCAAATGAGAAAAGTCTTCTCTCATTCTATCATTCTCATTCTCTCTCTTGTTCTTGAGCTCTCATCTTCCTCCTCTTGCTCTCCCTCTCTTGAGTCTATGGTTCACTTGTCTCATGTGTTGAGAACCAAGAACCATAGATAAAATCCCAACAAAACTCTTCTCTACTCACTCTAGTTCACAAGGTTTAGCAAACCGAGTGAACTAGTTTCTTCAAAGTTCGAAGAAGGAGCCAAAGGTAGAAGGTTTCAGGTGGATCGATCTTCGGCGCAAAGAGACGACGGGGAGAAGCCGATTCGGACAACCATCGAGGCTTGAAGACGAAGGAGTTCAAGAAAAGAAAGGTATAACCCCCTAACCGAGTAGTTAATAACTCCTAGTTAGGTTGTTAGTTAGATATTTAACAAAGATCCGGTTATGAGTCCATGTTACCACCTCTAAAAAATTGTTTTTCACCAAACTCCGCATGCCCGAAAGTACCGGGAGAGGTAGCATGGACTTACATTATTATTAATGCAAAGAAAATAAACCAAAGTTTAATCGTTGGAACAATTTAAAAGAAACCACTCGGTTATTTTTAAAAAAACAGAAGATATTTTTTAATTGCGGAGCTTTAACCACTCCTTTTAAAAGCTATCAGGTTCCTTCGGTTATATCAAGTTCACTACGTTCACGGTTTCGCCAAAACCATTCGTAGCCCTCCGTCATTTCATTTGGGTATTCAGTAGTATTCAAGCTATGTATTTTGACCAACGCCAAGGCATAGTGTTTGGTAGCTGCTGGGTATTCATTTGTTGCATAGATAGATGAGTTAGTTTGGGACAGTCGTATTATCATTTTGGCCAACGTCAAGGATATGTACGGATGGGTTCAAATTAACAAGATAATGATGGGTAGAACTTGACATGTGACTTATGACATTTTGACCAACGCCAAGGTCATAAGAGCATGGGGCAAAAATTTATATCGGGAATTTCTAAAGAAACTGAAATTTGCAAAGAGATGCATACCATTTAGAGTATGATGAATGTTGGTAGGATTCCTTCAGCATTATCAGACGATGATATTTGGATCCCAATCCTACTATGAGTATATGCTACTTATCAGGATATTCGTCACTTAACGATCAATGCTATAAACCAAGTAGGTGTCGAGAAAGGTGTCAGCGGGGCTACGCCCCCAGAGAAAAGAGGTTATTTAATTAAGGAACTTCGCGAAAGCGTTGGAAAACCTCTCTCAAAGTATCGACACTGGCCTGGCTGAACGGTTAAGCAAGTATTGTACGGTGAGAATAGTCCTGGCTAATTCTTCTTTTATGGTTTGAGGAAGGATTCGAGAAACAGTGGGAGCCATCCAGTTTAGATAAACTAAAAACCACTCTAAACTTGCAAGAGCATCATGCTAAAGTGTTTTCTTCTCTCTCTCCTAATTGCAGCGACCCTGAAAATGACTGGACTTAAGTTACTTTTAGAGAAAAATATACTGACAGGGCCAAACTAAAAGATTGGCTGCGGAATGTCAAAATGGTTTTGACCTATGACAAATTGGGGTACGTCCTCACAGCTAAGGCACCTGCAGTCCCAGGTCCCAAATCCAGTAATGAGGATAAGGAAATCCGCAAAACCTGGGAGTATGATTGCGCAAAGGCCAAGTGCATCATGCTTGCCTTGATGAATAATGAACATCAGAGGAGGCACGAGGATATGGAACTAGATGCCATATTTCTCCATACAAAGGAACTTTATGGAGAGCAATCTCGTATAGCAAGATACGAGACCTCAAAGAACTTGTTTCAAGCGAGGTTGGCCGTCGGATCATCGGTAGGAGAACATGTCCTAAAGATGATAGGCTATATAGAAGAGCTCGCAGACCTTGGGACGACTTTGGATAATGAGCTCTATACAGACCTTATTCTCCAGTCCCTTCCTTCCACCTACGCCCAGTTTATTCTGAATTTCAACATTCAAAGAAAAGAAGTTAAACTTCCAGAACTCCTTAACATGTTGAGGAGTGCAGAGGGCACCTTGCAGAAGGCAAGGGAAACACCCGCTATGTTTGTTAGCGGTGCTTCTTCTTCCGGGTCCAAGGCTAGGGCCAAAGGAAGGAAGAACAAGGCCGCCACCAGACCTAGAGGAGGTGTTGTTAGTTATATGTATGCCCTAGAGGCCATTACTGTACATACAATGTATATTGTAGTGGATGCTAGGACATATATAGGGAGGACTTTCTTGCTCGACATGATAGTATGCTATCTGGTTGTACTTTATCTTAACATGTACTCTGATTGTCTCTATATTACATGTTGATAAAGCCCTTAGGATATATACTCGACTACTGGGACTATGATGAGATCATACTAGTGGGGCCACGGTAGTCAACGAGTACATCCTATAACTGTTCCTAGTCGTGGGTGTATCGAGACAGCGCATCGATGCACCAGAGTAGACTAGCGTATACGCATCTTGATCCATATGATGGGCGATGGATGATCCCATATCCATCGGTGTTTGACATCAAGGATGGTGTACGGGTGCTCAGTGGAGACTGGGTACACTGGACGGACTCGCCGAGAACTCCCAGATGGTATTATACCATACGTCAGATGGCAGTTCTCCGGTGACACTGGTACAAAGTAGTCTGTTGACCCGAGATCGTCATAGAGTCTTGTGTGATTCCCACTGTGCTTTGATTTCCATCATACCACGTCCAAGAGGGCGTGCAAAAAGGTGGCTTTTGGGTACAGTCCCGAATCACATGGAGGCAATGAGCGATAGGAGGGGATTCGTCTCTCCCGGTATAGGGAGTTGATGTTGTGCTGTGTTCGATTGGCTATAACCGGAAATCCCTGGCCAGGGTTGCTGAGATTTACTGGTAAGTGTTATCAGTAGTTTCTCGAACTGTTATAGACCTCATATCGACACGACTTATCGAGCTACTGGGGTCTGACGTTTACCACCCCTAGGCGAGATATGTAACATATCAGACGACGAGACCGGACTGTACGGGAGTGTTACTGTTTGGATTCGCAGGAGAATGTGCAGGCTTGCTTGTTGATCTTCTGAGCGCTCAATACCTGGGTAGCTGTTACGTTTAGCTGACCGCTTGCAGCTTGTGGGTGTTTGATATGATCATCACCTACTGCCGGCGTATTGACGATTCTTTAGAGTCCTACACAGAGGTTTCTTGACTCAGGCAAAACGGAGTAGGAGCACATATGTGATATGTGCGGGACCGAGGATAATGCGATATGTGATACCGTATTCTATTCTCGCGATATTTGATATCAGCCGGGTCATCGGATCAAGTGTTGATTCGATGAATCGGTACGGATAAATATTAGTCGGTTATATGCGATATAGCCGGATTGTCGGATCAAGTGTTGATTCGATAATTTAATCTATAATAATATATATGATATATTAAATTACATTAACTAATATTTGCTCACTAAAAGATTCTTTTTCTCACTCGGGTAATACATTGATATATATGCGATATATGTTAATTGTATTATTTTATTTGGTTACGATAAATATTATATATGTGATATATAATATTGTAACATGATATGATAACTAATGCAACTTGTTTAGTGGAGTTTAAACATGATTAGGGTTTGGATTAGGGTTAAGCTTTCTAGATGTTTCTAGAAGGTTTTCTTTTTGTCATGATAAAGATATTTACAAGTGACTCATGCTTTAACCTAACCCAAACCCTAACCCTAGTCAATTCTATACAATGGTTAAGTCAACCATGGTTGCATAATTCATCATTATCTCTTTTGCATTATTCATCACAAATGATTGTTCATCTTCTTCCTCCTTCATTCTTTCATGAAAAGCTTACTAGTTTTTCAAAAGGTGATGAATAAATATGAGAAAAAGATAAATAAAGAGAGCAAAAATCCTACTTCATCATCCTCATCATCCCTTGCCATTTAGATGAGGGTGTTCACATCATTTCATGAGTGTTAGCTTGTGTTAAAGAAACTTCAAGGTAGATCATCTTAGTATCGAAGATCGGAAGCAAAGGTTGCGTCTTTCTCTTCGTGGAACTTCTCGAGAGTCCGGAACCCGATGATCGCAGCGAAGGGACCACAACACGGAGCATATGAAGTGAAGGACCGGATCTACAAAGGTTGTAATCCCTCTCACTTAGTGTTAAAGTGTTTAGCATACTTGTTTTCGCCTAATCTCTAGTTTAAAGTTCCGTATTCGGGTTGTTCGGCACGGCTAAATTTTTAATCGGGCATGGTTGATGCCTCATAGACCCTTGTGCGCGTGCCTAGCAACCCTACAGTGGTATCAGAGCCAAGCTAGAGCTTTAGGCGAAGTCTAGACGAAGTTTAAAGTCCGATTGAACCCGGAAAACCCGATATAACCTAGTTTCTGGAAATTTTTTAAAACTGTGATTTTTTCCAAATTAAAAATGCTCAAAAAAATCAGCAGGGAAATACAAGAGTTACTGTGAAGCACGTGCACCTGATTCCACTAAAGAGCCGCGGAACCGCCGCACATGCCATGCATGTGCCGCGGTTCCGCCGCGCTTTTGTCACTGTACTGTTTGAAATTTGCACAGTAATTCTTGTCTTTTAGTGTTGTATTTTCTGGGAATTTTTAATATTTATTCAACTGTTGAACATTCTGGGTTGTATTGGGGATTCGATGATTCGATCGGGAACTTTAACTGCGTCTTTTGTGTTCTGTCCGGGTAATATTTAGAAACTGTTAAAAAGTTCGAACGGATATCAATAACTCACTTTTTCCCCTGTCGGAATTTTTTTCAAAAGTTGGATTTTTTCTCATGTTTAAGAATGT
Organism: Agapanthus africanus; assembly: GCA_030015575.1. NCBI lineage: Eukaryota > Viridiplantae > Streptophyta > Magnoliopsida > Asparagales > Amaryllidaceae > Agapanthus > Agapanthus africanus. The sequence goes on along the minus strand of CM057349.1, from coordinate 323,196,192 downwards.
TCTAAGTCGTGCAAGTAACTCGGTGGACCCTCTAGAAGACAACAAACCTTAACTCGATTATGTGACCGTCTTGAACTACCTTTTGAACCTTAGGGTTTGGGGCAGTACGGCGTGCCACATGTGAGGCGTTGGCTTGACCCTTCTACGGCTGGACCATTGCTACTGTGGCATGTAATGGATGTTTTTAAACTGATTTCAAGTGTTGAGATACATTGGGGAAATCTTGGGTGTTTGATGATTCGATCGGAAAGTTTAACTTTTTCTATTTATCTGGAATGTGATACAATATTTGGAATCCACAGGTAGTTATAAGATAACTAATTTGAATATTATAAACATAGTAGTTTAGTCTCAGATGATCGGTTGCCACGGAATTTTGATGTGATCAAAAGTCCGTCGCAATCACGTAGCGTACGCGGATACTCGCCGGGTAAACTTAATAGACAGCCTCACTCCATAGCCCCGACCAAGTGACTGTAGGAGAACCCCGTCGCCGAAAGCATCCGTTCGGGTGCTCCCGGTAGCGGTGTTCCTCCTTGGTGCACTTCGTCGACGGTATCAGGGGTGCGGCCGTCTACTAAAGTTTGCGACGAGCATTCGATCAGGACAGTCGGGAATCTTGTTGAATTGCCCGACTTGATATTGAAAAGAGTTTTCGATAATGAGACTAAAATGTGGGGTTTATAATTGTTAGGCATGCGATGTCTAAAGGTATTCATTTGGTTAAGCATGCGATGTCTAAGGAGGTTGCGGATTCCAACTGTTGTAGTTTTACAATTTCTTTTCTGTGACCGTAAGCGTAGTATGTGGTGTATCGCCGGCTTCGTTGCTATACATCAACGACAGTCGGGATACGCATACTTGCTTACGTTGATGATATGAGATATTATGTGTTGCTGTGATATGTTATATTGGATCGTCGCGTTTGAATAGCCGGGGGTTTTATGTGAGATGAGAGTTTTTCTTTTTCATTCATGTAAAATTCATTTGTATGTAATATTCTTTTATTGGGGCACTTCCAGGTAGCGGAAGCTGTCACCGTTGTATATTATTTACTTTTCCGCATTAGGTAGACCCAAGGCGGGGAGCACAAGTGTTAGTTGTATGTATGCCCTAGAGGCCAGTATTGTACAGATGATGTATATTATATTGGATGCTTGGACATATATAGAGATGACTTTCTTGCTCGACATGATAGTATGCTATCTGGTTGCTCTTTATCTTAACATGTACACTAGTCTCTTTATACTGTCTTATAGTTACATGTTGGTAAAGCCCTTAGGATTTGTACTTGACTACCTGGACTATGATGCAGATCATACTAGTGGGGACATGGTAGTCCATAAGTACATCCTTCAAGGTCCCTAGTCGTGGGTGTATCGAGACGGGGCATCGATATACCAGTGTAGACTAGCGTATACGCTTCTCGACCCATGTGATGGGCGATGGATGATCCCATAACCATTGGTATTTGACATCAGAGATGGTATACGGGTGCTCAGTGGAGACTGGGTACACTGGACGGACTCGCCGAGAACTCCCAGATGGTATTATACCTCACGTCAGATGGCAGTTCTCAGGTGACACTTGTACAGGTTAGTCTGTAGACCCGAGATCGTCATAGAGTCTTGTGTGATTCCCACTGTCCTTTGATCTCCACCTTACCACGTCCATGAGGGCGTGCAAAACGGTGGTCTTTGGGCACAGTCCCGAGTCACATGGAGGCAATGAGAGATAGGAGGGGTTTCGTCTCTCCCGGTATTGGGGGTTGATGTTGCGCAGTGCTCGATTGGCCGTAGCAGGGAAGTCCCTGGCCAGGGCTGATCAGAGATTTGCTGGTAAGTGTTACCAGTAGTTTCTCGACCCGTTATGAGCCTCACATCGGCACGACTTATCGGGTTATTGGGGTCTGACGTTTACCACCCCTAGACTTGATATGCGACATATCAGACGAAATGACCGGACTGTATGGTAAGTGTTACTGGTCGGATTCGCAGGAGTGTAAGCGGGCTAGCACGTCGATCTTCTGATCGCTCAATACCCGGGTGGCCGTTACGTTTAGCAGACCGCTTGCGGCTTGTGGGTGCTTGATATGATCATCATCTGCTACCGGCGTATTGACGAGTCTTTAGAGTCCTACACAGAGGTTTCCTAGCTCAAGCGAAACGAAATAGGAGTGCATATGAGATATGCGCGGGACCGAGAATAATGCGTGTATGTGATACCGTATTTGATTCTCGCGATTAATGTTTCGATTGGTTGTATGAGATATGACCTAGTTATCGAATCATTGATTCGATAAATCGATGCATTGAATACTAGTCGGTTATGTGCGACATGACCGAATCATTGAATCAAGTGTTGATTTAATGATTTAATGTATAATTATATATTTGATATATTACTTTGCATTAACTAGTATTGGTTCATTTTAAACGGATTTTTCTCACTTGATTTACACATTGTATATGTGATATACTTTTGTGCACATATTTGTATCATGTTTGATGATACTTGATCATATGGTTAAGTGTATAGAATTAAACCATAGTTAACTTGAGATTAGGGTTTTGATTATGCATTTATTCATTTATTTGTTTATTCATTTATTTGGATAAACTTTAAGATGAAAATGGTGGCAATTTTTGTTTCATATTGAAGCTTCATGAAGCTTTGACTTTGCTAACCATTCTTGTCTTCATGCTTAACCCTAACCCACTCAAATGACCATGGTTTATTCTCTACACTTAACCCTAGTTAAAGTTATGATAAGTTTGTATTTTCTTTTCATTTTAAAATAGAACTTATCATAACTAGCTTCATCATCTTCTTCTTCTAAAAGGAAAAAGCTTGCTACTTTAATGGCAACTTGAGTTCTAGTGAGAGAAATCCAACTCTAAAGTGAACCCACCTCCTATTTCTTCACCCTCTACCTCTTGCCAAGTTGTTTTGGGTGTTTTCTTCACAAGTTTCACAACTTTGTGAAGTCGGAGCTGGAACTAGTGCAACCTCGACGTAGATCGTCTTTGACACGAAGCCGATGACCTAGCTCGCCCGTTTCTCCGATGAAGCCGACGATTGGGTTCGGGATTCATGATGGACAGCGAGAGGACACCCACGTGGAGCTAAGGAAGTGGAAATCCGGATCTACAAAGGTTGTAGCATCTCTCTTTTAGTTAATTTGTTAACTAGAATCGTATTTCGCCTAAACATCTAGTCTACGATCCGTGTTAGGGTTTCTCGGCACCCATAAAATTTTAAATTGGCATGTTCGATGCCTTGTGAGACCTCTATAGTGTGCCTAGGAACCCTACAGTGTATCAGAGACTAGCTAGAGCCTTAGGCGAAGTCTAGACGCAATTTGAAGCCCGAACGAACCCGAAACCCTAAACTAAACATGCTCTCTGTGCATTTTCTAAAATCTGGGATTTTTCAATATTAAAAATGCTTAAAAAATTCAGCAGGGAATTCTAAGAATTACGATGCAAATTTCATCCAATGAACAGTAATAAGCGCGGCGGAACCGCGGCCTAAGCCAGCTTAGGCGGCGGTTCCGCGGCGGCTTGATGACGTCATCCCTCCTCCAATGCACAGTAATTCATAGGTTCTGCAGCTGAGCTTTATGAGTATTTTTTAATAATTATTCCAGAGTTTAATTTTCTGGGCTGTTTTAGAGCTTCGGTGTTTCGACCGGATTATCAAATTTCGTCTTTTGTGTATTTCCGGATAATTTTTAGAATATGTTAAAAAGTTCGACCGGATATAAATACCCAATTTTTCCCCTGTCGGGAAATTTCCAAGTGTTGGATTTTTCCGTAGTTTAACGACGTTCTAAGTAGTGCAAGTAACGCGATGGACCCTCTAGAAGACAACAAACCTTAACTCGATTATGTGACCGTCTTGAACTACTCTTTGAACCTTCGGGTTTGGGGCAGTACGGCGTGCCACATGTGAGGCGTTGGCTTGACCCTTCTACGGCTGGACCGTTGGTACTGAGGCACGAACTGAATGTTGTTAGACTTATTTCATGTGTTGAGCTGTATCGGGAAAACTTGGGTATTCGACTGTTCGATCGGAAAGTTTAACATTTTCTGTTTATCTGGAATGTGATACAATAATTGGAATTCACAAACAGTTATGAGATAACTGAATGAATGTTATAATTCTAGCGGTTTAGTTTCACTTGATATTGAAAAGTGTTTTCGATAATGAGACTAAAATGCGGGGCTTATAACTGTTAGGCATGTGATGTCTAAGTATTTCATTTGATTAGGCATGCGATGTCTAAAGAAGTTGCGGATTCCAATTGTTGTAGTTTTACACTTTCTTTTCTGTGACCGTAAGTGTAATATGTGATATCGCCGGTTTCGTTGCTATATGTCAACGACAATTGGGGTATGCATACTTACTTACGTTGATGACATGTGATGTTATGTGTTGCTGGATATGTTATATTGGATCGTCGTGTTTGAATAGCCGGGGGTTTTTATGTGAGATGAGTGTTTTTCATTTTCATTCATGTAAAAACTTGTATGTAATATTCTTTTATTTGGGGCACTTCCAGATAGCGGAAGTTGTCACCCTTTGTATATTATTTACTTTTCCGCATTAGGATAGACCCAAGGAGGGGAGCACAAGTAACCGGGTTCTGGGGTCCAGTGGGAGACCAACTCGAGGAGTCGAGTCCGGGTCTCCTAACCCTAGTATTGGCAGAGTTGCTTGCCGCTCTCGTAGGGGTCTAGGGGTGTGGGATTGGCTATTCATCACGACCGTGGAATCCGTGTTTTATACTGGCTCGTATTGAAAACACGGACGTCCTAGTATATCCAATATTTCATATGTTTCTTCTGCTGCGATATCTGTGATGTGATCATGTGATGTTCTGTGATGGATATAGTATATAGTATATATGATATATTATATAGACGTTACTTATGTTTTACACCAGCGCTAGCCCTGCACTGCTCTGTCGTTAGTTACCTAACCTAACGGTGCACGAGGGGACATCGAGGCGAATGCGGATGGCATAAGTGTACGTCATATCTATCTGTGATGTTTAGGTACTTAAATGATGGGACTTCATTAATGTGATTAATGAAAGAAAAGAAACCTAAGATGTTGTAGAATCAAATTTTAAAACAAAACAGGTAGCTACAGTTCTTGCTTTGCATAGCGGTATATATGATATACCCTGCACCTTATTCGATGAGGAAAGGACCGAGATCCCTTCACCGGGAGTGACTCCTTTAGCAATAACTGGCAGATGCTACACACTCGGTTTGCTTTTGACTGCTTTTGGGTTTTTGCTTTGCACAGCGATATATATGATATATCCCGCACCTCATTCGACGAGGAAAGGACCGAGATCCCTTCACCGGGAGTGACTCCTTTAGCAAAACTAGAAAAGCCTCAAAATCACTCCATTTCAAAAACTTCATTTGATTCTACAACGATATCAAGTTCATTACGCAATAGGTTTTCAGAAAAAACCTGCGTAGCCCTCCGTCATTTCAGATAGAGACTAGTTAGTATTCGTGCTGCGTTTGTTGACTTTAGCCAAGGATGGTGTACGGTAGCTAATTAGTATTTATCTGCTAAAACATGAGATGTGATTGAGTTAGGGTAGTCGTGCGACTTTGTTGACCTTAGCTAAGGGTCGTACGGGTGGGTTTGATTCAATCAGGAAATGACGGGTTGAACTTGACTAGCGCTTATGATTTGTTGACCTTAGCCAAGGTCATAAGTTGCTAGGGGCAAAAGCATTATCGGGAATTTCAAGTGTTGAAATTTGCAATGAGATTGCATACCTTCTATGAGATAGTTGGATCCCGATACCCACTGAGAGTAAGAGTTACTCCTGGGAGAGTTTTACACATTGCAATTAGCTGATCAAGTAGGTGTCTAGAAAGGTGTCAACGGGGTTACGCCTCTGGGAAAACGAGGTTTACATTAATTAGGTTCGTGCGAAAGCACGGGGGACCTCCCTCAAAGTACCGACACTGGCCTGGCTGAAAGATTGGCGAACTTGTAGTGTGTAATTAATCCCGGCTAGTCTTTCCTTTTAGGGTTTGAAGGAAGATTTGATAAAAAGCAGTGGGAGCCATCCTGATTAGATAAGATAATAACCAATCTGATCTTGCACGAGCATACGCTAAAGTGTTTTCTTCTCTCTCTCTCCAGGTAGCGACCATTTCATGCCCTAATAAAGATAATAATATGGATGTATTGACCGAACCCGCATGTTATACTGTGCTGGGGAACGTTGGTTCCGTTCATTCTTATAAGAGTTATAGGAATGAACAGGATATAGGGGAATACCAGGATTCCCATGCCACCCGAATGAAGAAAGTACATGCTGATGCATTTTCTTCGGGTGTGTTCGTTACTGAGAACTGTTTCTCCATTTGCTCTACGTCCTGGGTATTGGATACCGGGTCAGGATCCCATATATGTAATCAGTTACATGGGCTTAGGAAAGGTAGAGAACTTGGAGAAGGTGATAAAGACATAAGAGTAGGAAATGGTGCAATTGTTGCAGCCAAGACTGTCGGGGAAAATCACCTTGTATTACCAACTGGTAATACATTGGTTCTGAACGAATGCTATTACATGCCGAAACTGATATGCAACATTATATCGGTTTCTTTATTAAGTAAAGAGGGATATAATTTTGTATTACAGGACAATGTTATGAACACTTTCCATAACCAAAAGTTGGTTGGATCAGGCACGTTATGCAATGGCATTTATGTTCTAAATCAATCAACAGTTCTAAGCATAACAAACACACACAAGAGGAAGAGTTCTGAACTGAATGAATCCTTCTTGTGGCATTGTAGACTGGGTCACATCAATGCGACACGACTAGCTAAGTTGCATAAAGATGGATATTTAAATCCGTTTGAATTTTCATCTTATGACACTTGCCAGTCATGTCTCAAAGGCAAGATGACCAAAACTCCGTTTACGGGACACGGAGAAAGAGTTACCGAACTCTTGGGACTTATTCATAGTGATGTATGCGGTCCCATGTCTACACATGCCAAGGATGGTTCTTCATACTTCATTACATTCACTGACGATCTCTCTAGGTTCGGGTATGTGTTCCTGATGAAACACAAATCAGAAGCTTTTGAGAAATTTAGGGAATATAAACAAGAAGTTGAGAACCAAACCGGAAAAAGTATTAAAATCCTTCGATCTGATCGAGGAGGAGAATACTTAAGCAATGAATTCCTGGACTTCCTAAAAGAGAATGGGATTCTCTCTCAGCTGACTCCTCCATATACACCACAGCACAACGGTGTATCAGAATGGAGGAACCGCACCCTATTAGATATGGTGCGCTCTATGATGAGCACAGCTGAGTTACCTATTTCCTTCTGGGGATATGCGCTGGAGACAGCCATATACCTATTGAATAGAGTTCCAACTAAATCAGTGCCTACCACTCCATATGAGATATGGAATGGAAAGAGACCATCTCTTAAAAGAGTTAAGATATGGGGTTGTCCGGCTTATGTTAAAAAGCAAAACCCGGACAAACTCGAGGCACGATCAGTTCTTTGTAAGTTTGTAGGATATCCAAGCAATTCGTATGGATATCTATTCTACCACAGTGAACAACAAATGGTGTTTGTTGCTCAACATGCCACCTTTTTAGAAAAGGAATTTCTTGCAAAAGAGATTAGTGGCTCTGAGGTAGAACTGGAAGAAGTTCCAGAAACACAAACTATAACTGAAGATTTAGTGGAACCAGAAGATTCGGTAGTACCCGACGAACCTCAGCCTCACCGCCGATCTGGTAGGGTTTCTCGTCCACCTGAGAGATACTACGGTTTTCTCATTGATGGTGGAAGCGAGGATTGCATCATGGAGGATGATGACCCAACTAGCTTCGAGCAGGCCATCACGAGTGGGGACTCAGTGAAATGGCTGGATGCTATGCGGTCCGAGATGGAATCCATGTACACCAACAAAGTATGGACTTTGGAAGTTGCTCCTGAAGGGGTAAAACCCATTGGGAGCAAGTGGATCTTCAAGAAGAAACTTGGTGTAGATGGGAAAGTGGAGACTTTCAAAGCTAGACTTGTAGCAAAGGGTTTTCGTCAAAGACCAGGTGTGGACTATGACGAAACCTTTTCTCCAGTGGCTATGCTTAAATCCATCCGACTCATGCTTGCCATCGCTGCATATCATGACTACAAAATCTGGCAAATGGATGTTAAGACCGCCTTTCTAAATGGTGATTTAGAAGAGTGCGTGTACATGACTCAGCCAGAGGGCTTCGTAGACAGTGGGAGCAGCGGGAAGGTGTGCAAGCTGCTTAAATCCATTTATGGATTAAAGCAAGCATCGCGGAGTTGGAACATCTGCTTTGACGTCGTTATCAAAGAGTTTGATTTCGTCAAAAATCCAGATGAACCTTGTATCTACAAGAAGGTGGCAGAGAGTAAGGTTGAATTCCTCGTATTGTACGTGGACGACATACTCTTGATAGGAAATGATATTCCTATGCTGCAATCGGTCAAGCTCTTCTTATCACAAAGATTCTCAATGAAAGATCTTGGTGATGCCTCGTGCATATTGGGGATTAGGATCTATAGAGATAGATCCAAACGGATATTGGGATTGTCCCAATCCAGGTACATTGACACCATACTAAAGAGGTTTAGTATGGAAGAATCCAAGCGTGGGAACTTGCCCACGATCTCTGGACTCACTCTCTCCAAAGAGATGTCTCCCAAGACTGATTTGGAGAGAGCTCGCATGCAAGGGATACCCTATGCTTCGGCAGTAGGCTCTATCATGTATGCGATGCTATGTACCAGACCCGATGTTGCATACTCACTAAGTGTAGTGAGTCGGTATCAAGCAGATCCTGGAGAGAGTCACTGGACAGCTGTGAAGAACATTCTCAAGTACTTGCGAAGGACTAGAGATATGTTCTTGGTGTATGGTAACGGAGAACTCCAAGTGGAGTTCTTTACCGATTCGAGCTTCCAGAGTGATAAGGACGACTCTAAGTCGCAGTCGGGCTTTGTCTTTACCCTTTACGAAGGGGCGGTTAGCTGGAAGAGTTCCAAGCAGGAAACCGTGGCAGACTCGACGATGGAGGCTGAATACATCGCTGCCAACGATGCTGCTAAAGAAGCTGTCTGGATCAAGAAGTTCATTTCTGAACTTGGAGTGGTTCCATCCATTGAGCATCCAATACCTTTGTATTGCGATAACAATGGAGCGGTGGCTTTGTCCAAGGAACCCAGGTCCCATCAGCGATCCAGGCATATTCTGAGGCGGTATCACCTGATCCGGGAGATAGTTGATCGCCGGGATATCGAGGTCAGGAGGGTTGACACGAAGAACAACACGGCGGATCCACTCACGAAGGCCATTCCCCAGATACAGTTTGAGAGACTCTTCGGGATGCTCGGTATGCGATACTACAGCAGCTGGCCCTAGTGCAAGTGGGAGATTGTTAGTTGTATGTATGCCCTAGAGGCCAGTATTGTACAGATGATGTATATTATATTGGATGCTTGGACATATATAGAGATGACTTTCTTGCTCGACATGATAGTATGTTATCTGGTTGCTCTTTATCTTAACATGTACACTAGTCTCTTTATACTGTCTTATAGTTACATGTTGGTAAAGCCCTTAGGATTTGTACTTGACTACCTGGACTATGATGCAGATCATACTAGTGGGGACATGGTAGTCCATAAGTACATCCTTCAAGGTCCCTAGTCGTGGGTGTATCGAGACGGGGCATCGATATACCAGTGTAGACTAGCGTATACGCTTCTCGACCCATGTGATGGGCGATGGATGATCCTATATCCATTGGTGTTTGACATCAGAGATGGTATACGGGTGCTCAGTGGAGACTGAGTACACTGGACGGACTCGCCGAGAACTCCCAGATGGTATTATACCTCACGTCAGATGGCAGTTCTCAGGTGACACTTGTACAGGTTAGTCTGTAGACCCGAGATCGTCATAGAGTCTTGTGTGATTCCCACTGTGCTTTGATCTCCACCTTACCACGTCCATGAGGGCGTGCAAAACGGTGGTCTTTGGGCACAGTCCCGAGTCACATGGAGGCAATGAGCGATAGGAGGGGTTTCGTCTCTCCCGGTATTGGGGGTTGATGTTGCGCAGTGCTCGATTGGCCGTAGCAGGGAAGTCCCTGGCCAGGGCTGATCAAAGATTTGCTGGTAAGTGTTACCAGTAGTTTCTCGACCCGTTATGAGCCTCACATCGGCACGACTTATCGGGTTATTGGGGTCTGACGTTTACCACCCCTAGACTTGATATGCGACATATCAGACGAAATGACCGGACTGTATGGTAAGTGTTACTGGTCGGATTCGCAGGAGTGTGAGCGGGCTAGCTCGTCGATCTTCTGATCGCTCAATACCCGGGTGGCCGTTACGTTTAGCAGACCGCTTGCGGCTTGTGGGTGCTTGATATGATCATCATCTGCTACCGGCGTATTGACGAGTCTTTAGAGTCCTACACAGAGGTTTCCTAGCTCAAGCGAAAAGAAATAGGAGTGCATATGAGATATGCGCGGGACCGAGAATAATGCGTGTATGTGATACCGTATTTGATTCTCGCGATTAATGTTTCGATTGGTTGTATGAGATATGACCTAGTTATCGAATCATTGATTCGATAAATCGATGCATTGAATACTAGTCGGTTATGTGCGACATGACCGGATCATTGAATCAAGTGTTGATTTAATGATTTAATGTATAATTATATATTTGATATATTACTTTGCATTAACTAGTATTGGTTCATTTTAAACGGATTTTTCTCACTTGATTTACACATTGTATATGTGATATACTTTTGTGCACATATTTGTATCATGTTTGATGATACTTGATCATATGGTTAAGTGTATAGAATTAAACCATAGTTAACTTGAGATTAGGGTTTTGATTATGCATTTATTCATTTATTTGTTTATTCATTTATTTGTTTATTCATTTATTTGGATAAACTTTAAGATGAAAATGGTGGCAATTTTTGTTTCATATTGAAGCTTCATGAAGCTTTGACTTTGCTAACCATTCTTGTCTTCATGCTTAACCCTAACCCACTCAAATGACCATGGTTTATTCTCTACACTTAACCCTAGTTAAAGTTATGATAAGTTTGTATTTTCTTTTCATTTTAAAATAGAACTTATCATAACTAGCTTCATCATCTTCTTCTTCTAAAAAGAAAAAGCTTGCTACTTTAATGGCAACTTGAGTTCTAGTGAGAGAAATCCAATTCTAAAGTGAACCCACCTCCTATTTCTTCACCCTCTACCTCTTGCCAAGTTGTTTTGGGTGTTTTCTTCACAAGTTTCACAACTTTGTGAAGTCGGAGCTGGAACTAGTGCAACCTCGACGTAGATCGTCTTTGACACGAAGCCGACGACCTAGCTCGCCCGTTTCTCCGATGAAGCCGACGATTGGGTTCGGGATTCATGATGGACAGCGAGAGGACACCCACGTGGAGCTAAGGAAGTGGAAATCCGGATCTACAAAGGTTGTATCCTCTCTCCTTTAGTTAATTTGTTAACTAGAATCGTATTTCGCCTAAACATCTAGTCTACGATCCGTGTTAGGGTTTCTCGGCACCCATAAAATTTTAAATTGGCATGTTCGATGCCTTGTGAGACCTCTATAGTGTGCCTAGGAACCCTACAACAAGTAACCGGGTTCTAGGGTCCAGTGGGAGACCATCTCGAGGAGTCGAGACCGGGTCTCCTAACCCTAGAATTGGCAGTGTTACTTGCCGCTCTCGTAGGGGTCTAGGGATGTGGGTTTGGCTATTCATCGCGCCCGTGGAATCCGTGTTTTATACAGGCTCGTATTGAAAACACGGACGTCCTAGTATATCCAATATTTCATATATGTTCTTCTGCTGCAATGTTCTGTGATGAGATCATATTACTGCCTGAGATGAATGTTTATATTTTATATATATGAGATATATGTTATATTACAGATTTCGTTTCAAAAGAGATGCTTGTGAAGCATAATAAAATGGGACTTCATTAATGAGATTAATGAAATAAAAGAAACCTAAGATGTTGTAGAAACTTGTTTACAAAAACTGGTAGCTCTAGTTCTTGCTTTGCATAGCGGTGTTCCTTATAGAACATCCAGCACCTTATTCGATAAGGAAAGGACCGAGATCCCTTTACCGGGAGTGACTCCTTTAGCAATAACTGGCAGATGCTACAAACTCGGTTTGTCTTTTGATTGCTTCTATAGTTCTTGCTTTGCATAGTGATATTTGTGAAATATCCTGCACCTTATTCGATGAGGAAAGGGCCGACGATCCCTTCACCGGGAGTGACCCCTTTAGCAAAACTAGAAAAGCCTCAAAAACACTCCATTTAAAATCACTCGATTCTACGACGATATCAAGTTCATTACGCAAAGGGTTTTCTGAAAAACCCGTCGTAGCCCTCCGTCATTTCAGATAAGTACTTCATAGTATTCGTGCTGCGTTTGTTGATCTTGTCAAGGCGTAGTGTGCGGTAGCTATTTATGCTTATCTGCATAAGCATATGATGCGATTGGATTAGGGTAGTCGTGCGACTTTGTTGACCTTGTCAAGGGTCGTGCGGGTGGGTTTAATTCAATCAGGAAATGACGGGTTGAACTTGACTTGCGGTCTATGGTTTGTTGACCTTGTCAAGGTCATAGATTGCTTGGGGCAAAATATTATTGGGGATTTCAAGTGTTGAAATTTGCAATGAGATTGCATACCTTCTATAAGATAGTTGGATCCCGATACCCGCTGCGAGTAAGAGTTACTCCTGGGAGAGTTTTATACATTACAATTAGCCGATCAAGTAGGTGTCTAGAAAGGTGTTAACGGGGTTACGCCTCTGGGAAAACGAGGTTTACTTTAATTAGGTTCGTGCGATAGCACGGGAGACCTCCCTCAAAGTACCGACACTGGCCTGGCTGAAAGATTGGCGAACTTGTAGCGTGTAATTAATCCCAGCTAATCTTTCCTTTTAGGGTTTGAAGGAAGATTTGATTAAAACAGTGGGAGACATCCTGATTAGATATATTAGATAACCAATCTAATCTTGCAAGAGCATACGCTGAGTGTTTTCTTCTCTCTCTCCAGATAGCGACCATATCACGCCTTAATCAAGATAATAAAACGGATATATTGACCGAACCCACTTGTTATATTGAGCTGGGGAACGTTGGTCCCGCTCCAACTTATAATTGTTATAGGACAGAGCAGGAAATTGGGGATTACCAGAATTCCCGTGCCGCCCAAACGAAGAAAGTGCATGTTGATGCATCATCTTCGGGTGTGTTCATTACACAGAACTGTTTCTCAGTATCCTTTACGTCCTGGGTATGTGATACCGGATCAGGATCCCGCATATGTAATCTGTTACATGGGCTACAGATAGGTAGAGAACTGAGAACGGATGATAAGTTTCATGAGATAGAAAACAGTGCAAGTGTTGCAGCCAAGTCTGTTGGTCACTGTCACCCTGTATTACCAGAATACATTGATTCTGAACAAATGTTATTAGATACCGAACCTGATATACAAAATCATATCGGTCTCTTTATTAGTAAAGAAAGGAAATAATTTTGTATTGTTGGATAATGTTTTGAACATTTCCTATATCAAGAGTTAATCGGTTCAGGCACGTCATCTAAAAGCATTGTCGTTCTAAATCAAACTACAGTTCTTAGTATACGGAACACACACAAGAGGAAGAGTTCAGAAATGAACGAATCCATCTTGAGGCATTGTAGACTAGGTCATATCAATGCGACCCGACTGGCTGAAGTTACATATAGATGCATATTTAAATTAGTTTGAATTTACATCTTGTGAAACTTGCCAGTCATGTCACAAAGATACGATGACCACAGCTCTGTTTATTGGAAACAGAGAAAGAGTTATTGAACTCTTGGGATTGATACATGCTGATGTATGAAGGTCCCATGTCTACACATGCCAAGACCGGTTCTTTTTACTTCATTACGTTCTCTGATAATCTCTCAAGATTCAGACATGTGTTCCTGTTGAAACACAAGTCCGAACCTTTTGAGATATTCACAGAATGTAAGTTAGAAGTAAAGAACCAAAATACGGGTATAAGTATTATGTCCTTTGATGAGATCAAGAAGGAGAATACTTGAGCACGGGATTCCTGGACTATTCTAAAGGAGAATGAGATTCTCTCTCAGCATTACTCCTCCGAATACACCACAGCACGTCGGTGTATCGGGGCGGAGCAATAGCACCCTATGTGATATGGTGTGCTCTATGATGAGTACTACTGAGTTTCCTATTTCCTTTTAGGAGTTATGCACTTGAGAAGCTGCATACCTATTGAATAGGGTTCAAATCAAATCAATTGCCTACCACTTCATATATGATATGGAAAGGTAAGAGCCCACATCTTAAGTTTGTTGAGACTTAGGGTTGTCCGGCCTATGTCTAAAAAGCAAAATCCGGACAAGCTCGAGGCAAGGTCTGTTATGTAGAACTGGAATGGTTCCAGCTATACAAACTGCAGCTGATGATTTGGTAGAACTAAAGGATTCAATAGTTTCCAACGTACCTTAGCCTCTCCGCCGATCTAGTAGGGTTCCTCACTCACCCGAGAGATACTTCGGTTTCTCTATGACAGTGGGAACGAGGATTGCATCATGAGATGATGACCCAACTAGTTTCGAGCTGGCCATCAGGAGTGGGACTCTGTAAGAATGGCTGGATGCTTATCGATCTGAGATGGAATCCTTATACACCAACAAAGTATGGACTTTGGTTGCTTTATCTGAAGGGTTAAATCCCCATCAGGAGCGAGTATATCTTGAGAAGATTACTTGGTGTACATGGAAAGGTTGAGACTTTCAAAGCTATGCTTAAGTCCATCCAGATCCTACTTGCCACGGCTACATACCATGACTACGATATCTGGTGGTTGGGTGTCATGACTGCTTTTCTAAGTGATGTTTTAGAAGAGAACGTCTATAAGTACACAGCCAGAGGGCTTCGTAGACAGTGGGAGCAGCGGAAACGTGTGCAAGATGTTTTATATAATAAAACAGGCATCGCGGAGTTGGAACATCTGTTTTGATATGGTAGTCAAAGAGTTTGACTTCATCAAAATGGTAGATGAACCTTGTATATACAAAAAGGTAGTAGAGAGTATGGTGGTGATCCTCGTAGAGTACGTGGATGACATACTCTTGATAGGGAAGGAGTTTCCTATGCTACGCTCGGTCCATCTCCGCTTATCACAAGGATTCTCCATATAGGATCAAAGTGATACATCCTAAATCCTGGGTTTTTGGATCTATGAGATAAATCTAATTGGATGTTAGGATTCTCACTAGTTGTAGTGAGATGGTATCAATCGATCCTGGGGAGAATCACTGGAAATGTTCCAGGATGATATGGACGACTGAATGTCAGTCGCAGGCATTGTCTATACCCTCAGTGGAGGGACGGTATGTTGGAAGAGTTCCAAGCTAGACACCGTGACATACTAGATGATTAAAGGCAACATACATCATTACCAAGGATGCTACCAAAAGAGGCAGTCTGGATATTTATAAGTTCATAAGATGAACTTCGTTCCTACCATTGTGTGAAAATGGAGTTGTGGCTTCAGCCAAGGAACTACCGTCCCATCAGAAATCCAGATATAATTCTTAGGCAGTGTCACCTGATCATGGAGATGGTTGATCTCCAGGGAGATCGAGGTTAGGAGAGTAGACACAGAGGACAACAGCGCGGATCCACTCACAAAGGCCTTTTTCCCAGTAGAGACTTTTATGGGATGGTTGAGTATGAGATACTTCAACCGCAGCTAATTGTTGGGTATGCGATACCATAACAGATGGCCCTAGTGCAAGTGGGAGATTGTTAGTTATATGTATGCCCTAGAGGCCATTACTGTACATATGATGTATATTGTAGTGGATGCTAGGACATATATAGGGAGGACTTTCTTGCTCGACATGATAGTATGCTATCTGGTTGTACTTTATCTTAACATGTACTCTGATTGTCTCTATATTACATGTTGATAAAGCCCTTAGGATATATACTCGACTACTGGGACTATGATGAGATCATACTAGTGGGGCCACGGTAGTCGACGAGTACATCCTATAACTGTTCCTAGTCGTGGGTGTATCGAGACAGGACATCGATGCACCAGAGTAGACTAGCGTATACGCATCTTGATCCATATGATGGGCGATGGATGATCCCATATCCATCGGTGTTTGACATCAAGGATGGTGTACGGGTACTCAGTGGAGACTGGGTACACTGGACGGACTCGCCGAGAACTCCCAGATAGTATTATACCATACGTCAGATGGCAGTTCTCCGGTGACACTGGTACAGAGTAGTCTGTTGACCCGAGATCGTCATAGAGTCTTGTGTGATTCCCACTGTGCTTTGATTTCCATCATACCACGTCCAAGAGGGCGTGCAAAAAGGTGGTTTTTGGGTACAGTCCCGAATCACATGGAGGCAATGAGCGATAGGAGGGGATTCGTCTCTCCCGATATAGGGAGTTGATGTTGTGCTGTGTTCGATTGGCTATAACCGGAAATCCCTAGCCAGGGTTGCTGAGATTTACTTGTAAGTGTTATCAGTAGTTTCTCGAACTGTTATAGACCTCATATCGACACGACTTATCGAGCTACTGGGGTCTGACGTTTACCACCCCTAGGCGAGATATGCAACATATCAGACGACGAGACCGGACTGTACGGGAGTGTTACTGTTTGGATTCGCAGGAGAATGTGCAGGCTTGGTTGTTGATCTTCTGAGTGCTCAATACCTGGGTAGCTGTTACGTTTAGCTGACCGCTTGCAGCTTGTGGGTGTTTGATATGATCATCACCTACTGCCGGCGTATTGACGATTCTTTAGAGTCCTACACAGAGCTTTCTTGACTCAGGCAAAACGAAGTAGGAGCACATATGTGATATGTGCGGGACCGAGGATAATGCGATATGTGATGCCGTATTCTATTCTCGCGATATTTGATATCAGCCGGGTCATCGGATCAAGTGTTGATTCGATGAATCGGTACGGATAAATATTAGTCGGTTATATGCGATATAGCCGGATTGTCGGATCAAGTGTTGATTCGATAATTTAATGTATAATAATATATATGATATATTAAATTACATTAACTAATATTTGCTCACTAAAAGATTCTTTTTCTCACTCGGGTAATACATTGATATATATGCGATATATGTTAATTGTATTATTTTATTTGGTTACGATAAATATTATATATGTGATATATAATATTGTAACATGATATGATAACTAATGCAACTTGTTTAGTGGAGTTTAAACATGATTAGGGTTTGGATTAGGGTTAAGCTTTCTAGATGTTTCTAGAAGGTTTTCTTTTTGTCATGATAAAGATATTTACAAGTGACTCATGCTTTAACCTAACCCAAACCCTAACCCTAGTCAATTCTCTATAATGGTTAAGTCAACCATGGTTGCATAATTCATCATTATCTCTTTTGCATTATTCATCATAAATGATTGTTCATCTTCTTCCTCCTTCATTCTTTCATGAAAAGCTTACTAGTTTTTCAAAAGGTGATGAATAAATATGAGAAAAATATAAATAAAGAGAGCAAAAATCCTACTTCATCATCCTCATCTTCCCTTGCCATTTAGATGAGGGTGTTCACATCATTTCATGAGTGTTAGGTTGTGTTAAAGAAACTTCAAGGTAGATCATCTTAGTATCGAAGATCGGAAGCAAAGGTTGCGTCTTTCTCTTCGTGGAACTTCTCGAGAGTCCGGAACCCGATGATCTCAGCGAAGGGACCACAACACGGAGCATATGAAGTGAAGGACCGGATCTACAAAGGTTGTAATCCCTCTCACTTAGTGTTAAAGTGTTTAGCATACTTGTTTTCGCCTAATCTCTAGTTTAAAGTTCCGTATTCGGGTTGTTCGGCACGGCTAAATTTTTAATCGGCATGGTTGATGCCTCGTAGACCCTTGTGCGCGTGCCTAGCAACCCTACAGGTGTTAGTAAGGTAGGAGCGAAGGGAAAGAAAAAGATTGCGGTGCCAGTAGTGGCCCAGGATGAGTGCTTCCATTGTCACAGGAAAGGGCACTGGAAGAAGGATTGCAAGGCGTGGAACGCCAAGAACCAGGGACCGAAGCAAGCTGCGGCTTCGACTTCAGGTGTATTTGTAATTGAGAATTGTCTGCCAATCAACTCTACTTCCTGGGTATTGGATACCGGATCAGGATCTCATATATGCAATTCATTGCAGGCACTGAGAAACCGTAGGGTGCTGAAGGAAGGTGATATGACCTTAAAGGTTGCTAACGGAGCTAGCGTGGGAGCTGTGTCCGTCGGGGATTATCACCTGGGATTGACGAGTGGACATATTTTGGTTTTACATAACTGTTTTTGTGTACCTAGTTTAACTTGTAATATCATATCAGTTTCTTTGTTTTCAAATAAAGGTTATGATTTCACGTTTGTAAGCGATGTTGTTAACATCCACCTTAATCATAGTTTGATTGGGTCTGGTACACTGAATAACGGTATATATTTCTTAAACCAACTCCAGATTTTCAATGTCCAGAACACACTAAAAAGAAAGTCTTCAGATTTAAATAAGGCTTTCTTATGGCATTGTAGACTAGGTCACATCAATGAGACAAGGTTAACTAAGTTACATAGAGAAGGATATTTGGACTCGTTCGAATATCAAACTTATGCCACTTGTGAATCATGTCTCAAAGGAAAGATGACAAAAACTCCATTCACTGGACATGGAGTAAGAGCGAGCGAGCTCTTAGGACTCGTATACAGCGATGTATGCGGTCCAATGTCTACACATGCAAGAGGTGGGTTTTCCTATTTCATTACTTTTACGGATGATTATTCAAGGTACGGATTCATTTATCTGATGAAACATAAATCCGAGGCTTTTGAAAAATTCCAGGAGTATAAGAATGAAGTAGAAAACCAAACCGGCAAAAGTATTAAGACACTAAGATCTGATCGAAGTGGTGAATACTTAAGTGCCGAGTCCCTAGGTTACCTAAAAGAGAAAGGAATTCTCTCTCAGCTTACTCCTCCATACACTCCATAGCATAATGGTGTATCGAAGAGACGGAATCGAACCCTATTGGATATGGTACGATCCATGATAAGTAATGCTGAGTTACCGCGATCTTTCTGGGGTTATGCGCTAGAATCAGCGGCATATCTTTTAAACATGGTTCCTACCAAGACTGTGCCTACCACCCCATATCAGATATAGAGTGGGAAGAAACCCTATCTTCAGTATATAAAGATATGGGGGTGTCCAGCTTTTGTTAAAAAGCAGCATATGGACAAGCTCGATGCACGATCAGTAAAATGTCAGTTTGTGGGATATCCAAAGAACACCAAGGGGTATCTATTCTATTACGCAGAGGAACAAAAGGTTTTTGTTTCTCGTAATGCCCATTTTCTAGAATATCAGTTTTTAGAAAAGGAAACAAGTGGGAGCGAAATAGAACTGGATGAAATTCCAGAACCACACACTACTACTGAAAGTTTGGTAGAACCAGTAGTTCAAGAAGAACAGGACATTCCCGCACCCCTCAGCAGGAGTAGTAGGCCGTCTCATCCACCTGAGAGATACTACGGTTTTCTCATAGATGGGGATAGAGAGGATTGCATCATTGATGATGATGAACCTACCAGCTTCCAGCAGGCCATCCAGAGCGGCGACTCGATACGATGGCTAGATGCAATACGGACCGAGATGGAGTCCATGTACACCAACAAAGTATGGACTTTGGACTTTGCTCCAGATGGGGTAAAACCCATAGGATGCAAATGGATTTTCAAGAAAAAGATTAGTGTAGATGGACAGGTGGAAACCTATAAGGCTAGACTTGTTGCAAAGGGTTTTCGTCAAAGACCTGGTTTGGACTATGACGAAACTTTTTCTCCAGTGGCTATGCTCAAATCCATTCGGGTCCTTCTTGCTATTGCTGCCTTCCATGATTATGAAATCTGGCAGATAGACGTAAAGATGAATTTTCTGAATGGTAATTTAGAAGAGTGCGTCTATATGGATCAGCCAGAAGGTTTCAATCAGAGTGGGAGCAGCGGTAGAGTATGCAAGTTGCTTAAGTCCATTTATGGACTAAAGCAAACATCGCGGAGTTGGAACATCTGTTTTGATGAAACAGTCAACGAATATGACTTTATCAAAAATCCAGATGAACCATGTATATATAGTAAAGTTATAGCCAGAAGTGTCATATTCCTCGTCTTGTACGTGGATGACATTCTATTAATGGGAAATAACATTCCTATGCTACAATCTGTCAAAGGATTCTTGTCACACAGGTTCTCCATGAAAGACCTGGGTGATGCCTCTTACATTCTAGGGATCCGGATCTATCGTGATAGATCCAAGAGGATGTTGGGACTTTTCCAGTCCAGGTATATCAACACTATACTGAAAAGATTCAGTATGGAAGATTCTAAGCGCGGTAATCTACCGGCTTGTCACGGAATTACCCTCTCCAAAGAGATGTCTCCCAAGACTGATTTGGAAAGAGAACGCATGTCTATTATACCCTACGCTTCTGCGGTAGGCTCTATAATGTATGCGATGTTGTGCACCAGACCAGATGTAGCTTACGCACTCAGCGTGGTAAGCCGGTATCAGTCAGACCCAGGGGAGAATCACTGGATAGCAGTAAAGAACATTCTCAAGTACCTGAGAAGGACTAAGGAGATGTTCTTGGTTTACGGCGGAAAAGACCTCAAGTTAGAGGCCTTTGCTGATTCCGGCTTCCAGAGTGATAAGGACGATTCCAAGTCCATGCCCGGTTATGTCTTTACCCTCAATTAAGGGGCGGTGTGCTGGAAGAGTTCCAAGCAGGACACTGTTGCTGACTCAACGATGGAAGCGGAGTATATTGCTGCTTGCGATGCCGCAAAAGAAGCGGTCTGGATGAAGAAGTTCCTAACAGAACTTCAGGTGGTTCCTACCATAGTTGATCCAATACCTCTGTATTGCGACAACAACGGAGCTATAGCTTTAGCGAAGGTACCAAGGTCCCATCAGAAGTCCAGACACATCTTGAGGTGGTATCACCTGATCAGGGAGATCATTGATCGTCGGGAGATCGAGGTTCGGAGAGTTGCTACTGAAGAGAACATTGCTGATCCATTCACAAAGGCCATACCTCAGATTCAGTTCGAGAGACTACTCGAGATCATCGGTCTACGATATGCCAGTACATGGCCATAGTGCAAGTAGGAGATTGTTAGTGTATATGCCCTAGGGGCCATTATTATATCATACTAGATTGTATATTACTTAATGGAAGCTTGGGATATTCACATGTATATAACAGTCTTGCTAAACATGGTAGTATGCTACTTGGTTTTTCTATCTTAATATGTGAGTATACGTATTGATAGAGCTCTTAGGATCTTGCTTGACTACCAGCGTTGTGATGGCAATCACACTAGTGGGGGCTGGGTAGTCTACAAGCACATCCTTTTTCAGGTCCCTAGTCGTAGGATTATCGAGACAGGGCATCGATACTCCGGAGTAGACTAGTGTGTACGCTTCTCATCCCAGTTGGGGAAATGGTCTGTCCCACAGCCGTCAGTACATCGTACTGGAGATAGTATACAGGTGGTCGTTGGGTTACGGGTACACCGGACAGGACTCGCAGGGAACTGTAGGTTGGTTTTATACCAGTCGTCAGTTAACAGTTTCCAGGTGACATGAGTACAGCATAGTCCGCAGACTTGACACTGCTACTTCGCCTCGAGTGTGTCCCACTGTTCTTAGATTGCTACCCTACCACGGCTCAAAGGAGTCGTGCAAACAGGTAGCAGTTGGGTGCAGTCCCGAGCACTTGGAGGCAGTGGCGGTTAGACAGCATTCGTCTCTCCCGGTATTGGGAGTTGATATCGCGCTGTGTCAGAGAGCCATTACGCAAAGTCCATGGCCAGGCCAAGCGAGATTTACTGGTAGGTTCCAGTAGTTTCTCAGGGTGTAATGGGCTTCACTCCGATACGAATTATACCGCTATTAGGGGACGGACGCTTGCCGCCCCCTAGGCCCGATATGCGATAGTCTTAGACGAACAGACCGGACTGTACGGAGATTGTCGCATCAGGCTCAGTAGGAGTTCGGATGGGTTTCCTCATCGTCCTTCTTATCGACATCTGCCTGGGGACCGTTACGTACAGCTAGTGCCACTTGCGATCTGTGGTTAAACCCACTGCTAGCGTAGTAGTTGAGTCATTAGAGTCCTACACAGAGAGTTTCCCTGCTCCAGGCGAAACGATATAGAGGTCGTATGGTTTTACGACAAGGGTTCGGACGCATACGTATGTTTTCGCACGTACGACTTTCGGACAGTTTTTACTAGTCGGCTTTGGTTTAAGCCAGATTCTAGTATCGGGATATTGGATTTATACAATCTAAAGTTTTTCCGTGTTTTCACGGATAGGAGGGGCGTTCTCGTAATTTCACGAGAAGCTTCTAGAAGATGGTGACTTAGGGGTTTAGGTGGCATATGCATTAAATGAGATTAGTGACTCATTTGTGTGATTCATTCATGTCATTAATGCGTCATAAATGCTTAATGACTCATGGAGATGAATCACCCATTTGTATTTATGAAGCATGGTTGTTAAATCCTATTTTCTATTAATTTGATAATGATTAATGCTTCATATATATCATGATAGATCACAATCTCATTCTCATTCCCCTGCTCACCTTCTCTCTCCTCAAGCTCTCTCTCTCTTCAAACCCTAATCCTACCACTCATGTGTTGAGACCAAGGATTAGTATAGACTAATTAATCCATAATCCAACTCTATATCACCTAGGTTACTTAGTTTAGCACTTTAAGAAACCTAGTTACCTCAAGTTAGAGGTAAAGCTTGGAGTAAAGCTCTCGGGTGGATCGTCTACTACTTGGAGAAGGCCGAGGAGGAGGTGGAGAACGAAAAGTCGAAGGACACGGTTCATTAGGTATAATCACTTCACATAGTAGTTTAGAACTCCTATGCTTTTGTTAATTATCATTTAGCAACGATTCTTGCGGATTAGTCGATGTTATTGCAAAGAACAAGATCGTTTTTCATATTTCCGTCTCCCCGCAAGTAGTGGGGTGTAGTACATCGACTTACATATATATATATATATATATATATATATATATATATATATATATGAGGATATCAACCACGTGTGTCCATCAACGACAAATCAAAATCATGGAACCTGAGTGTCCAACATCGACACTCGAAACATCATTAAAACCCATGTCCAGTATCGACACGTAAATCCACATATTTCAGACGCCACATACTCAGATTGGCCCTCATATCTATCTCATCTCAGGCGCCCCATTCTCAGATCGGTCCTCATATCCATCTCATATCATAACTCCAAAACGGTATCCTCCGGATATCCGCCGAGTTCTATACAATCACCGGTAGGTAGTGCTCCCCTGCCAGGCTCACCGCCTAACAATACGAGTCTTTTTGCCCTGGGGTACCTCACCGGGTCCACCATGTACCCGCAGACGGTGCCTACCACTCCTCGAATCGGGTATACTCACTACTCAGAACCGAGAAAACTCATGGTGGACACCTCGAAATATTATATCAAAAGAAACCGCATTTTTAAAACAATATACAATTTCCTTTGAAATTAAACTGCGGTTCTCAAATCCAGAGATCTCATAAAAACAGCATCTCGATGCATATAACCATAAAGTACGATGTATGCAACATAGAGTAGTAATATGAGCATATCGAGTATATCATGCAAGCATGTCAAGTGATAATACTGAACAATGAATGTACTTTTACGGTTAAGAGTAATATCATGATAGGGCAGTTCTACTGTATAAGTAGCATGGCAATTACCGAAGATGAATGTATGTAAGCCGGCAAATCTGTATAAATGTAACATGCGCATCAACGGTAATTGTGCAGGTGTACTAGCAAGTATATCATATAACATTTAAATATTGGAAACATGATAGGTATTATACGAGGAATAATATCCTATACAACATGAACAATAAATGGGTATATCTACCTACACAAGAATCATATGGTCACTTTTTAAACGATACACATCGTCATTTTGAAAATAGGTATGGTTCAGGTGGCAATCTTTATATCAGCGATCCCGCCTCATACCATCCGATATGACAATAATTCTCGATCATCATCCTCAATTTCCTAGTGCGGATCAATCATCCGGTATATCTCATCGCATACAGTAATCTATCGTACGGGGTCGTCAAAGAGAATAGAGAATCTATCGACCTATACAATAATGAAGGTACGGATCTAAAGTCTTGTATGGCATATTACTCATTATACTCATAAATATATATATTTATTAGTGTCAACTTTTATCATATCATCTCTTTACTAAAACCTATAATCACATTATCTTAAGTTCGTAGCATAGCCTTTATCAAAATATAATTTATAAAACGATCTTCCATATCAATGGTTGCGGGGGTGCTATACGCTATCCACCCGACTTCCCCCATAGATATCAATCTACTCACCTGCTAAACTCCTCGCTTAACCAAAGTTGATGTGCTTCTTCGTCTCGGAAGTCTACGCGATGGTACCTACAATCAATACATAATCGCATTTCTATTAAAACCAATATCCGAAAACCGATACGGCACACAGATTGCTTATAGGTTAAAACCTATATAGCCTATACATGAAAGAACAACCAAATAACCCTCGTCCGTTGACGTACAAACATCCAACGACCAATTCAAATCTCAAATATAAAAACCAAGAATTCACATATCGGAAAACATAGCCAAAACACTCTCAAGTACTTCCCAGATTTGGGCTCAGGTAAATTAGGACTAAACAAACAAGTACAGGTGATAGGTTGTAGGGTAAATGAGCTACAAGCAAAACCACATCACCATAGGAGATAGGGGGTCCGGCGAGATCACCCAAAAATCCGGCCTCGCCGGTCTAAATAGGGAGAAACGGGTTTGTACTTCTGTGGTGGTCTTCTAGTGGTTTATCTAGGTTAGTGGACTTGTTTGATTTTCTTAGAAATAACCCAAGTTGCTCCAGATACCCTGTAGGCTAACAAACTCCACAAAACCTACACGGAACAAATTCTAAGTTCGTGTATCGGGTTCTAAACTCATTTCCAGGCTAGGAAATCAACCTCTAAGGTCTTGTAAACACTCACTACACCTCAATTAACCATTTAACAGTAACTTGGAATTTTCTAAGATCACATATCGTAATTATATCAAATTCTAAACTAAAC
Organism: Agapanthus africanus; assembly: GCA_030015575.1. Classification (NCBI taxonomy): domain Eukaryota; kingdom Viridiplantae; phylum Streptophyta; class Magnoliopsida; order Asparagales; family Amaryllidaceae; genus Agapanthus; species Agapanthus africanus. The sequence continues at coordinate 323,170,802 of CM057349.1, read as the reverse complement.
TAGGATATTTAACATAAAAACTAATCTAAAGTGAAGAGATTATCTCATTTGGCAACTTAGGAAGATTCTTGAGTTGCCCAAAGTTTTTAAAATCCAAACTTGGATGGTTCAAAGGGTTTAGAATGAGTTTGTGCATGTGTTATGTGAAGGTGGCAAGGGGTTTTGGAAAGTATTTGGAGATGATGCATAGAAGTGGTGGAGGTTGAAGAAGTATGGAGGAGATGAAGAAAAACCATGAGGAATGAAGGAATGGGTAGCCAAGTCTCAGTCTCCCTCTCTTATGCTCACTCTCTCAACAAAATATCTCTTTTTGTTTCTTCTCTCTTTTGTTTATCACTTATAACTCTTTCTCTCTTTTCCTTTTCTTTTCTTTTCCTTTTCTTTTCACAACTCACAATTCACAAACACAAACACAACATGCACATGACATGGTGCACTGGTCATGGAAAAATCTAAAAATACGGATTTGGTTTAATCGCGATTAGTAGTGCACTAATCAATTTTACTCGAAATTTGCATATAATTATTTATAAAAATGCAAAAATCCGATAAATATCATTATAATAAATAAATCATTTTAATCTCCGATTATTTTCCAAATATTGGTATATACTTATACCAATTTACGAAAAACCCATATTCGCCAATCGAATAGTTTTCGCGAAATATATTATTTTAATATTAAATTTCAAAAAATAATATTTTATATCTCTGAAATGTTACAGTCTTCCCCCCTTAAATAAATTCGGTCTCCGAATTTAAAATTAAATCCCTAAATAATAAAACATTTCAATAATCAGCTCAAATCAACGGGGTTTCGAAATCACGGAAGATATAGAAATACCACAGCGCATCGTGTGCACTTGAAAATGAGTACGAAACTCAAAATCAAACTCCGTCAGGCATTACGCAATCACTGGAGTTATAAAGGAAATGCCAAATCTTGAAATCCACTGCTGAAATCCAAATATACTATAGTCAAATCATAATACGTATATAGCATGCATCTTTGTAAAACCATTTGAAAAGCTGAATAAAACACATGCAAAATCTTTTCCAAATTGTCGCGCTATGCAGAGCTCACGGCACAAGTGGCGGACGATCATTTGTAAAGTAGTAAATATATACTTATACATGTTTTGCTCAAATAATACGTCCCGCCTTTTTGAAATATCTCAGAAGGTTCTCTTTATAAAATTTCGTGTCACTCGCGAACACGTAGGAAATAGCGAGACTATAGCTCATCTTTGAAAACCTTTTAGTAAACTTTTCATGCATGCAAAAGTACTCAGGCACTGTCTTCAGACCAGCCCTGCTCGGCTACTATACAATATAGTATCCATCATCAAAACATGATACTCATAAATAAAACCAGCCTCAAAAGACGTATCCAACATCGCATGCGTCTAGTGTGCACAGAAATCAAATCCAATACAAGTGCCACGAATATGCACAGAAGCAAACTAAGTGCAACGGGTGTGCACGAAAGTATCTGTCCAGTGCAAAGGATGTGCACGATAACAATATCAAGTGCATCTATAGTGCTCGAAAATCTCAACCCGGTGCAACTAACATGCACGATTAAAAATCTCTATCTAGTGCACCCGGTGTGTATAAAATCTAATATCATGCGCCCAACATGTGCGAAAACCCAAATCAAGTGCGTCAGGTCCGCACAAAACATCCAGTGCAACAGTATGCATGATAACGAACATCAAGTGCAGACGCGCACGAAAACATAAATCCGGTGCAACAAATGCAAGAAATACAAATCTGGTGCAACTAATGCAAGAAATACATATCCGGTGCAACCAATGCACGAAATCTCATCAATATCTCGAATGCTCACAAAAACAACACCGAGTATACCAAGGTATATAGAATCATAAACGTGTGCAACTGCGTGCACAAAATCCATCCCAATGCACTGCAAGCACATATAAGGTATACCGAGTGCATAAGTAAAGGCAAGTGCACACAACATGCACGAAATCAAATCGACAGTTTTGAATCAACGAAACCATAAATACGTGCAACGAAGGCACAGATCGATACCAAGTGCAATAGATATGCACAAATCATAAACCAATGTAGCGGTGTATAAAACATAACTCAAGTGCAATAACTGTGCACAAAAATATAAATCTCCAGTAAGTGCAGCCATGGCGCACGAAAACAATATCATGAAACTCAATCATCGAAACTCAAATCCAAGCGATAAAAGTGTGATACTCGGATCACAAAACGCAAATTGCAATAACTGACATTGAGGTACTCCTCCTATAATGTCGAAAATATGCTGGTGCGTCCAAAGCTGGCAGAGCAAGATCATCTACTTGCCTCCTGCTCACAGTATGGCGTCCTCGGTCTCAGGGTTCCCGTTTTCTCGGTGGATTACAAATCTCACGATCCTTCGGCTCGTTGGCCCGGTCAGGTGTACTAACGGAACAGTCCTGCTCCGGAACTCCTCTGATCATCGTTTGGCCAATCAACATGACCACTCGCAAACGGCACATTACTGATGGCGGCATCTTGCCCTCTAAATATGCACGATATAACTGATCCTGGGTGCAAGTCTCTATCGCTGCGGTGTCCTGGAAAGAACCTGCTCACGGCTTCTTCCGATCTCACCTATGCCGAACTATACGAAGGTTGGCACTCTTGCTTAACTCTTTTCTCATAACAGGACAGCCGTGTCCTCAGCGCGGCTTTCCTCTGAAATTTGGCTGTATCTAACGCCTCTGCACACGTATCAATCATCTGGCATCAGCGAAGCGTAACAACCGCTCGATAACATCTCGCACGAACATTTTGTTCCACTTGTCTTTATTATCGTCTACTTCGACGTCATCTCTTGTTGTCTACATATTGCAATTCGTTCTCGGCTACAATGAATCTGGAGTCTCTCACACGGACTCGAAATTACGAACTCGGTACCTTCATCACTCTGTAGAAGATATCTAGCCGAACACATCCTCAGGAACTCGTCCAAATCATCGGAGGAATAAACTTTATTCGTCCGTTCTCGATCAACTCACAACGCATCTGGGTGAGGTCCTTCTATCTGAAACTGGTCAACTTACTGATCTCACATCGGAGCATCCGACGAACAATGTCCTCTCTTGCTCGATTTACTCTAGATCCAAGTAAGATCCTTCAATTGGAATTCTTCAACTCAACTGAGCCTGCATCGGCACATCAAATCTGACGAATCATATCAATCGCTCAACTCAAGATAGACTAGCTATCTCCTGTCACATCTCTGTCTGAAAGCTCCAGCGGTTTCAGGTCATAGACTCTGGAAACGACATCCCATCAATCTTAGCAACAATTGGGTCATCTGTCTGCACGGTAGACAACATCACGATCTCTGAGGTAGGCTGTACATCAACAGTCCTCTCAATCTGGCAGCCTCTATCAATGGCCCGATCATGCGGTGCAAAACCGAACACTCGCCTCGAATGAGATATCACAACACAACACTATACCTACACGTTCCGGGGTCACCAGAAAACAACAATGGTCAGTCCTCGTCCATGACGAGCTCGCCCTGACCGCAACACTAGCAGCAGCTCAATCTGCGCTCAAACCATGGTGACAGGAACCTCAAGCAGGTATCGATGAAGATAAATCAAAGGAACGAAAGAAATCAACAGATCCCAAATGGATATATGATCATAAAAATGAATAGTATCAAAGATCTCAAGATATGTACATCCTAAGATTTCTTAAGTGGAGTATCGTATCGTAAGTATTCCGCGGAAGAAACGTATGGCATGTCATTTTACTCAAGCTACCTACTCCATAAATCAAGGTCAACCTATGAAACGAAAGTTCGGGTCTAATAACCCTTCCACCCCCATTAAGTCTAAGTTCCGTAAGGTCAAGCCTAGGTTCCGAAATATATACGCCCTAGACTCCGCATAGTCAAACCCTGACTCAAACTAAGGTTAAACCTAATGCTCTGATACCAACTTTTTCACGACCCGTAATTTAGCACGTGACTGGCACTTAAATTAAGCAACGTCTAAAGGCGTAACGTAAATCAAGTAAGCCGAAGCCCAGAAAATCTAAACCTTTTTACGGAAAATAGTGGGGGTGCAGTTTTGAAATAAAGGTATAATGAATCATGTTTTTCTTTAAATGCATAGCTAATGAAACATGAAAATGCAAGTGGATTATATTAGAGTTGAAAACATGTTTCGTCTTTAAAAATTTGGGCAGCAACTCCCTTGTATATTTTGATCCAAAAACATATACACAACAATATATAGGCATCCCCAAACAGGAGCTAACTCTTCGCCAACTGGCAGAATCACAACCACGCAATAACATATATACGACGCCCAACGGCGAAGAATCAACCCAGAAAAAATAAATAAATAAGCAAGACATCAAAACTCAAGAAAGTGATCATAAACCCATCGCTATAAGTCTCGCACAATACCCAAGTCTGACTAGGTCTACCAATATAAAATTCAAGTTCTCTGATTTGATTTGATCTGATGGAGTTTGTCTAGATACAACAGAATATAAAAGTACGAGAGTGGGCACAATCCAACATGTGTCCCACCTACCAAAGTAAAACACCCTGGATGAAGTTGTGTCCCAGCAATACCACAACTGATCCCAAGCGGTCAAACCTGAAAGAACTGTGGCACAACGGGGGTGAGTTGCCAACTCATGAGTAGAAAACATCAGCAAGTAGAAATCGAATAAAACAACGATTTCCTAGGTCACTATATCCTGAAGGTAATACTATGATATCTATGGTGACCATGTCTGCATATATATCAACAATCGAGTCAATGCAATGACATATAAAAATAAACATCCGACATCATATGTCTGTATACATGTGGATATAATACACGTGTCCATCAACGACACAAACAATATCATGGAACCTGAGTGTCCCACACCGACACTCGAACATCATGAAAACATATGCATGTATATATATGTGGATATCAACCACGTGTGTCCATCAAAGACAAATCAAAATCATAGAACCTGAGTGTCCAACATCGACACTCGAAACATCATGAAAACCCATGTCCAGTATCGACACGTAAATCCTCATATTTCAGACGCCACATACTCAGATTGGCCCTCATAGCTATCTCATCTCAGGCGCCCCATTCTCAGATCGCTCTTCATATCCATCTCATATCATAACTCCAAAACGGTATCCTCCGGATATCCACTGAGTTCTATACAATCACCGGTAGGTAGTGCTCCCCTGCCAAGCTCACCACCTAACAATACGAGTCTTCTTGCCCCGGGGTACCTCACCGGGTATACCATGTACCCGCAGACGGTGCCTACCGCTCCTCGAATCGGGTATACTCACTACTCAGAACCGAGAAAACTCATGGTGGACACTTCGAAATATCATATCAAGAGAAACCGCATTTTTAAAACAATACACAATTTTCTTTGAAATTAAACAGCGGATCTCAAATCCAGAGATCTCATAAAAACGGCATCTCAATGCATATAACCATAAAGTACGATGTATGCAATATAGAGTAGTAATATGAGCATATCGAGTATATCATGCAAGCATGTCAAGTGATAATACTGAACAATGAATGTATTTTTAGGGTTAAGAGTAATATCATGATAGGGCAGTTCTACTGTATAAGTAGCATGGCAATTACCGATGATGAATGTGTGTGAACCGACAAATCTGTATAAGTGTAACATGCGCATCAACGGTAATTGTGCAGGTGTACTAGCAAGTATATCATATAACATTTAAATACTGGAAACATGATAGGTATCACACGAGGAATAATATCCTACACAATATGAACAATAAATGGGTATATCTACCTATACAAGAATCATACGGTCACATTTTAAACGATACACATCGTCATTTTGAAAATAGGTATGTTTCAGGTGGCAATCTTTATATCAGCGATCCCGCATCATACCATCCGATATGACAATAATTCTCGATCATCATCCTCAATTTAGTAGTGCGGATCAATCATCCGGTACATCTCATCGCATACAGTAATCTATCGTACGGGGTCGTCAAACAGAATAGGGAGTCTATCGACCTATACAATAATGAGGGTACGGATCTAAAGTCTCGTACGGCATATTACTCATTATACTCATAAATATATATATTTATTAGTGTCAACTTTTATCATATCATCTCTTTACTAAAACCTATAATCACATTATCTTAAGTTCGTAGCATATCCTTTATCAAAATATAATTTATAAAACGATCTTCCATATCAATGGTTGTGGGGGTGCTATACGCCATCCACCCGACTTCCCCCATAGATATAAATCTACTCACCTGCTAAACTCCTCGCTTAGCCAAAGTCGATATGCTTCGTCGTCTCGGAAGTCCACGTGAAGGTACCTACAATCAATACACAATCGCAATTCTATTAAAACCAATATCCGAAAACCGATACGGCACACGGATTGCTTATAGGTTAGAACCTATATAGCCTACGCATGAAAGATCAACCAAATAACCCTCGTCCGTTGACGTACAAACATCCAGCGACCAATTCAAATCTCAAATATAAAAACCAAGAATTCACATATCGAAAAACATAGCTAAAACACTCTCAAGTACTTCCCAGATTTGGGCTCAGATAAATTGGGACTAAACAAACAAGTACAGGGGATAGGGTGTAGGGTAAGTGAGCTACAAGCAAAACCACATCACCATAGGAGATAGGGGGTCCGGCGATATCACCCAAAAATCCGGCCTCGCCGGTCTAAATAGGGAGAAATGGGTTCGTACATCTGTGGTGGTCTTCTAGTGGTCTATCTAAGTTAGTGGACTTGTTTGATTTTCTTAGAAATAGACCAAGTTGCTCCAGATACTCTGTAGACTAACAAACTCCACAAGTTCATGTATCGGGTTCTAAACTCATTTCCAGGACAGGAAATCAATCTCTAAGGTCTTGTAAACACTTAATACACCTCAATTAACCACTTAACAGCAACTTGGAATTTTCTAAGATCGCATATCCTAATTATATCAAATTCTAAACTAAACTAGGATATTTAACATAAAAACTAATCTAAAGTGAAGAGATTAACTCATTTAGCAACTTAGGAAGATTCTTGAGTTGCCCAAAGTCTTCAAAATCCAAACTTGGATGGTTCAAAGAGTTTAGAATGAGTTTGTGCATGTTTTATGTGAAGGTGGCAAGGGGTTTTGGAAAGTATTTGGAGATGATGCATGGAGGTAGTGGAGGTTGAAGAAGCATGGAGGAGATGAAGAAAAACCATGGGGAATGAAGGAATGGGCAGCCAAGTCTCACTCTCCCTCTCTTATGCTCACTCTCTCAATAAAATATCTCTTTTTGTTTCTTCTCTCTTTTGTTTCTCACTCATAACTCTTTCTCTCCTTTCCTTTTCTTTTCTTTTCTTTTTCTTTTCACAACTCACAATTCACAAACACAAACAAAACATGCACATGACATTGTGCACTAGCCATGGAAAAATCTAAAAATACGGATTTGGCTTAATCGCGATTAGTAGTGCACTAATCAATTTTACTCGAAATTTGCATATAATTATTTATAAAAATGCCAAAATCCGATAAATATCATTGTAATAAATAAATCATTTTAATCTCCGTTTTTTTTCCAAATACTGGTATATGCTTATACCAATTTACGAAAATCCCCTATTCGCCAATCGAATAGTTTTCGCGAAATATATTATTTTAATATTAAATTTCCAAAAATAATATTTTATATCTCTGAAATGTTACAATAGAACAAGAGAACAATCCTGCCGAAAAAGCTTCGATCATTCAAGGCGAGCCCGATTAGAAAGAACCCTTCATAGACTACCTCCGATACGACAAGCTGCCCGAATAAAAATCTGTGAGGGTTCAGTTGAAGAAGTGAGCTCTCCGATATATGTTTGTAAATAATACGCTATACCGCAGATCATATGACCAACTCTGGCTCAGGTGTCTGTCATCGACCAAAGCCCAAAATGTCATGAAAGAAGTTCACTCAAGCGTCTGCGGAGCACACCAGTCTGGCCCTAAAATATGGCTTCAAATCAAACGGCTTGGATATTACTGGCCTACCAAGATAAAGGATTACGAAGAGCATACAAAGAAATGTCACCTCTGCCAAATTCACGGCGACTTCATTCACAAGCATCCTAATCCGCTGCATCTTACGGTGGCGTCATGGCCCTTCGAAGTTTAGGGCACCAACATAGTTAGTCCAATTGATTCTCCGTCATCTAAAGGCCACCGGTTCATATTGGTCGCAACTGACTACTTCTTTAGGTGGGCTGAAGCTGTCCCACTGAAAGAAGTCAAGACAGAAGATATTCCGACGTTCTTCCGGTATAATATTCTATACCGCTTCGGTATACCGAGAAGAATTATATCTGACAACAGGCCTTCTTTCAAGAGCTTCAAAGTCTCAAGGTTCGCTACTCAGCACAAGATAAACTGAGATCTTCCCCTATCTATAATCCAAGAGCCAATGGGCTAGCCGAAGCCTTCAATAAAACCCTATGCAAGCTCCTGAGGAAAAATGCTTCAGCCAACAAGAGAGACTGGAATCTCAAGCTCCACGAGGCGTTGTGGGCATATCATACCACGCATTGCAATCCAACTTAGTCCTTTCCATACTCATTAGTCTTCGGAGTAGAGGCGATCCTCCCCCTCGAAGTCGAAGTTCCAAGCCTCAAGATAGCCATCCAGCATAATTTGACGGAGGAGGAAAATGTTCTCCTTCGGCTCGAAGAACTTGACTCCCTCGAAGAAAAGAGGCTCGCAGTACAGCAAAATCTGGAGTTGTACCGAGCCCAAATGTCATGGGCCCATGACAAGACGACCCGTCTACGTGCTTTCAAGAAAGGCGAATTGGTGTTGGTCCTCAAAAGACCGATCATCCCCATTCGACATGCCAAGAAAAAATTCGAGCCAAATTAGGAAGGGCCATACGTCATCGAGAAAGTGTTCGACAGAGCATCTGTAAGTCCATGCTACCTCTCCCGGTACTTACGGGCTTGCGGAATTTGATGAAAAACAATTTTCTAGAGGCGGTAACATGGACTCAAAATGGATCTTTGTTAAACTTCCTAACAACCTAACTAGGAGTTGTTAACTACTCGGTTAGGGGGTTATACCTTTTTTCTCTTGAACTCCTTCGTCTTCAAGCCTCGATGGTAAACGGATCGACGTCACCCCGTCGTCTCCTTGCGCCGAAGATCGATCCACCCGAAAGCTTCTACCTTTGGTTTCTTCTTCGAACTTTGAAGAAACTAGTTCACTCGGTTTGCTAAACCTTGTGAACTAGAGTGAGTAGAGGAGAGTGTGTTGGGATTTTTCTCTATGGTTCTTGCTTCTCAACACATGAGACAAGTGAACCATAGACTAGAGAAAGAGAGAGAGCAAGAGGAAGAGGGTAAGAGCTCAAGCCAAGAGAGAGAAAAGAAATGAGAGAATGAGCAAGACTTTTCTCTCTTGGCTCTCATAATCCAAAGCCATCATAACCAATAATAGCAATTAAGTATTATGTGATGGTTTAAGTCAAAATAGCCACATCATTTCATGCACTCATTTTGCACATGATAAACAAGCAAGCAAAAGTCTTTGCCATGAAATGATAGCTATTGTCATGATGATGGTCAACTAGTCCAACCTAGTCAACCGGTCAACAAAGTCAACAAGTCAACAAAGTCAACCCCTCAACAACCATGTCACCATAATACTTAATTAATATTATTGTTAATCATATATCATATTCTCATTAGGGTTTAGCAAAAAGTCAATGGTCAACAGTCAACAGTCAACAACCCTAATGAGAATCCTCTGCCTCTGTCTCTCTGTCAACTGTGCATACACACCCGCATCCGCGTTCCGAGGAACACGAATACATACGAGATAAAATCAATCCCAAAACGTACACTAGGATCTGGCTTAAACCAAAGCCCGCTAGTGTTAACTGTCCGGACACTAAACGTGCACAAGTGCACGGATGTGACCGAACCCCTATCGCAAAACCATGCGACCTGTCGCAAAACCATGCGACCTCTACTCTTTTTCCTAAAGGCGAATAGCTTTCTGTGTGGGACTCTAAAGACTCGACACTACGCTGGCAGTGGGTTTAACCACAGACCGCAAGCGGCACTAGCTGTGCAAAACGGTCCCCAGGTAGATGCCGATAAGAAGACTGACGAGGTGAAACCCATCTGAACTCCTACTGAGCCTGAATGTGACAGTCTCCGTACAGTCCGGTCTGTTCGTCTGATACATCGCATGGCGGGTCTAGGGGGCGGTAAACGTCAGTCCCCTAATAGCGGTACAAGTCGTGCCGGAGTGAAGCCCAAAACACCCTGAGATAACACTGGAAGCCTACCAGTATATCTCGCTTGCCCTGGCCAGGGACTACTCGTGTAATGGCTCTCCTAGACACAGCGCGATGTCAACCCCCAATACCGGGAGAGACGAATCATGTCTAACCGTCACTGCCTCCAAGTGCTTCGGGACTGCACCCAACTACTACCTGTTTGCACGACTCCTTTGAGCTGTGGTAGGGTAGTAATCAAAGTACAGTGGGAACACATTCGAGGCGAAGTGACAGTGTCAAGTCAGCGGACTAAGCTGTACTCATGTCACCTGGGAACTGATAACTGACGATAGGTATAATACCAACCAATCAGTTCCTGACGAGTCCTGTCCAGTGTACTTGTAACCTAACGAGCACCCACATACTATCTTAAGTACGACGTACTGACGGCTGTGGGACAGACCGTCTCCCCTGCTGGGATGAGAAGCGCATACGCTAGTCTACTCCGGAGTATCGATGCCCTGTCTCGATAGTCCTGCGACTAGGGACCTGTATAAGGATATGCTTATGGATTACCCAGCCCCCACGAGTGTGACTGCCATCACAACGCTGGTAATCAAGCAAAGATCCTAAGGGCTCTACTAATGCGTATAGGTGATAAAATAAACACATGTACACATTAAATTAGAAACAAACCAAGTAGCATACTACCATTTTGAGCAAGATTGTTTATACAACTTTGAATATCCCAAGCTTCCATTAAGTAATATACAAACTAGTATGATACAGTAATGGCCTCTAGGGCATATACACTAACAATCTCCCACTTGCACTTGTTGGATATATGTATGCCCTAGAGGCCATTATATGATAGTGGATGTATCTATACATGTATATATATATTCAGTATGCATTCTTGCTCGACATGATAGTATGCTATCTGGTTATTCTTTATCTGACATGTTGATTTGATCATGCTTTTATTCATTCATACATGCTGATAAAGCCCTGAGGATATATGCTTGACTACTCTGATTATGATAAAGATCATACTAGTGGGACATTTGTAGTCTATAAGCATATCCTGAAATGTCCCTAGTCGGAGGTATATCAAGACGGGGCATCGATATACCAGAGTAGACTAGCGTATATGATACTAGACCCATGTGATGGGCGATGGATGTTCCCACATTCATCGATGTTTGACATCAAGATCATATACGGGTGCTCAGTGCTGACTGGGTACACTGGACGGACTCACCGAGAACTCCTATATGGAATTATATCTATCGTCGGATAGCAGTTCTCAGGTGACACTGGTACAGGTTAGTCTGTAGACCCGAGATCGTCATGGAGTCTTATGTGTTCTCCCACTGTACTTTGATTGCCACCCTACCACGGCTCTACTGAGTCGTGCAAACAGGTGGCCGTTGGGTACAGTCCCGAGACACACGAAGGCAATGAGCGATAGGAGAGGTTTCGTCTCTCCCGGTATTGGGAGTTGATGCTGTGCTGTGCCCGACTGGTTATAACAGCAAGTCCCTGGCCAGGGCTGCAGAGATTTGCTGATAAGTGTTATCAGTAGTTTCTCGATCTGTTATAGACCATTCACCGGCACGACTTATTTAGTTATTGGGGTCGACGTGACCATCCCTAGGCTCGATATGCAGCATATCTGACGAAGAGACCGGACTGTACGGTAGTGTTGCCGGATGGCTCGACGGGAGTTGTAGCAGGTTCGCTTGTTTTCTTCTGATCGCTCAATACCCGGGTAGCCATTACGTTTAGCTGACCGCTTGCGGCTTGGGGACTTGATATGATCATTACCCTCTGCCGGCGTATTGACGAGTCTTAGAGTCCCACAAAGGAGTTACCCAGTCCAGGCGAAACGTTGTGGTGCGCGTATGCGATATGCGCGTGCACCCGATTAAAATGTGCGTATATGATACCGAACATTGATCGGGTGGCCTGCTTTTGGTGGGGTCGTATGAGATATGACCGGATTGATAAATTAAGTGTTGATTTATCATCTAACCATTAGTTTTCTCACTTGAAACCTTTCTAGGGTTTGATGGATGTATGCATGCATGCATGTGTTTCTTTCTTTCATTCTAGTTTCATGCACATGTGGATGTGCATACATGCATACATACATACACCCATCCATCATGGTTGTTAGCATATGGAAATGGTGGCAATATAAGACTCACACCATGGATTAAAGTATGGATTATTATTTAATTTTGGTTTTAAAACAAATTGAAAAAGAAAGGATAATTCTTACTAGTTTCTACATTCTTCTTTTAACCTAACCTAGCTCACCTACCTCTTAACTTGAGTTATCCTTCTCTTTATCATTTAAAACTCAAGTTAAATAATGTCTCCATCACTTTAACCATGGTTCATAGTAAGAAGAAATAAAATATATATTGATATATTTCTTTTTCTTCTAGTGAGTTATCTTTTTATCTCATTCTACCTCTTGTGAAAATATTGCCACCATCTTCTTCCTCTTTCTCATTTGCTCTCTAGTTTTTTCTAGTGAGTAAATACCACTTAAAGAAAGGTTTTTGAAGTGAGAACCCTAACCACAACTTCATTCTACACAAGCTTAGCCGTCTTATTTAGAGTGTTCTCTTCGGTTTTACGAAGTTGCGAGCTTGGACGGAGAACTCCGTGGTGGATCGTCGTGGACACAAGAGGACTTCAAGAGGACCTCCATTCAACACCCTAGAGACCAAGGAGTCCAGCGAAAGGGAGCTACAAAGGTTGTAGTCTCGAAACCCTAGATTAGTTCGCTTTATATTTCGAAACCCTAATTTTCTAGTATCGATTCCTTTGCATGCTTGTCTAGCACCATAAAAACTTGAACTTTGTGACATATGATGCTTCCAAACTCATTATAGGGTGCTAGGCAAACCTTACAGCACTAAGGCCATGTACTGGCGTATCGAAGACCTATCATCTCGATCAGCCGCTCGAACTGAGTCTGGGGCAAGGCCTTGGTGAATGGATCTGCAGTGTTATCTTCTGAAGCAACCCTCCGAACCTCGATCTCCTGGCGATCCACGATCTCCCTGATCAGGTGATACCGCCTCAAGATGTGTCTGGATTTCTGTTGGGACCTGGGTTCCTTCGCTAAAGATATAGCCCCGTTGTTGTCGCAATACAGAGGTATTGGATCAACAATGGACGGAACCACCTGAAGTTCTTTCAAGAACTTCCTCATCCAGACGGCTTCTTTTGCGGCATCAGATGCAGCGATGTATTCCGCTTCTATAGTCGTGTCAGCAACGGTTTCCTGTTTGGAACTCTTCCAACACACCGCCCCTCCATTGAGGGTAAAGACAAAACCCGACATGGACTTGGAATCATCCTTGTCACTCTGGAAGCTGGAGTCAGCAAAGGCCTCGATCTGGAGGTCTTTTCCGCCATACACCAAGAACATCTCCTTAGTCCTTCTCAGGTACTTGAGAATGTTCTTTACCGCTATCCAGTGTTTCTCTCCAGGGTTTGACTGATACCGGCTTACTACACTCAGTGCATAAGCTACATCCGGTCTGGTACACAACATCGCATACATTATAGAGCCTACCGCAGAAGCGTAGGGTATAATAGACATGCGATCCCTCTCCAAATCAGTCTTGGGAGACATCTCTTTAGAGAGGGTGATCCCGTGACAAGCCGGTAGGTTACCGCGCTTGGAATCTTCCATACTGAATCTTTTCAGTATGGTGTCGATGTACCTGGACTGTGAAAGTCCTAATATCCTCTTGGATCTATCACGATGGATCCGGATCCCCAGGATGTATGAGGCATCACCCAGGTCTTTCATGAAGAACCTGTGTGACAAGAACCCCTTGACAGATTGTAGCATAAGAATGTCATTTCCTATCAAAAGAATGTCATCCACGTATAAAACGAAGAATACGACAGTTCTTTATACAAATCTACTATAGATGCATGGTTCATCTGGATTTTTGATAAAGCCGAATTCTTTGACCGTCTCATCAAAACAGATGTTCCAACTCCGCGATGACTGATTTAGTCCATAGATGGACTTAAGCAACTTGCACACCTTTCCGTTGCTCCCACTCTGAATGATACCCTCTGGCTGGTCCATATAGACGCACTCCTCTAAATTTCCATTTAGAAAAGCAGTCTTTACGTCCATCTGCCAAATCTCATAATCGTGGAAGGCAGCAATGGCAAGAAGGATCCGAATGGATTTCAGCATAGCCACTGGAGAAAAGGTTTCGTCATAGTCCAAACCAGGTCTTTGACGAAAACCCTTTGCAACAAGTCTAGCTTTATAGGTCTCAACCTGTCCATCTACACCAATCTTCCTTTTGAAGATCCACTTGCATCCTACGGGTTGTACCCCGTCTGGAGCAATGTCCAACGTCCATACTTTGTTGGTGTACATGGACTCCATTTCGGTCCGCATTGCATCCAGCCATTTTACCGAGTCAACGCTCTGAACGGCCTGCTGGAAGCTAGTAGGCTCATCATAATCTATGATGCAATCCTCTCTATCCCCGTCTATGAGAAAACCGTAGTATCTCTCGGGCGGATGAGACTGCCTACTACTCCTGCGGAGCGGCGTAGAAATGTCCTGTTCTTTTGAACCCTCTGGTTCTACTAAGCTTTCAGTAATAGCTCGTGGTTCTGGAATTTTATCCAGTTCTACTGTGCTCCCACTTATCTGGTTTTCCAAAAACTCAGTTTCCAAGAAGTAGGCATGACGAGAAACAAAAACCTTTTGTTCCTCTTCGCAGTAGAAGAAATATCCCTTGGAGTTCTTTGGATATCCCACGAACTTGCACTGTACTGAGCGTGCCTCGAGTTTGTCCACATGCTGCTTTTTGACAAAAGTTGGACTTCCCCATGTCTTAATGTGATTAAGATGGGGCCTCTTCCCACACCACACCTCATATGGTGTGGTAGGCACAGTCTTAGTGGGAACTCGGTTCAAAAGGTATGCAGCTGATTCTAGCGCATACCCCCAGAATGATCGCGGTAACTCAGCGTTACTCATCATGGACCGTACCATATCCAATAGAGTTCGGTTCCGTCTCTCCGATACACCATTATGTTGCGGAGTGTATGGAGGAGTAAGCTGAGAGAGAATTCCATTCTCTTTTAAGTAGTCCAGGAACTCGGCACTCAAGTATTCACCACCTCGATCCGATCTTAGAATCTTGATACTTTTGCCGGTTTGTTTTTCTACTTCATTCTTATATTCCTGGAACTTTCCAAAGGCTTCGGATTTATGTTTCATTAAGAAGACATAACCGTACCTTGAAAAGTCATCCGTAAAAGTAATGAAGTAAGAATAACCGCTTCGTGCATGCGTAGACATTGGACCGCACACGTCGCTGTGTACGAGTCCCAAGAGCTCGCTCGCTCTTACTCCGTGTCCAGTGAACGGAGTCTTTGTCATCTTTCCTTTGAGACAGGATTGACAAGTGGCATACGATTGATATTCGAACGGATCCAAATATCCTTCTGTATGTAACTTAGTCAACCTTCTCTCATTGATGTGACCCAGTCTACAATGCCATAAAAAAGTCTGATTGATTTCTGGAGACTTTCTTTTGTATGTATTCTGGACATTGAAAATCTGTGGTTGGTTTAATACGTATATACCATTGCTTAATGTACCTGACCCAATCAGAACTTGATTAAGGTGAATGTTTACAACATTGCTTACAAACGCAAATTCATAACCTTCTTTAGAAACCAAAGATACAGAAATGATATTACAAGTTGCGTTGGGTACAAAAAAGAAATTACGCAAAACCAAAACATGTCCATCTGACATTCCCAGGTGATAGTCCCCCACGGCCTTAGCATCCATGCTAGCTCCGTTTGCAACTTTGAGGGTCATGTCACCTGCCTTCAAAAACCTACGGTTTCTCAACGCCTGCAAAGAATTACAGATATGAGATCCTGATCCGGTATCCAATACCCAGGAAGTAGAGTTTATTGAAAGACAGTTATCAATAACATACACATCTGAAGCTGAAGCCGCAACTTGCTTCAGATCCTGTGTTCTGGCCTTCCAAGCCCTGCAATCTTTCTTCCAGTGTCCACTCTTATGACAATAGAAGCATTCTTCTTTTTCCACAAGCTTTCCAACTTTCTTTGTTGCTTTTGCCTTTCCCTTCGTATCCACTTTACTAACACCGCCCCTTGGTTTGGCGGGGGCTTTCTTCTTCTTTCCCTTGGCTTTCGCCTTGGACCTAGAAGAAGAAGATCCTCCTACAAACAAAGTGGATGTTTCCCTACCTTTCTGTAGGGTGCCCTCTGCGCTCCTCGGCATGTTGTGGAGTTTTGAAAGTTCAACTTCCTTTTCTTGTAAGTTGAAGTTCAGTATAAACTGGGCGTAAGTGGAAGGAAGGGACTGGAGAATCAAGTTCGTATAGAGCTCATTCTCCAACGTGGTCCCAAGGTCCGCGAGCTCCTCAATGTAGCCAATCATCTTAAGCACGTGTTCCGCTACCGATGATCCGACGGCCAATCTTGCCGAAAATAACTTCTTTGACACTTCGTATCTTGCGATACGAGATTGCTCTCCATACAGTTCTTTTGTATGGAGAAATATGGATTCAAGGTCCATATTCTCGTGCCTCCTCTGATGTTCGTTGTCCATAGAAGCAAGCACGAGGCACTTAGCCTTCGCGCAGTCTAGTTCCCAGGTCTTACGGATTTCCTTATCCGCGACGCTGGTTTTGGGACCTGGGACAGGGGGAGCTTTGGTGGTAAGAAGATACCCCAGCTTGTCGTAAGTGATTGCCATCTTGACATTCCTGAGCCAATCTTTGTAGTTTGGCCCTGTCAGTATGTTTTTATCTAGTAATAACTTAAGTCCGGTCATGTCGATTGGTCGCTGCAATTAGGAGAGAGAGAAGATACACTCAGCATGATGCTCTTGCAAGTTTAGAGTGGTTTTTAGTTTGTCTAAACAGGATGGCTCCCACTGTTTCTCGAATCCCTCCTCAAACCATAAAGGAAGAATTAATCAGGATCAATCTCACCGCACAATACTTTCTTAACCGTTCAGCCAGGCCAGTGTCGGTACTTCGAGGGAGGTTTTCCAATGCTTTCGCGAAGTTCCTTAATTAAATAACCTCTTTTCCCTGTGGGCGTAGCCCCGCTAACACCTTTCTAGACACCTACTAGGTTTATAGCATTGATCGTTTAGTGAGAAATTTCCCGAGGAGTAGCATATACTCACAGTAGGATCGGGATCCAAATATCATCGCGTGACGAAATTGAAGGAATACTACCAGAATCATCACACTCCAAATGGTATGCAACTCTAGCAAGTTTCAGTACTTATGAAACTCCCGATGTGGATTTTTGCCCCATGCTCTTATGACCTTGACTTTGGCCAACAAATCATAAGTCACATGTCAAGTTCTACCCGCCGTTCTCCATGTTAATTTGAATCCACCCGTACCTACCCTTGACTTTGGCCAACAAGGCAGTACGACTGTTCCAAACCAACGCATCTATCTATGCTGCACATGAATACTCAATAGCTACCAATCACTATGCCTTGACTTTGGCCAACAAACATAGCTTGAATACTATTGACTATTCATGTGAAACGACGGAGGGCTACGAATGGTTTTGGCGAAACCTTGAACGTAGTGAACTTGATATAACCGATGGAACGAGATAGCTTTTAAAAAGGAGTGGCTCAAGCTCCGCATTTAAAAGTTGGTTTTGAAAAGAACCGAGTGGTTTTTCGAAAGTGTTCCAATGACTTTTACTTGGTTTATTTTCTTGCATTAGTTCTTTTAATGCGTCCCATCATTTAATCCTACCATTGCAGAAAACAACCAAAATATGACGTACGCTTATGCCATTCGCATTCGCCACGGGGCCCCGTCATTACCCGTTAGGTTATTTAACTAACGACAGAGCGGAGGCTGAGCTAGCGCGGCTGTAAAACATAAGCAACGCCTAAATAATATCATATATAGATATATATTGCAATGATAGCCATTTCAGATCAGAGATGAATACATTGGATATACTAGGAATCCACAATTCGTACGAGCCTGTAATGAAAAGCAGATTACACGGTCGCGGTGAATAGCCAATACCCCACCCAAGACCCCTAGGGGTGCGGCAAACTACCCGCCAAGTATCCGAAGCGGAGCAACCTCCCTCAACACCGTGAGTAGGCCACTCGGCACTTCGAGATACCCGGTAGTTTATGCACCCCCTCCATGGGTCTATCCTAGGAGCAAAAACAGTAAAAAGAAATTATACAATGACGGCTACAACCCCGACCCGGTTGTGCGGTCATACAAATAATTATTACATCAATTTACAAAATTACATGAATTGAAAGAAAAGAAAACACTCGTCTCACAACCCCCGGCTATTCACCCGCGACAATCCAATGAATTCATATACACATACCAGCAACATTACTGATCACAAATTTGTATAACCCCCACTAATCGACATATAGCGATTAGCAGACGTTCAATACAAATATCACATCACAGATAAATACCCGTCAGCTTAAGTCTTTAAAAACTCGATCAAAATACGGTTTTTAAAGCCCCAAAAACAAATTTTTCTTTCTGGAAAATCTGGGCAGAAAAAACATATACCAAAATTCCCAAAATACCCCACTGAGTATACTGCAGTAAAGAAGATCCAGAGAAGAGATAAGTCGGCCGCGGAACCGCGGCAATAGCAAGCTATTGCCGCGTTTCCGCGGCGGTTTGATGTGTTCTCTGCACCGTTTTTCTACAGTATCTTATAAAAACCCTGAGTCGATTTTTAAAGTATGATTTATTATTTTTACCGAACTTAAAAAATCGACAGCAAGTTTGATTTCCGGGTTTATTTCGGGACTTTTTCTCCGATCGAATTTCTAGTTACTATGCTAACATGTTAGGTAGTGTTTAACTAGGCTCTGATACCACTGTAAGTCCATGCTACCTCTCCCGGTACTTACAGGCTTGCGGAATTTGATGAAAAACAATTTTCTAGAGGCGGTAACATGGACTCAAAACAGATCTTTGTTAAACTATCTACCTAACAAGCTAACTAGGAGTTGTTAACTACTCGGTTAGGGGGTTATACCTTTCTTTTCTTGAACTCCTTCGTCTTCAAGCCTCGATGGTGTACGGATCGGCTTCACCCCATCGTCTCCTTGCGCCGAAGATCGATCCACCCGAAAGCTTCTACCTTTGGCTTCTTCTTCGAACTTTGAAGAAACTAGTTCACTCGGTTTGCTAAACCTTGTAAACTAGAGTGAGTAGAGGAGAGTGTGTTGGGATTTTTCTCTATGGTTCTTGCTTCTCAACACATGAGACAAGTGAACCATAGACTAGAGAAAGAGAGAGAGCAAGAGGAAGAGGGTAAGAGCTCAAGCCAAGAGAGAGAAAAGAAATGAGAGAATGAGCAAGACTTTTCTCTCTTGGCTCTCATAATCCAAAGCCATCATAACCAATAATAGCAATCAAGTATTATGTGATGGTTTTGTTGTGCCACGGCAGCACCCCGGCCGTCTTACTCGAGGCCAAATTGCGGAATCAAAATTTTTCCTTACTCGGAAACCGGCGCTACCGCGGACAAAGAAAACCCGGATCGTAACCATTAACCTAACGCTAGCAATCAAGAGATAGGGTGAGAAGTATACCAAGAGATCCGAGTCCTCCGGTCTTCTCATCATCGCCCCGATCTCCCGCGGAAAGTGTAGTCTCCATATCGTCGCCTCCTCGCCGGAAAGGGCACCACATCGCCTGCGTCTTTTACGGGCTCCCGCCTCAATACCGAGGCAACTCGAGCATGAAGCCGGCAACTCGACATGCCCAAGATATGCTGTAGAATGTGTAGTAGATCATGCTAGTCTCATTTGGGGTTTGTTGTTGCCTTGATGGAGGAATGGGGTTAAGAAAAATGGTGCTTTCATTTTTCCAAAACAAGAAGAAGAAGGAGATGAAGAATTCCTCACATAATCAAGATGAACTCTCTCATTCTTTTTCTTTCTCTCAAGTGTTCTTTTTCCTCTCATGAAAAACTTATCATCTTCTAAGAATAAAATGGTGGAGGAAAGAAAGTATATGAAGCATGAAGGGAGGTGAGTGTAGGAGCATAAGAATGGTGACCACATCCTAGACAAGAAAACATCAACCATGCTTATTCTCCTATTTACTCCATAACCTTTCAAATCAAAAGCATGGAGCAAAAGAAATGAAAGCTATCATAATCAATATATATGCAATAAAACCCTCCACAAAGTGTTATTTGCAAAACTGCAAATAACCCCCTCCATCGGAAAAGTCCGGCCGGGAAAGAACAAAGGAAAACCGGCCGGAACGGAATGCAAACTGGCAACTCCAGAAAACTGGTCCCGTAATAAATTACAGGAAAACCCCGATACTGTGCATACACACCCGCATCTGTATTCCGACCGGATACAAATGCAATGAGACAAAATATACACTGTACTAAACTAGTACCGGCTTAAACCAAAGCCGGCTAGTAAAAAACCGTTCGATCCTGATCCGTGCAATACCGCACGTATCTGATCGAACCCTGCCATATATATCCATACGGCCACTAGTACAAAACTGTCCGATCCTGATCCGTGCAATACCGCACGTATCCGATCGGACCCTGCCATATCTCCATACGGCCTCTACAGCGTTTCGCCCGAAAGCTTGAGTAACTGTAAGTGTGGTGGACTCTAAAGACTCGTCAATACTATGGCTGTGGATTTAACCACTGGCACGTCAGAGGTATAAGCCAATACGTGACGGGCCACCAGCTATTGACCAAAAGGGACGTCGATGAGGAAGCTCACCCCGACACCCAACTGAGCCTGTCAGTGACAATATCCGTACAGTCCGGTCCGTTCGTCTATGAGTATCGCATGGCGGGCCTAGGGGGTTGGTGGAAGTCAGACCCCCAAAGGCGGTACAAGTCGTGTCGGAGCGTAGCCCAGAACACCCTGAGATACTACTGGAATACCTACCAGTAAATCTCCTGCCTCGGCCGAGGGCTTTGCGTAATGGCTCTCCTAGACACAGCGCGACCTCACCCCCAATACCGGGAGAGACGAACCCCTGAAGATCCGCTCACTGCCTCCATGTGGCTCGGGACTGTACCCAACTAAAACCTGTTTGCACGACTCCTTTGAGCCGTGGTAGGGTAGTAATCAAAGCACAGTGGGAACTCACACGAGACAAATGACGATCTCAGGTCGATGAACTAACCTGTACACATGTCACCTGGGAACTGCTATCTGACGTCTGGTACAAGACCAACTAGCAGGTTCCCGGCGAGTCCTGTCCGGTGTACTCATAACCCAATGAGCACCTGTATACATCTTAGGTGAACCAACTGACACCAGTGGCTTGTGAGACCGGCCACCGCCCCTCGTCGGGGTCTCGACTGTATACACTAGTCTACTAATGGAGTATCGATGCCCTGTCTCGAAACTCCTACGACTAGGGACCTTTTAAGGATGTGCTTATAGACTACCAGCTCCCACGTATATGATCGCCATCATACTGCTGGTGGTCAAGCAAGAATCCTAGGGGCTCTATCAACGTGTAATAGCGACATGTCAGGTCACCTAAAGCAGTACACGATGATAAAGATAAACCAGATAGCATACTATCATCTCGAGTAAGACTGTTCTACCGGGATAGGTCCTCCCTCAATCATCGCAATCACGTGCCTGTGATCCAATAATTGACTCTGAGGGCACTATCTCCAACAATCTCCCACTTGCACTCAAGGCTAATTATTGCGATGCCGCATACTCACAGCCCGTGTGATACCGAACACCCAACTCCTCTACTGGTCAGTCTCACAAAGCTCGTTTGTGAAACTATTGCGTTCGAGGAATAGCCTCAGTGAGTGGATCCGCTGTGATGTTTCTTTCTATGTCTCTCTATATCTCAAGTTCACGGAGAAAGCCATCTCCCGAAATGAGCAATACCTGTCTTAGAATATGTCTGGATGTCTGATGGGACCTAGCTCATAAATGAACTCCAAATCCAAACTTCTTAGACTGTATCATCAACTGAAACTAATCAGTATCCCGCGCCATGCCTCCCTCAGTATTGCCTTGGACCACCTGTCCAAAATACTGCCCCTCGTTAGAGGGAGAACTATAACTCTGACAACCTCCTTGTCGTCCATGTCACCTTGGAAGCCTGGAGTGATAACCGTCTCCTAAAGGAGGCAGCCGTTATCATATCCCTAGAACATTCACTTATGTTCTAAAACTGCATCCGACTGTTCCTCCAGGATTGGATCAATATCAACTTATTGCATCTAGTGCAAGAACAACATCTGGTGCGGTACTTGACATTTCATGATTGACTCAATTGCCTAAGCAAGTGATCTGTCAATCATGCACATCCTCTCCCCTTTAGTCTGTAAGACACCTTTAGAGAGGGTGACTCCATTACCTGCAGGTACACTACCATGCCAGGAGTCGTCCATTCTAAATACTCATAGAATGCTGTCAAGGTACCCTGATTGGGAAACCACCCAAATCTAGATCTAAAACCATAGGTCTAGTAACCAGTATGTCTGATATAATATCCAAGTCCCATGTGGAGAAACCACTGTGTGACGACCAAAGTATAACCGATCGTAGTATAGGAATATCACTTCCTACTACCTTCTCAACAGATCCACCCCCTATTCTGATGACGTCAAACCTATGACTGTCACATCAGAAACAGATGATCTAACTCCGCTACATCTGCTTTAGTCTATAAATAGACACAAGCCTGATGTCCACCAATGCTTCCGCTGCTCCCACTGACTACGACAACCTTCTGGCAGAGTCATACAGACGTGCACTTCTAAAGCTAGTTTAGAACGACACTATACTCATCCTCCTGCTGGGTCTCGCAGCCTGGAACAACAGCAATGGTAATTGTGGGTAAACAAGAACTTCCCTGTCACCTTCCTTGAGGCTACCGCAGTACCTCTCGGGTGCCTGAAGTTACCCACCTAATCTGCGGAGTGGCCAATGGGATGTCAAAATCAGATTGAATCTTTAGGTTCCTTATTAAATCTTCAGTAATCGTTTGCGGTTCTGGAATCACTTCCAGTTCTACCATACTCCCACTGCTGTTTTTGAAAAAATCCTTTTTTTTTTTTTTTTTTTAATAAAACTGTGGCGAGTCTAGAACAATATTTCTATTGATCTGCCAGATGGTAGAAAGTCAACCCTCGTCATAGCCTGGGTCAACCCACAAACAGCCATTACAGAAACGTGCCTTGAGTTATCCGGAGTCTGGTTTTAAGCATAAGCCGGACAACTCCCCGTACCTTAACATCGTTAAGATATGAACTGTTCTATATCCAATATAGAACCAGAGGCACTGATTTAATTGAACCAGATTCAAATCATGCAGCTGTCTCCAGTGCATGTCAACTAAATGGAAGGAGGTCGATCAGCGTTACTCAACTTAGGAATGCTTCCAATTATGAGTAACCTGAAAGAGAAGCAATCTGTCTTCATCATTACTATCAACTGAATACCATACACAAGTATCTACATCTTCGATCACCTTGAAGAATCCCGATACTTGCTACACCTGGTTCTCTACTCTATTCAAATACCTATAACTCCTCAAAACTTAGACCCTGTGTTTCCACGAAGCACATGTCTAAGAACTAGAGAAGTTAAAAGTAAACAGAATATAGTATGAGGACCAACCCCTCTGTCCTAATGGACACTGGACAACATACAATACTCTGTATAAGTCCGCTGAGTCTAACAACTCTCTCACTGTGCGTCGTAGGTTGAAAACTGTACTTATGGTTAAGAAGAATTACACCGCTGTTTAATGCTCCTTACCTAACCATCCACTGATATAGGTAAATGTCATCGACATAATATCAAAAGGTATATCTCACTCTATGAAAATAGACGTACAGATATATCAACTTGAAATTGGTGCACAACAGCGGATATTCAAAAACAAATATTTGCCGACCGGCAAACAACCCAGGTGATCTCCTCAAATATCACCGATTACAACGAATCCCGATATAATGAGGATGATCACCCAATTCCCAATAACTTACTCCCACTCATCATCTGTAAAACCATACAGATGTGAGAATCAAACCTGGTAAATACATACCCTGGAGCAAGTGTCCAATCGGGAAATCAGTTTTCGTTTAACAGTACACAGTGAAACTGAAACATTGAAATGTTTCGTCGGGGTATCCTGGTATTCCTAGTAATGCCTCTTCCATTATCCAGATTCACAACTATAACCGTATAATTCTTTGCCACCTCTCCAAATCCCTTTATATGTCTTTAGTCATTACCTTCTGCACACCCCTTTAGGCCAATTGGTTTTCTTCCTTCCCTACCGTTCGACACCAGCCTATGGTTTGGAAGAAGACTATCCAATAAGCATAAAGGGTGTACTGTCCTAATCCTAGGGCACTCGCAATGCGAGAGAAGGTGAAGATAAAAGACACCTGAATGAACCTTATTCCTATTTCTCCTGAACCAGAATCCATCCCCGAACTGGAACAAGTTCCTTTCGAGTTCGTATATAACCATACGATGGAGTATCCAATAAACTGTGGATCTTCGTAGTGATACGGAGTGTCCTGGAGAAATACAAAGGTGATTTAGGATTGGCGAAGAAATACTTGGTTTGGTCGTGAATATCAGTCGCAACTTACTTTGCCCTCTTACTAATCCCTTGCTTTGTCTTAACTTAATACCTTCTGTATACCGTTTAGGCTAACTGGTTTTCTTCATTCCCTACCGGTCGGCACCAGCCTAAGGTTTGGAAGAAGACTATCCAATTTGCGTAATAGGTGTACTACTCCTAAACCAAGGAGTACTCGCAACCTGAGAGAAGGTGAAAAGAAAAGACAACTGAATAATCCTATCCGTTTTCTCCAGAACCAGAAACCATCCTCGAAGTCCCTCGAGTTCGTATCTAACCATACGATGGTTTTGTCCAATGGAAGTGGACGTTCGTAGTAATACGGGGTGTCCCGGAGAAAAGGGTAAAAGTAGGAGTGGCAATGAGGTCTGCAACTCTGACAATCCAAAAGCCAGTGTTAAGAAGGTTCGGTCAACTTGGTCACTGAGTCATAGTCCAGGGTCGGGTCAATGGTCGCTGCCAGAGAGAGAGAAAAGAAACACTCAGCGTGCACTCTAACCTAGATCAGAATGGTTATCACTTTATCTAATCTGGAAACCTCCCACTGTATCTCAAATTCTCCTCCAAACCTGAAAGAAGAATTAGTCGGGGATCACCCGAGGAGTAAACCAACTCATCAGTGGAAATCGGGATCCAACTATCATCGCATGATAACTTGACGGAATCCACTCAAGTCACCATACTCCAGAAGGTATGCGCATGCCTGGCAAGTTTCAGTTCTTTTGAAACTCCCGATATTTGTTTTTACCCCTAGGACCCAAGTGACCTTGACAATGCCAACAAATCAAAGAGTCCTAGTCAAGTTCTACCCGTCATTATCTTGATTGCATTAAACCCACCCGTACGAGTCCTTGACAATGCCAACAAGACCGTACGACTGTCCTAACCAATCCACTTATCCATGTGACAGAAAAACATTACATAGCTACCGAACACTACGCCACGGCAATGCACGACAAACGCAGCACGAATACTAAGTACTACTAATCTGAAATGACGGAGGGCTACGACTGGTTTTTGGCGAAAAACCTTTAACGTAATGAACTTGATATCGTTGAAGGAACTGGATAACCTTTTAGAAAATATAGTGACGAAAATCTTTACTAAAGAGGTCACTCCCGGTGAAGGGATCTCGGCTCTTTCCCCGTAGAATGAGGTGCAGGATATTCCAACTGAATACCACGATGCAAAGCAAAAGTAATCGGCTATAGTGAAGTTAATGCCCTGACGCAAACTTCTGTCCAAG
Source organism: Agapanthus africanus (assembly GCA_030015575.1). NCBI lineage: Eukaryota > Viridiplantae > Streptophyta > Magnoliopsida > Asparagales > Amaryllidaceae > Agapanthus > Agapanthus africanus. The sequence continues at coordinate 323,144,547 of CM057349.1, read as the reverse complement.
GGGTCACTCCCGGTGAAGGGATCTCGGCCCTTGCCTCGTCGACTGAGGAGCAGGATATTCCAAATGAATACCACGATGCAAAACATAAGTGAACGTCCTTGCAATAACAGCTTTTTGAAAAAATGTTCCAACAACATCAGATTAGGTTTGTTTAGCTTGCATTGATCCGAATCAACGCACTCCCATCAATTGATCACACCACAAAGAACGAAAATATACTGACGTACGTATATGCCATCCGCATTCGCCACTGGGTCCCGTCATCACCCGTTAGGTTAGCTTACTAACGACAGAGCGGGGACTGGACTAGCGCGGATGAAAAACATATACAACATCTACTAATATATATACCAATATATAGTATTTCGCTCAAGGCGTGAATAAAAGCAACATCACAGAAATGTACAGCATCACAGAACAATACAGATATCTGGAAGCCCCGGGTTTCACAGAGCCGCTGCTGAAACCCGACGTTCCCCTGGTCGTGTGGATAGCCTGTGCAATGAAAAACCTAGACCCCTACGGGCGCGGCAAGTCACCCGCCAAAACCTGAAGCGAGGCAGCCCCCTTCAGCACCGTGAATGGACCACCCAGCACTTCACGGAATCCGGTAACTTGGGCACCCCTCCTGGGTCAACCTGTACCCCCTACGAGTGCGGCGAATAGCCCGCCAATTCCAGACTGAAGCCCCCTCCGTCTCAATGCCCTGAGATGCGGGCCCGTTGCCCTCCAGAACCCGGCTATCCGAGCACCCCTCCGCGGGGTAACCCTAGTACAGAAAGTAAAATATACATACACCGGGTACATCGACCGCAACCAGGTCGTGCCCCAAAAGAATAATACAATCAGGCAGTGACGGCAGTCCACATGTCGGACGCTCGCCCTGCAATATCAAATGTACATAATACAACAGCACTGTACTAGCATTGCATCCAGGCTATCCCCACCGACCGATCCGCAACAACACAGCAAATACATAGAACATCAACGTGAAGGTCACGTTCGCAAATCCGTCTAACCGGGCTATAGCAGTTAGACCGGATTTACCGATCGAGTGACATTCACGATCGCAGATATAATGTAAATACTGTGAAAAATGTGTTTAAAATTTTCCGATTGACCAAAAAAATTAACAAGTGGGCCCCCAATCAAAACTGTAGCACTCACAGAAAACATGGGCCCAATTTTAATATTCCAAAACCCATAATTTAAGCCCATAAGCCCACTGCAAAAAATTAATCGTACGAGCTCACAATCCTGCGGCGGAAGGGCGGCCAAAATAGGGTTATGGCCGCGCTTCCGCGGCCGTACGGAGTGATCACTTTACCAAAATTTTGCAGTATTCTTAGAACTCCCTGCACATCATTCTGAGACCACCTGAAAAATTTTTGGACTTCAAAAAATTTCGACAGAAACTGATGTGCAATAAAAATACGGTTTTTGGAAATTTCGGTCGATCGGAAACGCAAACACATCAAACGAAGCTAGGTAAGGTTAATGGCGTGGCTCTGATACCATGTTGTGCCACGGCAGCACCCCGGCCGTCTTACTCGAGGCCAAATTGCGGAATCAAAATTTTTCCTTACTCGGAAACCGGCGCTACCGCGGACAAAGAAAACCCGGATCGTAACCATTAACCTAACGCTAGCAATCAAGAGATAGGGTGAGAAGTATACCAAGAGATCCGAGTCCTCCGGTCTTCTCATCATCGCCCCGATCTCCCACGGAAAGTGTAGTCTCCATATCGTCGCCTCCTCGCCGGAAAGGGCACCACATCGCCTGCGTCTTTTACGAGCTCCCGCCTCAATACCGAGGCAACTCGAGCATGAAGCCGGCAACTCGACATGCCCAAGATATGCTGTAGAATGTGTAGTAGATCATGCTAGTCTCATTTGGGGTTTGTTGTTGCCTTGATGGAGGAATGGGGTTAAGAAAAATGGTGCTTTCATTTTTCCAAAACAAGAAGAAGAAGGAGATGAAGAATTCCTCACATAATCAAGATGAACTCTCTCATTCTTTTTCTTTCTCTCAAGTGTTCTTTTTCCTCTCATGAAAAACTTATCATCTTCTAAGAATAAAATGGTGGAGGAAAGAAAGTATATGAAGCATGAAGGGAGGTGAGTGTAGGAGCATAAGAATGGTGACCACATCCTAGACAAGAAAACATCAACCATGCTTATTCTCCTATTTACTCCATAACCTTTCAAATCAAAAGCATGGAGCAAAAGAAATGAAAGCTATCATAATCAATATATATGCAATAAAACCCTCCACAAAGTGTTATTTGCAAAACTGCAAATAACCCCCTCCATCGGAAAAGTCCGGCCGGGAAAGAACAAAGGAAAACCGGCCGGAACGGAATGCAAACTGGCAACTCCAGAAAACTGGTCCCGTAATAAATTACAGGAAAACCCCGATACTGTGCATACACACCCGCATCTGTATTCCGACCGGATACAAATGCAATGAGACAAAATCTACACTGTACTAAACTAGTACCGGCTTAAACCAAAGCCGGCTAGTAAAAAACCGTTCGATCCTGATCCGTGCAATACCGCACGTATCTGATCGAACCCTGCCATATATATCCATACGGCCACTAGTACAAAACTGTCCGATCCTGATCCGTGCAATACCGCACGTATCCGATCGGACCCTGCCATATCTCCATACGGCCTCTACAGCGTTTCGCCCGAAAGCTTGAGTAACTGTAAGTGTGGTGGACTCTAAAGACTCGTCAATACTATGGCTGTGGATTTAACCACTGGCACGTCAGAGGTATAAGCCAATACGTGACGGGCCACCAGCTATTGACCAAAAGGGACGTCGATGAGGAAGCTCACCCCGACACCCAACTGAGCCTGTCAGTGACAATATCCGTACAGTCCGGTCCGTTCGTCTATGAGTATCGCATGGCGGGCCTAGGGGGTTGGTGGAAGTCAGACCCCCAAAGGCGGTACAAGTCGTGTCGGAGCGTAGCCCAGAACGCCCTGAGATACTACTGGAATACCTACCAGTAAATCTCCTGCCTCGGCCGAGGGCTTTGCGTAATGGCTCTCCTAGACACAGCGCGACCTCACCCCCAATACCGGGAGAGACGAACCCCTGAAGATCCGCTCACTGCCTCCATGTGGCTCGGGACTGTACCCAACTAAAACCTGTTTGCACGACTCCTTTGAGCCGTGGTAGGGTAGTAATCAAAGCACAGTGGGAACTCACACGAGACAAATGACGATCTCAGGTCGATGAACTAACCTGTACACATGTCACCTGGGAACTGCTATCTGACGTCTGGTACAAGACCAACTAGCAGGTTCCCGGCGAGTCCTGTCCGGTGTACTCATAACCCAATGAGCACCTGTATACATCTTAGGTGAACCAACTGACACCAGTGGCTTGTGAGACCGGCCACCGCCCCTCGTCGGGGTCTCGACTGTATACACTAGTCTACTAATGGAGTATCGATGCCCTGTCTCGAAACTCCTACGACTAGGGACCTTTTAAGGATGTGCTTATAGACTACCAGCTCCCACGTATATGATCGCCATCATACTGCTGGTGGTCAAGCAAGAATCCTAGGGGCTCTATCAACGTGTAATAGCGACATGTCAGGTCACCTAAAGCAGTACACGATGATAAAGATAAACCAGATAGCATACTATCATCTCGAGTAAGACTGTTCTACCGGGATAGGTCCTCCCTCAATCATCGCAATCACGTGCCTGTGATCCAATAATTGACTCTGAGGGCACTATCTCCAACAATCTCCCACTTGCACTCAAGGCTAATTATTGCGATGCCGCATACTCACAGCCCGTGTGATACCGAACACCCAACTCCTCTACTGGTCAGTCTCACAAAGCTCGTTTGTGAAACTATTGCGTTCGAGGAATAGCCTCAGTGAGTGGATCCGCTGTGATGTTTCTTTCTATGTCTCTCTATATCTCAAGTTCGCGGAGAAAGCCATCTCCCGAAATGAGCAATACCTGTCTTAGAATATGTCTGGATGTCTGATGGGACCTAGCTCATAAATGAACTCCAAATCCAAACTTCTTAGACTGTATCATCAACTGAAACTAATCAGTATCCCGCGCCATGCCTCCCTCAGTATTGCCTTGGACCACCTGTCCAAAATACTGCCCCTCGTTAGAGGGAGAACTATAACTCTGACAACCTCCTTGTCGTCCATGTCACCTTGGAAGCCTGGAGTGATAACCGTCTCCTAAAGGAGGCAGCCGTTATCATATCCCTAGAACATTCACTTATGTTCTAAAACTGCATCCGACTGTTCCTCCAGGATTGGATCAATATCAACTTATTGCATCTAGTGCAAGAACAACATCTGGTGCGGTACTTGACATTTCATGATTGACTCAATTGCCTAAGCAAGTGATCTGTCAATCATGCACATCCTCTCCCCTTTAGTCTGTAAGACACCTTTAGAGAGGGTGACTCCATTACCTGCAGGTACACTACCATGCCAGGAGTCGTCCATTCTAAATACTCATAGAATGCTGTCAAGGTACCCTGATTGGGAAACCACCCAAATCTAGATCTAAAACCATAGGTCTAGTAACCAGTATGTCTGATATAATATCCAAGTCCCATGTGGAGAAACCACTGTGTGACGACCAAAGTATAACCGATCGTAGTATAGGAATATCACTTCCTACTACCTTCTCAACAGATCCACCCCCTATTCTGATGACGTCAAACCTATGACTGTCACATCAGAAACAGATGATCTAACTCCGCTACATCTGCTTTAGTCTATAAATAGACACAAGCCTGATGTCCACCAATGCTTCCGCTGCTCCCACTGACTACGACAACCTTCTGGCAGAGTCATACAGACGTGCACTTCTAAAGCTAGTTTAGAACGACACTATACTCATCCTCCTGCTGGGTCTCGCAGCCTGGAACAACAGCAATGGTAATTGTGGGTAAACAAGAACTTCCCTGTCACCGTCCTTGAGGCTACCGCAGTACCTCTCGGGTGCCTGAAGTTACCCACCTAATCTGCGGAGTGGCCAATGGGATGTCAAAATCAGATTGAATCTTTAGGTTCCTTATTAAATCTTCAGTAATCGTTTGCGGTTCTGGAATCACTTCCAGTTCTACCATACTCCCACTGCTGTTTTTGAAAAAATCCTTTTTTTTTTTTTTTTTTTTTTTAATAAAACTGTGGCGAGTCTAGAACAATATTTTTATTGATCTGCCAGATGGTAGAAAGTCAACCCTCGTCATAGCCTGGGTCAACCCACAAACAGCCATTACAGAAACGTGCCTTGAGTTATCCGGAGTCTGGTTTTAAGCATAAGCCGGACAACTCCCCGTACCTTAACATCGTTAAGATATGAACTGTTCTATATCCAATATAGAACCAGAGGCACTGATTTAATTGAACCAGATTCAAATCATGCAGCTGTCTCCAGTGCATGTCAACTAAATGGAAGGAGGTCGATCAGCGTTACTCAACTTAGGAATGCTTCCAATTATGAGTAACCTGAAAGAGAAGCAATCTGTCTTCATCATTACTATCAACTGAATACCATACACAAGTATCTACATCTTCGATCACCTTGAAGAATCCCGATACTTGCTACACCTGGTTCTCTACTCTATTCAAATACCTATAACTCCTCAAAACTTAGACCCTGTGTTTCCACGAAGCACATGTCTAAGAACTAGAGAAGTTAAAAGTAAACAGAATATAGTATGAGGACCAACCCCTCTGTCCTAATGGACACTGGACAACATACAATACTCTGTATAAGTCCGCTGAGTCTAACAACTCTCTCACTGTGCGTCGTAGGTTGAAAACTGTACTTATGGTTAAGAAGAATTACACCGCTGTTTAATGCTCCTTACCTAACCATCCACTGATATAGGTAAATGTCATCGACATAATATCAAAAGGTATATCTCACTCTATGAAAATAGACGTACAGATATATCAACTTGAAATTGGTGCACAACAGCGGATATTCAAAAACAAATATTTGCCGACCGGCAAACAACCCAGGTGATCTCCTCAAATATCACCGATTACAACGAATCCCGATATAATGAGGATGATCACCCAATTCCCAATAACTTACTCCCACTCATCATCTGTAAAACCATACAGATGTGAGAATCAAACCTGGTAAATACATACCCTGGAGCAAGTGTCCAATCGGGAAATCAGTTTTCGTTTAACAGTACACAGTGAAACTGAAACATTGAAATGTTTCGTCGGGGTATCCTGGTATTCCTAGTAATGCCTCTTCCATTATCCAGATTCACAACTATAACCGTATAATTCTTTGCCACCTCTCCAAATCCCTTTATATGTCTTTAGTCATTACCTTCTGCACACCCCTTTAGGCCAATTGGTTTTCTTCCTTCCCTACCGTTCGACACCAGCCTATGGTTTGGAAGAAGACTATCCAATAAGCATAAAGGGTGTACTGTCCTAATCCTAGGGCACTCGCAATGCGAGAGAAGGTGAAGATAAAAGACACCTGAATGAACCTTATTCCTATTTCTCCTGAACCAGAATCCATCCCCGAACTGGAACAAGTTCCTTTCGAGTTCGTATATAACCATACGATGGAGTATCCAATAAACTGTGGATCTTCGTAGTGATACGGAGTGTCCTGGAGAAATACAAAGGTGATTTAGGATTGGCGAAGAAATACTTGGTTTGGTCGTGAATATCAGTCGCAACTTACTTTGCCCTCTTACTAATCCCTTGCTTTGTCTTAACTTAATACCTTCTGTATACCGTTTAGGCTAACTGGTTTTCTTCATTCCCTACCGGTCGGCACCAGCCTAAGGTTTGGAAGAAGACTATCCAATTTGCGTAATAGGTGTACTACTCCTAAACCAAGGAGTACTCGCAACCTGAGAGAAGGTGAAAAGAAAAGACAACTGAATAATCCTATCCGTTTTCTCCAGAACCAGAAACCATCCTCGAAGTCCCTCGAGTTCGTATCTAACCATACGATGGTTTTGTCCAATGGAAGTGGACGTTCGTAGTAATACGGGGTGTCCCGGAGAAAAGGGTAAAAGTAGGAGTGGCAATGAGGTCTGCAACTCTGACAATCCAAAAGCCAGTGTTAAGAAGGTTCGGTCAACTTGGTCACTGAGTCATAGTCCAGGGTCGGGTCAATGGTCGCTGCCAGAGAGAGAGAAAAGAAACACTCAGCGTGCACTCTAACCTAGATCAGAATGGTTATCACTTTATCTAATCTGGAAACCTCCCACTGTATCTCAAATTCTCCTCCAAACCTGAAAGAAGAATTAGTCGGGGATCACCCGAGGAGTAAACCAACTCATCAGTGGAAATCGGGATCCAACTATCATCGCATGATAACTTGACGGAATCCACTCAAGTCACCATACTCCAGAAGGTATGCGCATGCCTGGCAAGTTTCAGTTCTTTTGAAACTCCCGATATTTGTTTTTACCCCTAGGACCCAAGTGACCTTGACAATGCCAACAAATCAAAGAGTCCTAGTCAAGTTCTACCCGTCATTATCTTGATTGCATTAAACCCACCCGTACGAGTCCTTGACAATGCCAACAAGACCGTACGACTGTCCTAACCAATCCACTTATCCATGTGACAGAAAAACATTACATAGCTACCGAACACTACGCCACGGCAATGCACGACAAACGCAGCACGAATACTAAGTACTACTAATCTGAAATGACGGAGGGCTACGACTGGTTTTTGGCGAAAAACCTTTAACGTAATGAACTTGATATCGTTGAAGGAACTGGATAACCTTTTAGAAAATATAGTGACGAAAATCTTTACTAAAGAGGTCACTCCCGGTGAAGGGATCTCGGCTCTTTCCCCGTAGAATGAGGTGCAGGATATTCCAACTGAATACCACGATGCAAAGCAAAAGTAATCGGCTATAGTGAAGTTAATGCCCTGACGCAAACTTCTGTCCAAGGGGTCACTCCCGGTGAAGGGATCTCGGCCCTTGCCTCGTCGACTGAGGAGCAGGATATTCCAAATGAATACCACGATGCAAAACATAAGTGAACGTCCTTGCAATAACAGCTTTTTGAAAAAATGTTCCAACAACATCAGATTAGGTTTGTTTAGCTTGCATTGATCCGAATCAACGCACTCCCATCAATTGATCACACCACAAAGAACGAAAATATACTGACGTACGTATATGCCATCCGCATTCGCCACTGGGTCCCGTCATCACCCGTTAGGTTAGCTTACTAACGACAGAGCGGGGACTGGACTAGCGCGGATGAAAAACATATACAACATCTACTAATATATATACCAATATATAGTATTTCGCTCAAGGCGTGAATAAAAGCAACATCACAGAAATGTACAGCATCACAGAACAATACAGATATCTGGAAGCCCCGGGTTTCACAGAGCCGCTGCTGAAACCCGACGTTCCCCTGGTCGTGTGGATAGCCTGTGCAATGAAAAACCTAGACCCCTACGGGCGCGGCAAGTCACCCGCCAAAACCTGAAGCGAGGCAGCCCCCTTCAGCACCGTGAATGGACCACCCAGCACTTCACGGAATCCGGTAACTTGGGCACCCCTCCTGGGTCAACCTGTACCCCCTACGAGTGCGGCGAATAGCCCGCCAATTCCAGACTGAAGCCCCCTCCGTCTCAATGCCCTGAGATGCGGGCCCGTTGCCCTCCAGAACCCGGCTATCCGAGCACCCCTCCGCGGGGTAACCCTAGTACAGAAAGTAAAATATACATACACCGGGTACATCGACCGCAACCAGGTCGTGCCCCAAAAGAATAATACAATCAGGCAGTGACGGCAGTCCACATGTCGGACGCTCGCCCTGCAATATCAAATGTACATAATACAACAGCACTGTACTAGCATTGCATCCAGGCTATCCCCACCGACCGATCCGCAACAACACAGCAAATACATAGAACATCAACGTGAAGGTCACGTTCGCAAATCCGTCTAACCGGGCTATAGCAGTTAGACCGGATTTACCGATCGAGTGACATTCACGGTCGCAGATATAATGTAAATACTGTGAAAAATGTGTTTAAAATTTTCCGATTGACCAAAAAAATTAACAAGTGGGCCCCCAATCAAAACTGTAGCACTCACAGAAAACATGGGCCCAATTTTAATATTCCAAAACCCATAATTTAAGCCCATAAGCCCACTGCAAAAAATTAATCGTACGAGCTCACAATCCTGCGGCGGAAGGGCGGCCAAAATAGGGTTATGGCCGCGCTTCCGCGGCCGTACGGAGTGATCACTTTACCAAAATTTTGCAGTATTCTTAGAACTCCCTGCACATCATTCTGAGACCACCTGAAAAATTTTTGGACTTCAAAAAATTTCGACAGAAACTGATGTGCAATAAAAATACGGTTTTTGGAAATTTCGGTCGATCGGAAACGCAAACACATCAAACGAAGCTAGGTAAGGTTAATGGCGTGGCTCTGATACCATGTTGTGCCACGGCAGCACCCCGGCCGTCTTACTCGAGGCCAAATTGCGGAATCAAAATTTTTCCTTACTCGGAAACCGGCGCTACCGCGGACAAAGAAAACCCGGATCGTAACCATTAACCTAACGCTAGCAATCAAGAGATAGGGTGAGAAGTATACCAAGAGATCCGAGTCCTCCGGTCTTCTCATCATCGCCCCGATCTCCCACGGAAAGTGTAGTCTCCATATCGTCGCCTCCTCGCCGGAAAGGGCACCACATCGCCTGCGTCTTTTACGAGCTCCCGCCTCAATACCGAGGCAACTCGAGCATGAAGCCGGCAACTCGACATGCCCAAGATATGCTGTAGAATGTGTAGTAGATCATGCTAGTCTCATTTGGGGTTTGTTGTTGCCTTGATGGAGGAATGGGGTTAAGAAAAATGGTGCTTTCATTTTTCCAAAACAAGAAGAAGAAGGAGATGAAGAATTCCTCACATAATCAAGATGAACTCTCTCATTCTTTTTCTTTCTCTCAAGTGTTCTTTTTCCTCTCATGAAAAACTTATCATCTTCTAAGAATAAAATGGTGGAGGAAAGAAAGTATATGAAGCATGAAGGGAGGTGAGTGTAGGAGCATAAGAATGGTGACCACATCCTAGACAAGAAAACATCAACCATGCTTATTCTCCTATTTACTCCATAACCTTTCAAATCAAAAGCATGGAGCAAAAGAAATGAAAGCTATCATAATCAATATATATGCAATAAAACCCTCCACAAAGTGTTATTTGCAAAACTGCAAATAACCCCCTCCATCGGAAAAGTCCGGCCGGGAAAGAACAAAGGAAAACCGGCCGGAACGGAATGCAAACTGGCAACTCCAGAAAACTGGTCCCGTAATAAATTACAGGAAAACCCCGATACTGTGCATACACACCCGCATCTGTATTCCGACCGGATACAAATGCAATGAGACAAAATCTACACTGTACTAAACTAGTACCGGCTTAAACCAAAGCCGGCTAGTAAAAAACCGTTCGATCCTGATCCGTGCAATACCGCACGTATCTGATCGAACCCTGCCATATATATCCATACGGCCACTAGTACAAAACTGTCCGATCCTGATCCGTGCAATACCGCACGTATCCGATCGGACCCTGCCATATCTCCATACGGCCTCTACAGCGTTTCGCCCGAAAGCTTGAGTAACTGTAAGTGTGGTGGACTCTAAAGACTCGTCAATACTATGGCTGTGGATTTAACCACTGGCACGTCAGAGGTATAAGCCAATACGTGACGGGCCACCAGCTATTGACCAAAAGGGACGTCGATGAGGAAGCTCACCCCGACACCCAACTGAGCCTGTCAGTGACAATATCCGTACAGTCCGGTCCGTTCGTCTATGAGTATCGCATGGCGGGCCTAGGGGGTTGGTGGAAGTCAGACCCCCAAAGGCGGTACAAGTCGTGTCGGAGCGTAGCCCAGAACGCCCTGAGATACTACTGGAATACCTACCAGTAAATCTCCTGCCTCGGCCGAGGGATTTGCGTAATGGCTCTCCTAGACACAGCGCGACCTCATCCCCAATACCGGGAGAGACGAACCCCTGAAGATCCGCTCACTGCCTCCATGTGGCTCGGGACTGTACCCAACTAAAACCTGTTTGCACGACTCCTTTGAGCCGTGGTAGGGTAGTAATCAAAGCACAGTGGGAACTCACACGAGACAAATGACGATCTCAGGTCGATGAACTAACCTGTACACATGTCACCTGGGAACTGCTATCTGACGTCTGGTACAAGACCAACTAGCAGGTTCCCGGCGAGTCCTGTCCGGTGTACTCATAACCCAATGAGCACCTGTATACATCTTAGGTGAACCAACTGACACCAGTGGCTTGTGAGACCGGCCACCGCCCCTCGTCGGGGTCTCGACTGTATACACTAGTCTACTAATGGAGTATCGATGCCCTGTCTCGAAACTCCTACGACTAGGGACCTTTTAAGGATGTGCTTATAGACTACCAGCTCCCACGTATATGATCGCCATCATACTGCTGGTGGTCAAGCAAGAATCCTAGGGGCTCTATCAACGTGTAATAGCGACATGTCAGGTCACCTAAAGCAGTACACGATGATAAAGATAAACCAGATAGCATACTATCATCTCGAGTAAGACTGTTCTACCGGGATAGGTCCTCCCTCAATCATCGCAATCACGTGCCTGTGATCCAATAATTGACTCTGAGGGCACTATCTCCAACAGGTTTAAGTCAAAATAGCCATATCATTTCATGCACTCATTTTGCACAAGATAAACAAGCAAGCAAAAGTCTTTGACATGAAATGATAGCTATTGTCATGATGATGGTCAACTAGTCCAACCTAGTCAACCGGTCAACAAAGTCAACAAGTTAACAAAGTCAACCCCTCAACAACCATGTCACCATAATACTTAATTAATATTATTGTTAATCATATATCATATTCTCATTAGGGTTTAGCAAAAAGTCAATGGTCAACAGTCAACAGTCAACAACCCTAATGAAAATCCTCTGCCTCTGTCTCTCTGTCAACTGTGCATACACACCCGCATCCGCGTTCCGAGGAACACGAATACATACGAGATAAAATCAATCCCAAAACGTACACTAGGATCTGGATTAAACCAAAGCCCGCTAGTGTTAACTGTCCGGACACTAAACGTGCACAAGTGCACGGATGTGACCGAACCCTGTCGCAAAACCATGCGACCTGTCGCAAAACCATGCGACCTCTACTCTTTTGCCTGAAGGCGAATAGCTTTCTGTGTGGGACTCTAAAGACTCGACACTACGCTGGCAGTGGGTTTAACCACAGACCGTAAGCGGCACTAGCTGTGTGTAACGGTCCCCAGGTAGATGCCGACAAGAAGACTGACGAGGTGAAACCCATCTGAACTCCTACTGAGCCTGAATGTGACAGTCTCCGTACAGTCCGGTATGTTCGTCTAATACATCGGATGGCGGGCCTAGGGGGGCGGTAAACGTCAGTCCCCTAATAGCGGTACAAGTCGTGCCAGAGTGAAGCCCAAAACACCCTGAGATAACACTGGAAGCCTACCAGTATATCTCGCTTACCCTGGCCAGGGACTACTCGTGTAATGGCTCTCCTAGACACAGCGCGATGTCAACCCCCAATACCGGGAGAGACGAATCCTGTCTAACCGTCACTGCCTCTAAGTGCTTCGGGACTGCACCCAACTACTACCTGTTTGCACGACTCCTTTGAGCTGTGGTAGGGTAGTAATCAAAGTACAGTGGGAACACACTCGAGGCGAAGTGACAGTGTCAAGTCAGCGGACTAAGCTGTACTCATGTCACCTAGGAACTGATAACTGACGATAGGTATAATACCAACCAATCAGTTCCCGACGAGTCCTGTCCAGTGTACTCGTAACCTAACGAGCACCCGCATACTATCTCAAGTACGACGTACTGACGGCTGTGGGACAGACCGTCTCCCCTGCTGGGATGAGATGCGCATACGCTAGTCTACTCCGGAGTATCGATGCCCTGTCTCGATAGTCCTGCGACTAGGGACCTGTATAAGGATGTGCTTATGGATTACCCAGCCCCCACGAGTGTGACTGCCATCACAACGCTGGTAATCAAGCAAAGATCCTAAGGGCTCTACTAATGCGTATAGGTGATAAAATAAACACTTGTACACATTAAAGTAGAAACAAACCAAGTAGCATACTACCATTTTGAGCAAGATTGTTTATACAACTGTGAATATCCCAAGCTTCCATTAAGTAATATAAAAACTAGTATGATACAGTAATGGCCTCTAGGCCATATACACTAACAGCATCCTACCAACTAATAAGTGCCGAAGATGAAAGGCTCATGCCACCCATCAATAGTCAATATCTCAATAAATACTACGCATGAATGCTCCAAGTCGTAGAAGAATTGAGCACACCGACCCTACGGTCCGGATCATACATCCTGTAAAACCGTATACAATTCACCGGCATAAACGACCCCTTTCTCTCCCAAGTCCTACAGGCAAAACTATATTTAAAGTACCACGGGCGATGATGCTCCACCAATGTAAAAGAAAAAAGAGAAAAAAGGGTATGTCCATAAGCAAAATTGGCACGGATGAAAAGACGGAAGGGTTTCATGAGTAAAAAACAGCAGAACTGTCGGCGAGTTTGTGAAAACCCGAAAGGGCGCAAACTCGTGAAAAGCGATGAAATACACTCGCAAATTTCTCTCGACCTTGTGAGGAGAAAATTCCCGGGTGAGATCCTTACGACTCACAAAGGAGCAACACACTTAGGAATCCCCACGATTCCTAGGGAGAAAATACACCTGCAAGATCCTCTCGACTTGTGGGGAGAAAATGCTTTTATGATACCCTTATGGCTCATAAAATTGAAAAGCCTTAGGTGATAGGGATCTAAACCTGTCTCTTAAGCCACCGTTCCCCTAACGGGCAATGGCAAATGATGAGTCACTCCTGGTATTACGCTTCAGTGTTAGCGGTGCTGATGCCGACCTAAAACCCAAATCCCAAGTTTTCCCAACGGCAAATAATGAGTCGCTCCTGGCATTACGCTTCAGTGTTAGCCGTGCTGATACCGACCCAAAACCAAATCCCAAGTCCTCCCAGGGTAAATGATGAGTTGCTCCTGGCATTATTCCAGGACAGCAATGCTAATGCTAAACAAATTCCAAATTCCTCTCAAATTCAAAAGTCTCGCCAAATAAAATAGAAATCAAACAGATCAAATCAACATCCTACCCGGCAGCACTTCTAAGCTCAAAAGTCCCACTGGGCAGGTATGGAGCTCCCAAAACAAATCAAATCAAACAAGTTAACAAATCACCTCACCAGTAGAATCAAGCTCCATCTCGGAAACAAATCAATCCCGACACCGCAAAAAGCAGAGCAAGTAAACTTCAATCCCGACACCGCAAGAAGCAGAGCAAGTTTAATCAAGCATCGACCGTCCACGTCGCAAATAGGGCAGCACCGACCGTCCAAGTCACAAAAAAGGAAGTATCGACCGTCCAAGTCATAAAAAGGGCAGCATCGACCGTCCAAGTCGCAAAAATGGCAGCACCGACCGTCCACGTCGCAAAAAGGGCAGCACTGACCATCCAAGTCGCAAAAAGTGTAGCACCGACTGTCCACGTCACAAAAAGGGCAGCACTGACAGTCCACGTCACAAAAAGGGCAGCACCGACCGTCCAAGTCGTAAAAAGGGCAGCACCGACCATCTACGTCACTAAAATGGTAGCACCGACCATCGACGTCGCTAAAATGGCAGCACCAACCGTCCACGTAGCAAAAAAGGTAGCACCAACCGTCCACGTCGCTAAAAGGGAAGCATCGACCGTCCACGTCGCGAAAAGGGTAGCATCGACTTCCACGTCATCAAACCGTGAACCAGATCAAGTCAATCTCTACACGAAAGAAGATCCATCAATTTCATGCACACGACCCATATATATTGTGTGCATTTATTGATAGGGGGCACTTTGTTGGGGTCAAAAATTACACCCCGGTTGACCAAATCAAAGTCAATCAACCCCCAGCCAAGCGGGTCCAAGCTCAAGCGAAGTGGGCCAAAGCCCAAATCAAGACCAAGAATTGAAGGGGCCGGCTCCATGCCAAAAATGAAACAATATATTAGTTTAATGCTGTTAGTTATATGTATGCCCTAGAGGCCATTGCTATACATAGGATGTATATTGTAGTGGATGCTGGGAGATATATAGGGAGGACTTTCTTGCTCGACATGATAGTATGCTATCTGGTTACTCTTTACCTTAACGTGTATACTGATTGTCTCTCTGTTACATGTTGGTAAAGCCCTTAAGATGTGTACTTGACTACCTGGACTATGATGCGGATCATACTAGTGGGGACATGGTAGTCCATAAGTACATCCTTCAAAGTCTCTAGTCGTGGGTGTATCGAGACGGGGCATCGATATACCAGAGTAGACAAGCATATACCTTCTCGACCCATACAGATGGACGATGGATGATCCCATATCCATTGGTGTTTGACATCAGAGATGATATACGGGTGCTCAGTGAAGACTGGTACAGAGTAGTCTGTTGACCCGAGATCATCATAGAGTCTTGTGTGATTCCCACTGTGCTTTGATTTTCATCTTACCACGTCCAAGAGGGCGTGCAAAACGGTGGTTTTTGGGTACAGTCCCGATTCACATGGAGGCAATGAGCGATAGGAGGGGATTCGTCTCTCCCGGTATAGGGAGTTGATGTTGCGCTGTGTTCGATTGGTTATAACCGGAAATCCCTGGCCAGGGTTGTTGAGATTTACTGGTAAGTGTTACCAGTAGTTTCTCGAACTGTTATAGACCTCATATCGACACGACTTATCGAGCTATTGGGGTCTGACGTTTACCACCCCTAGGCGAGATATGCGACATATCAGACGATCACACCGGATTGTACGGTAAGTGTTACTGGTTGGATTCACAGAAGTGTGAGCGGGCTTGCTCGTCGATCTTCTGATCGCTCAATACCCGGGTGGCCGTTACGTTTAGCAGACCGCTTACGGCTTGTGGGTGTTTGATATGATCATCACCTGCTGCCGGCGTATTAACGAGTCTTTAGAGTTCTACACAGAGGTTTCCTGGCTCAAGCGAAACGAAATAGGAGCGCATATGAGATATGTGCGGGGCCGAGAATTATACCAGTATGTGATACTGTATTCTATTCTTGGGATTTGTATCATTGGTCGGTTATATGTGATATAGCCGGGTTACCGAATCAAGTGTTGATTCGATACATTGATACACTTGATATTAGTCGGTTATATGCGATATGACCGGATCGTTAAATCAAGTGTTGATTTAATGATTTAATGTATAATTATATATTTGATATATTACTTTGCATTAACTAGTATTTGTTCACTTTAAATGGATTTTCTCACTTGAAATACACAAGTTGTATATGTGATATACTTTTGTGCACTTGTTTGTATCATGTTTGATGATACATGCTAACTTGGGTTTGTGTGTGTGATTAAACCATGGTTATGTTAATGGTTAGGGTTTTGTTTATTTACTTATTCATTTATTTATTTATTCATTTTGGAAAGATGAAGAGAAATGGTGGCTTAATTTGTTTTCTAGTTGAAGCTTCATGAAGCTTTGAATAAATCTACCATTTTTGTTTCATGCTTAACCCTAACCATTCAACCTAACCTTAGTTTATTCTCTACACCTAACTATGGTTGCAAATATGATAAGTATCATTTTATTTCCTATTTTAAAAGATATATCATATTCTTTTCTTCTTCTTCTTCTTCTTGAACAAAGAAGAAAGCTTGCTACCATTAATGGCAACTTGAGAAAAAGAGTGAGAAATCCAATTCTAAAGTGAACCTACTTCCTATTTCTTCATCCTCTACCACTTGCCTAGTAGTATAGGGTATTTTCTTCACAAGTTTCATGGCTTGGTGAAGTTGGAGCTTGATCTTGTGTTGCCTCGACGTAGATCATCTTCGGCATCGAAGTCGACGACCTAGCCCGATCATTTCTTCGATGAAACCACCGCGAGAGTCCGGGATCCGATGGGTACAGCGGAGGGACTTCATCACGGAGCTATGGAGGTAAAGGACCGGATCTACAAAGGTTGTATTTCCGTTCACTTATTAGTAAATCAGTTTACTAGTTCTAGTTTTCGCCTAATCTCTAGTTAACGATCTGTATTAGGGTTTGTAGGCACCGGAAATTTTTGAAATTGGCATGGTTGATGCCTTGTGAGACCTCATTAGTGTGCCTAGGAACCCTAAAAATGCAATTTTTTAAAAATAAATGTATGAAAAACGGGTTGAAAGCCAAAATTTTGTAAACCCCATAACTTATGTGAAAAAAGAAATAAGCACAAAAGGAATGGGGTGACACAAGTACCATTTGGCGAAGCCCAAGGGGCTATATGTAAAGTGTGTAGCCTATAAAGGCAAACATGATAAAAAAATCATTCTCTCTACAAGTTAGGATTTTGTACCTTATTCTCCTTCCTCAAGGTTCTAAACTTTCTTCTCTTTTCTGAATTAAATCAAGAGTTTAACTCTTCCTTTTCCAAAAAGAAATAGTTTTTCACCAAAAAATCCTACAAGGGGAACTCGGATTTTCCATTAAATCTCCAAAATGGGAGATTTTTAAGTCTCACACCCTTTTTCTTCAAGATCCAGCCAACCGAGAGGAGGAAAAAGGAGACCCATCTCCAAAAATCACATTTTGGGAAGATCCAAGGCTCAGAAGAAGATTCAGGACTAAAAGGGAGAAGAATGGGGTCCCATTTGATCATCTTCGAAGATTTCTGGGAGTTCAACTCCATTTGTCAAAATCTTTTGGAGACTTTCGGAGTTTAACTCCATTCAAAATCTTTTGGAGTCTAACTAATAAAATCTTTTTAGGAGTTTAACTCCATTTAAAATCCTTTAGAGTTTAACTCCATAATAAAAATTCTTTTGGACTTAAACTCCATAATAAAAAAGAATAAAAATCCTTTTGGGAGTTTAACCCCAGATCCCGGGGCTAAGCCTCTTTTTCTGCAAGTATCCAGCGCCCATGTGCTGGGCGTGTGAGGCGCTGGCACCCAGCACCCATGTGCCTTGCACGTGGCCCGCAGGCGCCCAGCCCCCACGTGCCGGATGCATGAGGCCCTGGCCCCAGCGCCCACATGCCGGGTGCGTAAGGCGCTGGCGCCCAGAGCCCATTCGTCTTGCACTTGGCCCGCGGGTGCCCAGCACCCACATGCCGGGCGCGTGAGGCGCTGGTGCCCAGCGCTCATGCGTCCTTAGGACGCTATTCATCCCTATTTCCTTCTAATCTAATAAAATAAGGAGTCTTTAAAGAGAAGGCAGAGCGGGCGATCTCTTCGGGAGTGAAGTTTTTTCCACACATCCCACTAAAAATACCTCTCTCGTTAGAAAAAATTTTCTAACGGGACGCTGTCCCACACCCCCACAAG
The DNA here is from genome assembly GCA_030015575.1 of Agapanthus africanus. NCBI lineage: Eukaryota > Viridiplantae > Streptophyta > Magnoliopsida > Asparagales > Amaryllidaceae > Agapanthus > Agapanthus africanus. The sequence continues at coordinate 323,126,083 of CM057349.1, read as the reverse complement.
GAGGCTGCTGGCCCCCTTGACCCCCAGCCATCTATCCGGGTAGCGGGACCCCCGTAAACTCTGCGAGATCCCCGATACGTCCAAATACCCTTCAAAACACAACACACGCACACGGCATATTGAGTTCGCATAACCAGTTTGACCCGTCAATCGGAGGTTCTCTCGCTTCAAAAGCGAAAGGTAATTAACGGCAGCTTAGTCCGCGGCTGCCGAAGATTCGGATCCCCACAATCAATAAACCCCAGCCTACCCCAGGCAGGGGGAATCTGTACATGCCTGACAAGCACGTGCATTCCCATCTCAATGGAGTGACAAAAAACACCCTACAGTGACTTTTGATGAATCTGCTGTGTTGAATCCGAACAACAAGGAATCTCCAGTTGAAGACAATTTCAAAAAGGATAAGCCGAGCGTTGATATTGAGATCGGTGAAAATTTAGGTTCGCAGGAGATCTCTCCTTCACCATCGTCCGAAGAAGCTCATGATGAGCAGTCCCATGATAAGGAGTATTTGTTCATTCATGACTGACAAAGAAGGGGCATTAGACCGCCACAAAGATATGGCTACGATGATCTAGTGGCATATACGTTGTTTATTGCAGAGACAGTTGATAGTAGCAAACTAACGAACTATAAAAAAAAGCCATCTCATCTGATGGGTCGACTCATTGGTTAGTCTCTATGAATGAAGAGATCGAGTCTCTTCACAAGAACCACACTTGGAAGCTTGTGGAACCCGAAGGAGAAAAGAAAGTAGTTGACTGGGTTTTCAAAAAGAAAGAAGATGACCAAGGGGCAGTTGATACGAGATACAATGTGCGGTTAGTAGTTATAGGCTATTCGCAGGTGCGGAGAGTTCACTTCACTGAGGTATTTTCTCCGGTTGTTAAACACACCTCTATACGTGTTTTGCTCGGTTTCGTAGCTATGCAAGATTTGGAGCTTGAGCAGCTCGATGTGAAGACCGCATTCTTGCACGGTGATTTGATAGAAAAAATCTACATGAAATAACCCGAAAGTTTCGAAGTCGAAAGAAAAGAAGACCACGTAGATCATCTTCGGTATCGAAGTCAACGACCTAGCCCGATCATTTCTTCGATGAAACCACCGCGAGAGTCCGGGATCGGATGGGTACAGCGGAGGGACTTCATCATGGAGCTATGGAGGTGGAGGACCGGATCTACAAAGGTTGTATTTCCGTTCACTTATTAGTAAAACAGTTTACTAGTTCTAGTTTTCGCCTAATCTCTAGTTAACGATCCGTATTAGGGTTTGTAGGCACCGGAAATTTTTGAAATTGGCATGGTTGATGCCTTGTGAGACCTCATTAGTGTGCCTAGGAACCCTACAGTGGTATCAGAGCCTAGCTAGAGCCTTAGGCGATACGTAGACGGAGTTAGAAACCCGATCAAACCCGAAACCGTAATCCATGACCCCTCTCTGTACATTTTTTCAAAACTGGGTTTTTTCCAGATTAAAAATGCTTTAAAAATTCAGCAGGAAGTTCTAAGAATTACGGTGCAAAAATGAACAAAAGATTCGCCTAAAACGCGGCGGAACCGCGGCAGAAGCATGGCTTCTGCGGCGGTTCCGCGGCCATATGATGAGATCAGCTTTTAATTTTTGCACAGTAATTTGTTTCTTCAGGTGCTGAGTTTTCTGGGAATTTTTAATTTGCACTCATAAGTTTAGTTTTCTGGGTTGTATTGGGGACTCGTTGTTTCGATCGGGATGTCTAATTTTGTCTATATGTTTTCCGGATAATTTTTGAATATGTTAAAAAGTTCGACCGGATATAAATACCCACTTTTTCCCCTGTTGGGAAATTTCCATGTGTTGGATTTTTCCGTGGTTTAAAGACGTTCTAAGTAGTGCAAGTAACTCGATGGACCCTCTAGAAGACAACAAACCTTAACTCGATTATGTGACCGTCTTGAACTGCCCTTTGAACCTTCGGGTTTGGGGCAGTACGGCGTGCCACATGTGAGGCGTTGGCTTGACCCTTCTACGGCTGGACCGTTGGTACTGAGGCATGAACTGGATGTTTTTAAACATATTTCATGTGTTGAGCTGTATCAAGAAAACTTGGGTGTTTGGTTGTTCGATCGGAAAGTTTAACATTTTCTATTTATCCGGAATGTGATACAATAATTGGAATTCACAAGTAGTTATGAGATAACTGAATGAATGTTATAAATCTAGCGGTTTAGTCTCACTTGATCGGTTGCCATGGAATTTTGATGTGATCAAAAGTCCGTCGCAATCACATAGCGTACGTGGATACTCGCCGGATAAACTTAATAGACAGCTACACCCCTTAGCCCCGACCAAGTGACTGTAGGAGAACCCCGTCGCCGAAAGCATCCATCCGGGTGCTCGCGGTAGCGGTGTTCCGCCTTGGTGCACTTCGTCGACGGCATCGGGGGTGCGGCCGTCTACTAAAGTTTGCGACGAGCATTCGATCAGGATGTCGGGAATCTTGTTGAATTGCCCGACTTGATATTGAAAAGAGTTTTCGATAATGAGACTAAAATGCGGGGTTTATAATTGTTAGGCATGTGATGTCTAAGGAATTCATTTGATTAGGCTTGCGATGTCTAAAAAGATTGCGGATTCCAACTGTTGTAGTTTTACACTTTCGTTTCTGTGACCGTAAGTGTAATATGTGATATCGCCGGTTTCGTTGCTATATATCAACGACAATTGGGATGCGCATATTTACTTACGTTGATGACATGTGATATTATGTGTTGCTGGATATGTTATATTGGATCGTCGTGTTTGAATAGCCGGGGTTTTTTATGTGAGATGGGTGTTTTTCTTTTTCATTCATGTAAAAACTTGTATGTAATATTCTTTTATTAGGGCACTTCCAGGTTGCGGAAGATGTCACCCTTTGTATATTATTTACTTTTCCGCATTAGGATAGACCCAAGGAGGGGAGCACAAGTAACCGGGTTCTAGGGTCCAGTGGGAGACCATCTCGAGGAGTCGAGTCCGGGTCTCCTAACCCTAGAATTGGTAGGGTTGCTTGCCGCTCTCGTAGGGGTCTAGGGGTGTGGGTTTGGCTATTCATCGCGACCATGGAATCCGTGTTTTATACTGGCTCGTATTGAAAACACGGACGTCTTAGTATATCCAATGTTTCATATGATTCTTCTGCTGCGATATCTGTAATGTGATCATGTGATATGTTCTGTGATGGATACTGTATATAGTATATATGATATATTATATAGACGTTACTTATGTTTTACACCCGAGCTAGCCCTGCCCCGCTCTGCCGTTAGTTACCTAACCTAACGGTGCACGAGGGGACATCGAGGCAAATGCGGATGGCATAAGTGTACGTCGTATTTATCTGTGATGTTTAGGTGACTTAAATGATGGGACTTCATTAATGAGATTAATGAAATAAAAGAAACCTAAGATGTTGTAGAATCGAATTTCAAAATAAAACAGGTAGCTACAGTTCTTGCTTTACACAGCGGTATATATGATATATCCTGCACCTTATTCGATAAAGAAAGGACTGAGATCCCTTCACCGGGAGTGACTCCTTTAGCAATAACTGGTAGATGCTACACACTCGGTTTGTCTTTTAATTGCTTTTAAGAGTTTTTTCTTTGCATAGTGATATATATGATATATCCCACACCTTATTCGATGAGGAAAGGGCCGACGATCCCTTCACCGGGAGTGACCCCTTTAGCAAAACTAGAAAAGCCTCGAAAACACTCCATTTCAAAATCATTTGATTCTACAACGATATCAAGTTCATTACGCAATAGGTTTTCAGAAAAACCTGTCGTAGCCCTCCGCCATTTCAGATAAGTACTAGTTAGTATTCGTGCTACGTTTGTTGACTATGTTAAGACGTAGTGTGCGGTAGCTAATTAGTGCTTATCTGCATAAGCATATGATGCGATTGGATTAGGGTAGTCGTGCGACTTTGTTGACTATGTTAAGGGTCGTGCAGGTGGGTTTAATTCAATCGGGAAATGACGGATTGAACTTGACTAGCACTTATGATTTGTTGACTATGTTAAGGTCATATAGCTGCTAGGGGCAAAATATTATCGGGAATTTCAAGTGTTGAAATTTGCAATGAGATTGCATACCTTCTATGAGATAGTTGGATCCCGATACCCGCTGCGAGTAAGAGTTACTCCTGGGAGAGTTTTACACATTACAATTAGCCGATCAAGTAGGTGTCTAGAAAGGTGTCAACGGGGTTACGCCTCTGGAAAAACGAGGTTTACTGTAATTAAGTCCGTGCGAAAGCACGGGGGACCTCCCTTAAAGTACCGACACTGGCCTGGCTGAAAGATTGGCGAACTTGTAGCGTGTAATTAATCCCAGCTAGTCTTTCCTTTTAGGGTTTGAAGGAAGATTTGATAAAAACAGTGGGAGCCATCCTGATTAGATAAAATAATAACCAATCTATTCTTGCAAGAGCGCACGCTGAGTGTTTTCTTCTCTCTCTCTCCAGGTAGCGACCATATCACGCCTTAATCAAGATAATAATACGGATGTATTGACCGAACCCGCTTGTTATACTGAGCTGGGGAACATTGGTCCCGCTCCACCTTATAATTGTTATAAGACCGAGCAAGAAATAGGGGATTACCAGAATTCCCGTGCCGCCCAAACGAAGAAAGTGCATGCTGATGCATCGTCTTCGGGTGTGTTCTTTATACAGAACTGTTTCTCTATTCTCTACGTCCTGGGTATCTGATACCGGAACAGGATCCCAGATATGTAATCTGTTACATAGGGCTACAGAAAGGTAGAGAACTGAGAACGGGTGATAAGTTTCATGAGGCAGAAAACGGGGCAAGTGTTGCAGCCAAGTCTGTTGGTCACTGTCACCCTGTATTACAAATACATTGATTCTGAACGAATGTTATTAGATACCGAACCCGATATACAAAATCATATCGGTCTCTTTATAAGTAAAGAAATGATAAAATTTTGTATTGTTGGATAATGTTTTGAACATTTCCTATATCAAAAGTTGATCGGTTCAGGCACGTGATCTAAAAGCATTGACGTTCTAAATCAAACTACAGTTCCTAGTATACAGAACGCACACAAGAGGAAGAGTTCAGAAATGAACAAATCCTTCTTGAGGTATTGTAGACTGGGTCATATCAATGCGACCCGACTAGCTGAAGTTACATATAGATGTATATTTAAATCAGTTTGAATTTATATCTTGTGAAACTTGCCAGTCATGTCACAAAGATATAATGACACCAGCTCTGTTTATTGGAAACAGAGAAAGAGTTAGTAAACTCTTGGGACTGATACATGATGATGTATGTAAGGTCCCCTGTCTGCACATGCCAGGACCAGTTCTTTATACTTCATTACGTTTTCTGATGATCTCTCAAGATTCGGACATATGTTCCTGTTGAAACACAAGTCCGAACCTTTTGAGATATTCACAGAATATAAGTTAGAAGTAGAGAACCAATACGGGTATAAGTATTATGTCCTTTGATGTGATCAGGGAGGAGAATACTTGAGCACGGTAATCCTGGAATACTCTAAAGGAGAATGAGATTCTCTCTCAGCATTACTCCTCCATATACACCACAGCACGTCGGTGCATCGGGGCGGAGCAATCACACCCTATATGATAAGGTGCGCTCTATGATGAGTACTACTGAGTTACCTGTTTCCTTTTGGGAGTTATGCGCTTGAGAAGCTGCATACCTATTGAATAGGGTTCCAATCAAATCAGTTGCCTACCACTTCATATGAGATATGGAAAGGGAAGAGCTCATATCTTAAGTTTGTTAAGATTTGGGGTTGTCCGGCCTATGTCTAAAAGCAAAATCCGTACAAGCTCGAGGCAAGGTCTGTTATGTACGGCTGGAAATGTTCCAGCTATACAAACTGCAGCTGATGATTTGGTAGAACCAAAGGATTCAATAGTAACCAACGAACCTCAGCCTCTCCGCCGATCTAGTAGGGTTCCTCACCCACCTGAGAGTTACTTCGGTTTCTCTATGACAGTGGGAGCGAGGATTGCATCATGTGATGATGACCCAACTAGTTTCGACCTGGCCATCAGGAGTGAGACTCTGTAAGAATGGCTGGATGCTTAGTGATCTGAGATGGAATCCTTATACACCAACAAAGTATGGACTTTGGTTGCTTTATCTGAAGGGTTAAATCCCCATCAGAAGCAAGTATATCTTGAGAAGATTACTTGGTGTACATGGAAAAGTTAAGACTTTCAAAGCTAGACTTGTTAAAGGTTTGCATCATTGACCAGGTATGGATTATGTTGAAACCTTTTCTAAGGATCTATGCTTAAGTTCATCCAGATCCTACTTGCCACGGCTACATACCATGACTACGATATCTGGTGGTTGGGTGTCATGACTGCTTTTCTAAAATGATACATGGTTTCAGAAAAGAGAGTCTGTAAGTACACAGTCAGAGGGCTTCATAGACAGTGGGAGCAGCGGAAACGCGAGCAAGATATTTTATGTGATAAAGCAGGCATCACGGAGTTGGAACGTCTGTTTTGATGTGTTTGTCAAAGAGTTTGACATCATCAAAATGGTAGATGAACCTTGTATAAAAAAAAAGGTAGTAGGGAGTATGGTGACGATCCTCGTAGAGTACGTGGATGACATACTCTTGATAGGGAAGGAGTTTCCTATGCTACACTCGGTTAATCTCCGCTTATCATAAGGATTCTCCATATAGGATCAAAGTGATACCTACTAAATCCTAAGCTTTGGATCTATGAGATAGATCTAATTGGATGTTAGGATACTCACTAGTTGTAGTGAGATGGTATTAATCGATCCTAGGGAGAATCACTGGAAGTGTTCCAGGGTGATAAGGACGACTGAATGTCAGTCACAGGCAATGTCTTTACCCTTAGTAAAGGGACGGTATGTTGGAAGAGTTCCAAGCTAGATACTGTGGCATACTATACGATAAAGGCTGGATACATCGCTACTTAAGATGATACCAAAGATGCGGTCTGGATGTATATTTGTTCATGAGATGAACTTTGTTCCCCCCATTGTGTGACAATAGAGTTGTGGCTTATGCCAAGGAACGTCCGTCCCATCAGTGATCCAGACAAATTCTAAGGGATTATCACCTGATCATGGAGATGGTTAATCTCCAAGGAGATCGAGGTTAGGAGAGGAGACTCAGAGGACAACACGGCGGATCCACTCACAAAGGCCTTTTCCCAGAGAGAGACTTTTATGGGATGGTTGAGTATAAGATACTACAACCACTGCTATCAGATGGCCCTAGTGCAAGTGGGAGATTGTTAGTTATATGTATGCCCTAGAGGCCATTGCTATACATAGGATGTATATTGTAGTGGATGCTGGGACATATATAGGGAGGACTTTCTTGCTCGACATGATAGTATGCTATCTGGTTACTCTTTACCTTAACGTGTATACTGATTGTCTCTCTGTTACATGTTGGTAAAGCCCTTAGGATGTGTACTTGACTACATGGACTATGATGCGGATCATACTAGTGGGTACATGGTAGTCCATAAGTACATCCTTCAAAGTCCCTAGTCGTGGGTGTATCGAGACGGGGCATCGATATACCAGAGTAGACTAGCGTATACCTTCTCGACTCATACAGATGGGCGATGGATGATCCCATATCCATTGGTGTTTGACATCAGAGATGATATACGGGTGCTCAGTGGAGACTGGGTACACTGGACGGACTCGCCGAGAACTCCCAGATGGTATTATACCTTACGTCAGATGGCAGTTCTCTGGTGACACTGATACAGAGTAGTCTGTTGACCCGAGATCGTCATAAAGTCTTGTGTGATTCCCACTGTGCTTTGATTTCCATCTTACCACGTCTAAGAGGGCATGCAAAACGGTGGTTTTTGGGTACAGTCCCGATTCACATGGAGGCAATGAGCGATAGGAAGCGATTCGTCTCTCCCGGTATAGGGAGTTGATGTTGCGCTGTGTTCGATTGGCTATAACCGGAAATCCCTGGCCAGGGTTCCTGAGATTTACTGGTAAGTGTTACCAGTAGTTTCTCGAACTGTTATAGACCTCATATCGACACGACTTATCGAGCTATTGGGGTCTGACGTTTACCACCCCTAGGCGAGATATGCGACATATCAGACGATCACACCGAACTGTACGGTAAGTGTTACTGGTTGGATTCACAGGAGTGTGAGCGGACTTGCTCGTCGATCTTCTGATAGCTCAATACCCGGGTGGCCGTTACGTTTAGCAGACCGCTTGCGGCATGTGGGTGTTTGATATGATCATCACCTGCTGCCGGCGTATTGACGAGTCTTTAGAGTCCTACACAGAGGTTTCCTGGCTCAAGCGAAACGAAATAGGAGCGCATATGAGATATGTGCGGGACCGAGAATGATACCAGTATGTGATACTGTATTCTATTCTCGCGATTTGTATCATTGGTCGGTTATATGTGATATAGCCGGGTTACCGAATCAAGTGTTGATTCGATACATTGATACACTTGATATTAGTCGGTTATATGCGATATGACCGGATCGTTAAATCAAGTGTTGATTTAATGATTTAATGTATAATTATATATTTGATATATTACTTTGCATTAACTAGTATTTGTTCACTTTAAATGGATTTTCTCACTTGAAATACACAAGTTGTATATGTGATATACTTTTGTGCACTTGTTTGTATCATGTTTGATGATACATGCTAACTTGGGTTTGTGTGTGTGATTAAACCATGGTTATGTTAATGGTTAGGGTTTTGTTTATTTACTTATTCATTTATTTATTCATTCATTTTGGAAAGATGAAGAGAAATGGTGGCTTGATTTGTTTTCTAGTGGAAGCTTCATGAAGCTTTGAATAAGTCCACCATTTTTGTTTCATGCTTAACCCTAACCATTCAACCTAACCTTAGTTTATTCTCTACACCTAACTATGGTAGCAAATATGATAAGTATCATTTTATTTCCTATTTTAAAAGATATATCATATTCTTTTCTTATTCTTCTTCTTCTTGAACAAAGAAGAAAGCTTGCTACCATTAATGGCAACTTGAGAAAAAGAGTGAGAAATCCAACTCTAAAGTGAACCCACTTCCTATTTCTTCATCCTCTACCACTTGCCTAGTAGTATAGGGTGTTTTCTTCACAAGTTTCATGACTTGGTGAAGTTGGAGCTTGATCTTGTGTTGCCTCGACGTAGATCATCTTCGGCATCGAAGTCGACGACCTAGCCCGATCATTTCTTCGATGAAACCACCGCGAGAGTCCGGGATCCGATGGGTACAGCGGAGGGATTTCATCACGGAACTATGGAGGTGGAGGACCGGATCTACAAAGGTTGTATTTCCATTCACTTATTAGTAAAGCAGTTTACTAGTTCTAGTTTTCGCCTAATCTCTAGTTAACGATCCGTATTAGGGTTTGTAGGCAACGGAAATTTTTGAAATTGGCATGGTTGATGCCTTGTGAGACCTCATTAGTGTGCCTAGGAACCCTACAAATGCAATTTTTTAAAAATAAATGTATGAAAAACGGGTTGAAAGCCAAAATTTTGTAAACCCCATAACTTATGTGCAAAAAGAAATAAGCACAACAGGAATGGGGTGGCACAAGTACCATTTGGCGAAGTCCAAGGGGCTATATGTAAAGTGTGTAGCCTATAAAGGCAAACATGATAAAAAAATCAACAACTTTTCATTCTCTCTACAAGTTAGGATTTTGTACCTCATTCTCCTTCTTCAAGGTTCTAAACTTTCTTCTCTTTTCTGAATTAAATCAAGAGTTTAACTCTTCCTTTTCCAAAAAGAAATAGTTTTTCACCAAAAAATCCTACAAGGGGAACTCGGATTTTCCATTAAATCTCCAAAATGGGAGATTTTTAAGTCTCACCCCCTTTTTCTTCAAGATCCAGCCAACCGAGAGGAGGAAAAAGGAGACCTATCTCCAAAAATCACATTTTGGGAAGATCCAAGGCTCAGAAGAAGATTCAGGACTAAAAGGGAGAAGAATGGGGTACCATTTGATCATCTTCGAAGATTTTTGGGAGTTCAACTCCATTTGTCAAAATCTTTTGGAGACTTTCGGAGTTTAACTCCATTCAAAATCTTTTGGAGTCTAACTAATAAAATCTTTTTAGGAGTTTAACTCCATTTAAAATCCTTTAGAGTTTAACTCCATAATAAAAATTCTTTTGGACTTAAACTCCATAATAAAAAAGAATAAAAATCCTTTTGGGAGTTTAACCCCAGATCCCGGGGCTAAGCCTCTTTTTCTGCAAGTATCCAGTGCTCATGTGCTGGGCGCGTAAGGCGCTGGCACCCAGCACCCATGTGCCTTGCACGTGGCCCGCAGGCGCCCAGCCCCCACGTGCCGGATGCGTGAGGCCCTGGCCCTAGCGCCCACGTGCCGGGTGCGTAAGGCGCTGGCGCCCAGCGCCCGTGCGTCTTGCACGTGGCCCGCGGGTGCCCAGCACCCACATGCCGGGCGCGGGAGGCGCTGGTGCCCAGCGCTCATGCGTCCTTAGGACGCTATTCATCCCTGTTTCCTTCTAATCTAATAAAATAAGGAGTCTTTAAAGAGAAGGCAGAGCGGGCGATCTCTTCGGGAGTGAAGTTTTTTCCACACATCCCACTAAAAATACCTCTCTCGTTAGAAAATTTTTTCTAACGGGACGCTGTCCCGCACCCCCACAAGGGGGCTGCTGGCCCCCTTGACCCCCAGCCAGCTATCCGGGTAGCGGGACCCCCCGTAAACTCTGCGAGATCCCCGATACGTCCAAATACCCTTCAAAACACAACACACGCACATGGTATATTGAGTTCGCATAACCAGTTTGACCCATCAATCGGAGGTTCTCTCGCTTCAAAAGTGAAGGGTAATTAACGGTAGCTTAGTCCGCGGCTGCCGAAAATTCGGATCCCCACAATCAATAAACCCCGGCCTGCCCCAGGCAGGGGGAATCTGTACATGCCTGACAAGCGCGTGCATTCCCATCTCAATGGAATGACAAAAAACACCCTACAGTGACTTTTGATGAATCTGCTGTGTTGAATCCGAACAACAAGGAATCTCCAGTTGAAGACAATTTGAAGAAGGATAAGCCGAGCATTGATATTGAGATTGGTGAAAATTTAGGTTCGCAGGAGATCTCTCCTTCACCATCGTCCGAAGAAGCTCATGATGAGCAGTCCCATGATAAGGAGAATTTGTTCATTCATGACTGACAAAGAAGGGGCATTAGACCGCCACAAAGATATGGCTACGATGATCTAGTGGCATATACGTTGTCTGTTGCAGAGACAGTTGATAGTAGCAAACTAACGAACTATAAAAAAAAGCCATCTCATCTGATGGGTCGACTCATTGGTTAGTCTCTATGAATGAAGAGATCGAGTCTCTTCACAAGAACCACACTTGGAAGCTTGTGGAACCCGAAGGAGAAAAGAAAGTAGTTGGCTGGGTTTTCAAAAAGAAAAAAGATGACCAAGGGGCAGTTGATACGAGATACAATGTGCGGTTAGTAGTTATAGGCTATTCGCAGGTGCGGAGAGTTCACTTCACTGAGGTATTTTCTCCGGTTGTTAAACACACCTCTATACGTGTTTTGCTCGGTTTCGTAGCTATGCAAGATTTGGAGCTTGAGCAGCTCGATGTGAAGACCGCATTCTTGCACGGTGATTTGATAGAAAAAATCTACATGAAATAACCCGGAAGTTTCGAAGTCGAAAGAAAAGAAGACCACGTTTATTTATTAGAGAAATCTCTCTACGGTTTGAAACATTCACCAAGACGTTGATATAAAAAGTTCAACTCCTTCATGAAAAAAATTGGGTTTACGAGAAGTATGGAAGACGGTGTGTCTATTCAAAGAAACCCACCGATAGTTCTTTCATATATTTGCTATTTTATGTTGATGATATGTTGATTGCAGCTAGATATATGGTTGATATTAAGATTTTGAAGGAACAGTTGAAAGAAAAGTTTGAGACCAAGGATTTGGGAGAGGCCAAGAAAATACTTGGTATGGAGATCAAGCACGATCTCAAAGGAGAAAAGCTATACTTATCTCAATAGCGATATGTTGAGAATGTTTTGGAGCGTTTCGGCATGGCAGACGCTAAATCTGTAAATATTCCGTTGACAGCTCATTTTAAACTTTCAGCTCGTTAATCACCGCAAATAGAGGATGAGATTAGATATATGTCAAATGTTCTATATGCGAGAGCGGTGGGTAGCGTTATGTATGCCATGGTTTGTACATGACCCAACATTTCACATGTCATTGGTGTTGTTAGTCACTATATGGCATCTCCAGGTAAAAGCTATTGGCGGGCGGTGAAATGGATATTACGATACTTTCGAGATACGTCTGACGTGGGGTTGGTGTTTGGATGGAACGATAGCAATTTAGTTGGATTCAGGACTCCGATTATGTAGGTGATCTTGACAGAGATAGATCAATCACCGGTTATGTATTCTCCTTGGAAGGATGTACCATCAGTTGGCGTGCTTCCCTGCAGACTATGGTAGCATTGTCTACAACGGAGGTGGAATATATAGCCGTTGTTGCAGCCGTTAAGGAAACAATCTGGTTGAAAGGACTATTTTCAAAACTTGATATTCCAAAGGATATCATAATAGTCTATTATGACAGCCAAAGCTCGATTCACTTGACGAAAGATCAGATGCATCATGATAGGACGAAACACATTAACGTACGATACAGGTTTGTGTAGGAGATCGTTGAGAAAGAAGAGATTGTAGTGAAGAAGATTGGCACATCGGATAATCCAGCTAATATATTGACGAAGTCTCTTTCGGTTGTTAAGTTTGGGCACTGTTTAAACTTAATTGGAGTGTGTCGTACTCATTTAGCTCTTTAAGGGTTTTGTGGTGAAAGTAGAGATGTTATTACTTTGATGGAGAAGTTTGTACGAATGCGAGATAAAGTGGAGATTTGTTGTGTATGCCTCTCATTCTATCCTATTTGATTTCCTATCGATTCGGCGTTATCCCGAAATCATACAAATTCAGAGTTATCCACAAGGCAAGAGATAATAGATTCAGACTTATCTACAAAATAAGAGATGACAGATTCAGAATTATCTACAAGCAAGGTAGATATTTGTTAGTTGGGAAATTAGTTATTTAGACTTATCTCTAGTTATTTAGACTTATCTCTAGTATACTATATATATTGTTGTATTTTGTAACCCTAGAAAAAGATAGCTTTTGTTAATTTGAGAGAACCCATTGTTATTGTGAGAGAGCTAGGGTTTTGAGAGAGCTTTGTATTCTCCATCGATTTGTACTCCTCCGATATTTGATTATTAATAAAGGTTCGCCTTCGCCTTCGCCTATTTATTTGATGGTTAGTATTCATATTTCTGTCTTACCTATGGTTTGATTTTCTTCTCGTTATCGGTTGTGTGTTTTCTTCGTGATTGTCTCCTGTTTGCAACAGTAATTATATCTTTAACGTGCACTGAAGTCCATATTCAACACACAAATATTTGCAACAAAACTTGGAGCTCACCAAAATATTCACTGATCTTAATGTCCCTCTAAGATTCACAACAAAAAGTACTAAAACATCATCCGAGTATCCACAGCCGCCAACTCCTTTCCACTTGAACCTGCTTTTATATCAGTTCAGCCAAAACATGGAACTTATAACATGTACTTGGACCTCTGTCCTTCGGGAGATTTTTGTGGAAACTGGATCCCAGGCCCTATAATAGAATCAAGATAAACGAAGGTTATTTTATAATTTTGGCAATTGCATTATTTGTCTCGAATGCATGTTTGTGTATCCTCTAGCCTTTCAGCCGAAGGAAATAAACTCGGGAAACCGGTAATGTTTTCCGATAAAATGAGTCCGCTTTCATATTTATAGCCGGTTGTCAATTTTAAGTCAGTCTTCTCCTACAATGTTGAATGCCAGCCAAAGTAAATTATAGACAAAGATAGGCTTGACATAATCCTGATCATGAGTAGAAATCCCCAAAATAATAATTACCCTTTACCAAAAAATTCTATGGTCCACATAATATCTATGTATCTCAATACTTATTATAACTTCGGAATGTTAACCAATGTTAGGATTTTGAAATTGTACCATACCAACAAATATTCTATCCTACCGGGTAAGTACTTAAAGCGGATCTGTTAAAGAAAATATCATTACAGAAAAAAGACAAAGAATTGACTTACTAAAAGGCGGTGACTGAAAAATGTTCCAAGGATAAGAAAATATACACAAAGAAGGGTTTGCTATGATCCTAAAAAATTGGTGGAATTCTCCACATAATAAGTATTATAACCTCGTATTTCCGTCAACATGCCTTTGCAGCCTATGGCATGGAGGTCTTGTAGCGTTTGAAATTATGAAAAATCAGTTTCCGATGGTATTAAGTTAGCAAGCGGCATAATTTTAACTATCGGAGTTTACATTATTTAACTTGCCACTTCGAAGAAATGTTATCGGAACTAGGTTGAGGATGAGGCCGAAGAAGCTGACAAATATTAATCCCGAAGCCTTGCAATTCTAACACTTCATAGCCACAAATGTATTTGCTACCCATCGTTGAGAGGAGATACGTTTGAGTGTAGAAGATGAAAACTATGAGGAATGGACGAGGAAAGGAGTATAGTTATCCTTTTTATAGAAGTGATGAGCTAGCTATAAGCTAGAGAGGACACACACGGGCCATTAAAATCTTTGATTGTGTCATGCTCTCTATGATTCTGCCCATCACATGCTGAGCCAGAGACCCTGGATCATTAATAATTATTTATATAACGAAACTAAGCAACAACTTTAAAGCAATTAGTGAGGGGCACATGGTCCAGTGGTAGGCAATAGGAGTTTGTAGAGGGAGACCCGGGATCTTCCATATGGTGCTTCGAAAAGGGACACGTGGGCCCGGTGGATTTCGTTGTGGTCAAAAAAACTTTAAAGCAATTATAATTTCTATAAGCAAATGTAAAAAAAGGATTATCCACTGAGCATATTTTATTCTATCCTATTTGATATTTTTATTAAAAATTGTATGAAGATAAAAAAAATACTATTAGTTCTCTTTTAAAAAATACAAAAATACCGGAATTTTCTTTCTAAACCAATACCAAATCATTACTTGTCATAGGATCCAAGGATAAATTAAGGAAATAAAGAACAAAAAAATATAAATTGAGAACTAATTATGGAAAAATTGACAAAGAAAATTGAAAAGCAATATACATTCATTTTGTCAAGAAGAAAAAAAAATACAAATTGAGAACTAATTATGGAAAAATTGATAAAGAAAATAGAAAAGCAATATACATTCATTTTGTCAAGAAGAAATTAGTACCCATTTTTTATAAAATAGAAAAATAACATTAGCTCCATTTTAACAAACCCAATTGTTGATTATTCTTTTGAAAGCGCCCAATAAAATTTTAAATAATGATAATTACTTAAATAATTAATCCTAAGCACAAACTTTAAAGCAACTATGATTACTATAAGCAAATGTAAAGAACAGATTATCCAGTAAACATATTTTATTCTATTATGCTTGATTTTTATTAAAAAAAATTGTATCAAGAAAAAAAATTGCAATTGATTCTCTTGAAAAATAAAATAAAAGCACCAAAAGTTTCTTTCTAAATAAATACCAAATTGTTGCATGATACAATGATAAATTATGGAAATAAAAAAATTGAAAACCTAATAATTAAATAAAAAACCAAAAAAAAAAATTATTATTTGTTTTTGAGCCTCATATGGGCTAATTGTAAATGGATAGAAAAAAAGAATAAAATAAAAAGAAAAGGACAAAAAAGGACAAGGGAAAAATAGTGTTTTTGGAAAAAATAACTTATTTTGCAGAAGAATCATTTTGGATGATCCAATTTTATACTAATACTAGACTTTGACCCCACATGGAATAAAAATGCATTACTATAATAATCACTTGCCCCTACGGATTAAGCCGTAGGGGCAAATCCCCTACAAATATATTCGTCGGGACATAAAATTCTTCTGTAACTCCAAAGACCGCAGGTGCAAGTCTTCACCGTGAACATATCCTACGGAATAATAATTGCCCCTACGTCTCAATCCGTAGTGATATTTATCCCTACGTATTATTCCGCAGAGACATAATCTTTATTTAATTTATCTGTTTATAAAATAGAATACTTGCCCCTACGGATTTATCCGTAAGGCCTGATAAATTCCCCTACGGATTAATCCGTAGGAGCAAATTTTGCCCCTATTACTAAGTCTATAGAGACAAAATATCGGATATTCTGATAGTTTATCCCTATGGAGAAATGTGTAGAGGCAAAACTTGTCCCTACGGATTAATCTGTAGGTGCAACCGTTGCCCCAACGGAGTAATCCGTAGGGACATTATATCGGGGTTTTTTTTTAAAAAGAGACTTCCCGTTTTTTCCCCGCCCTGTGCACAATAATATATATCATATAGCTAAATACAGAAATATTCATAATCAACATCTCACGCATAATATATAAAAGAAATCAACAAATAGAATACGAAATCAATCTAAAATCATCGTGAACATACAAACAACTACCAATATTGTCCAAAATATATACAATATGTATCAGATAAATACATACATCCTCAAAAATATAATTAAAGCTACCATATCTCGGTCCAACTCCTCCACCTCTGATAATCGCCGTAATCTGGCGCATCTGCTCCTCGATGCAACCCTGAATCGTCAAAAGCTCGACTAATGAAAGAGCGGACTGTGCGGGAATCTGAGCGGGCTATGGAGCTGTAGGAATGGTCTGCGCAACCGCAGCCGAGATAGTGGCTTGCAGAGCCGCAGCCGAAGGAGATGGATGTGGAGCCGCAGCCGAAATAGCCTGCTGAATCTGTAAATTTTTGTGTTTGTGTAATAAACGAGTAAGAACGGTGTATTAGATTTTAGTCGAATTCGTATCATTATGTAATTATTGTGAAACCGTGAATATATATATATATATATATATATATATATATATATATATATATATATATATATATATATTGTTGAGATTCCACACGTTCTGTTGAAATTCATATATTATGTATGAGGATATATACATCTTGAAATTTCGCACATTCATGGCTATACTTTTATATCTCAATCTAATAATACTTAGGGACTTATGCATAGTTTGGGTATCTAATTTGGAAAACCGTAGTTTATTTTAAGTGGAGGTAGAAATGATATTTACTCTAACTTGTAAATACGTATCTCTTCTTAATTATTTAGGTTTGATTGGATACTTGGTTTTGGAGTTATCTAATTTACAAAGAAATATTTTCTTCTCAAGTTTTGAATTTGGATAATCATAACTTTTTTAACTCCAAAATGAAGAAAGATGTGACATGGTTATGATTATAGAGTTTAGTTTAATTAGATGGTTTTATGTAAGTCAGATTAATCAAACCTAGGTTTAAAATCAAAAAAGCTCAGTCTACTAATATTGCATATGTTACTATCTATAATATAATATAATATTTTACTATTAAGTAATATATGTACCAACATCTCCTTCAACTCTTTGACGGTGGTCTTCAAGACGGCAACATCATGCTCCAGACGTTGTTCACGGGGGGTAAGGGAAGTAACCGTCGGAGTGGAGACCAACTTCATATGAACCCTGCTAAGACCCAATCTCCGGGCTCTCTTCCAACCTCCGTGGTGCTCTCCGTGTGCGGCGTCTAGAATTGGGGTCAGTAGTATCGGATCGGTCTGTCTACTAAAATTGATCTCCGATACATCTGCCTACTCCACCACCCGCTCCTACACCCACATTAACCATTAAAATATAAGTATATCATTTAAATTTGAACTTATCAAAACAAAAATTTCATTCGAATTAGAATAAATATCAACACTTACGCAATACTTCTGGGTAGCGGTGTCGGGGAATCGAAACTTGTCCGTGGCGGGATTTGTCGAGGTGCCGTGGACGGCAAGATACGCGGTCAACACGCTCGGTGTACCACCATGCACCAAGGTCTGAGCTCTCTGCAATTCGCCAAAAATTTACATATATTATAAAATAACTCTTAATATTGCATTATATTAAAATAGATCTATTGTAATTTACCGATACCTCCATAGCACAAGTAATGTTTCTCAAGCTACCTGTGTAAGTAGGACTACCCTGTTCCCCTCCGAATGGTGGCGCACAAGACTGCGATGTCTTGACGCTGAGATTCGGGGCAGATGCTATATGGTTTTATCCGTCTACCTCTTCAAAGATGCCAAGTTGATTTATGGTACCGTGTATCGGAGGTTTAGACGGATGCAGCCGATGTAGCAGACTTCGTCAGATTCCCCCTCGCTTGAGGGGTTTTTGATTGTGGGGACGCTCTTCCCTGCAGGCGCAAGCCCCTACAGTTAATTACGCTACCGCATCGCGGTAACCACTTTCTCTTTCTCCAGAATTTCACTTCGTGTCGTGTGTGTTTGTTTTGTTTGTGGTTGCCCGTGGATTGTATACGGAGATTAAGTAATGCCGTCGCCCGTAGGACGTGGATTAGTCCAAATCCGTATTTACTTAGATTTGGGTTTGATGTTTTTAGTTTAAGGATACGTTAGCCGTATTGCGGCTAAGATCAACTTAAACGTTCGTTAAGGATACGTTAGTCTGATTTGAGACTAAGATCAACTTAACGGGATCGTTTAGATCCGACAAAAGAGCATTTGGGGGCTCTATTGTTCCAGTTTAGGGACATGGTGGTCCAATGCCAGTTTAGGGACATGGTGGTCCATAGGTAGTTTAGGGACATTGCGGTCCATTGGTAGTTTAAGGACATTGCGGTCCAACATTCCCATTTGAGGACGAGCATTAGTTTAAGGACATTTCGGTCCAATATTAGTTTAAGGACGTTTCGGTCCACGAGTTTAAGGACCCCGCAGTCCATATCCATGTGTGGTGGTTGGGACCCGTCACCTCACTGACGTCGTTGAAGAATTACAACGAGAACTATCAGAGGAGTTCGGAGATGTACCCTCGAACCGGATGTAAATTGATTTAAGAGAGCAATCTTGCTCAGTCAATTTAATTTAAGGACTTACGGCCAGAATTGGGCTAAGTCCAGTTGAAAATGTTCAACATTTTATTTATTTTTGGTCTATTAGACCTTTACTGGGGCTCTGCTCCTGTTTAATAATGCATGGCATTTTTGTTTGGTCTATTAGACCTTTATTTGGGCTCTGCCCTTTTATAAATGATGCACATCATCTGTTTTTATTTGGGCTCTGCCCTTTTTTTAAAATAATGCATTGCATTTAATTTGGCCTGTTAGGCCCTTTTTTAATTGGGCTTGGCCCTTCTGTAAATGCATTGCATTTTCAGGCGCTTTGCGCCAATCAAATATCGCAAGCGCTTGTGATGACGACACGTGTCATGCAAGCGCAGTGCGCTGCGCTAGTGCGCTGCTGACACGTGGCGCTCTCCCAAGAGCGCAACAGCGCGGTTTGGAAGTGTAAAGCACTAAGAATCTTTTAGATTCAAGAACAGAAGTGCAAAGCACTATTTGATTTCTTGATCTAATTTAGATCAAAGAAAAGATAAGTTTTTCTTGTTTTTCTTATCTCAAAGAACCAAAGGTTCATAAAAAGTGCAAAGCACTATTTTATTATATATTTTTTTATTTTTATTAAAGATCATTGATCTTGTTTTTAGATCTATGATCTGTTCATAAGAGAACTTTCTCTTCCTTCTAAAGGTTTTTACCTTTTTGTTCTTGAGGAGTTCTTCAGAGTTCTCTTTCTCTCTTTTTTTTATAGAAAATATTGATGCCTTTGAATTGAGGTCTAGGGTCCTTTTTATAGTGCCCATAAATTAGTTAAATTTGTTAAAGAGATCTTTCTCTGAGTGATTTGGGGAATTTTCCCCACCATTGGATCTTTGATCCAAGGGCTTCTGTTTTGCAGAAGAAAATCTTCTTGTTTTAACAAGAACAGAAAGATTTCTTTAAAATCTTAATTCTATTTGGCGTAAATGCCCCAGCGCGTGACACGTGTCGCGCAGCGCACAACGCAGCGTAACTGCGCCGCATCTGCGCTGACACGTGTCGCGCAGCGCACAGCGCAGCGCATCTGCGCTGATACGTGTCGCGCACCGCAGTGCTTGCGCAACTGAAGCGTTGCTTTCTTTAATTTTGCTTAAAATAGAGTTTTACTCTGATTGGGCGCGCCTTCTTAGGCGCTGCGCTGACGTATCAGCGCCTGACACGTGGCGCGTTGTGCCCGGGATTTGAAGCGTTGCTTCAAAATTTGAATTTTGAATTTCCAGCAGAGCTTTGCTCTGATTGGGGGAAACATACCCCTCTTCGCCAACTTTCTATTCCCTTTGTTTTGATCGGCATATTTCTGCACAACACAATCAGATTTAGTTTTCTAATTAAGCAACACAAAAAAATAATTTATACTAAACAATGAATTACATTTAAATTACAAACCTATTTGAGCTCAGAGTCATACTATTGGCACAAGAGAGGCTATGTATCTACGTCGACTCTGGCAAAGGTCGGAGAATATAGGAGAGCCGCTCTCTCCACCTCGAGGGTCGCCAGCCATACCAAATAGCAATCGATTTTCAACTCGTTCCTATTATATCGGATCTTAGATTGCATGTTTTTCATCAGGCCCAGATAAAGAGCGTGAAGATCGAGCACTCTGTCAGGGTGATCAGGGTCGGGTATAGGCTGAAAGTCGTAATCCAACTGCAAATACAAGAAAATAATGTATTTAAATTATAAGTGTCAAATAATAATAAATTTATTTGATAAGTCAAATGAAAATATATATTAATATATGAGCCTGATCCCAGAAGAGGGCAAATGAGCGTCGGTGCTGATCGCCCCACTCAACGTAATGTGGATATTTCTTTTGGATGCGGCTCTCATCCCCCATATACTGACCGAACCACTCGGCATAATCGTCAGTATAGCGATAATCGGGGGTAAAAAAGAGGGGGAATGTGTAGGGTTCCTAGTCACACTATAGAGGTCTCAGAAGGCATCGAACATGCCAATTTAAAATTTTATGGGTGCCGAGAAACCCTAATACGGTTCGTCGGCTAGATTTCTAGGCGAAACTAAAAACTAGTTAACACTTTAACTAAAAGTTAGATGCTACAACCTTTGTAGATCCGGTTCTCCACTTCCTTAGCTCCACGTGGGTGTCCTCTCGCTGTCCATCATGAATCCCGAACTCATTCGTCGGCTTCATCGGAGAAACGAGCGAGCTTGGTCGTCGGCTTCGTGTCAAAGACGATCTACGTCGAGGCATCACAAGTTCAAGCTCCGACTTCACAAAGTTGTGAAACTTGTGAAGAAAACACCCAAAACAACTTGGCAAGAGGTAGAGGGTGAAGAAATAGAAGGTGGGTTCACTTTAGAATTGGATTTCACTCACTTTTGCTCAAGTTGCCATTGATGGCATCAAGCTTTTCTTGAAGAAGAAGATGATGAAGAAGAAAGAATATGATAAGTTTTTTTTTATTTGAAAAAGAAACTAATATGAATACTTATCATATCTTGAACATGGTCAAGTGTAGAGATTAAACTAAGGTTAATAGGAATGGTTAGGGTTAAGGATGAGATAAGGATGGTGGACTTTGTCAAAGCTTCAAGAAACTTCAACAAGAGACAAAGAAAGCCACCATTCTCATCTAAACCTTTTCTAAATAAATAAACAAATAAATAAATAAAAAGGAAAAACCCTAATCATCTCTTAACCATGGTTTAATACTTCACACTTAACCTAATGAGCAAGCATCATCAAACATGATACAAAGATGTGCACAAAAGTATATCACATATACAACATGTACATCAAGTGAGAAAATCCATTTACAGTGAACCAATACTAGTTAATGCAATTCAATATATCAAATATATAGTTATGCATTAAATCATTAAATCAACATTTGATTCAATGATCCGGTCATGTCGCACATAACCGACTAGAATCCAATGTATCGATTTATCGAATCAATGATTCGATAACTAGGTCATATCGAATATAACCAATCGAAACATATATCGCGAGAATGAAATGCGGTATCACATACACGCATTATTCTCGGTCCTGCACATATCTCATATGCGCTCCTATTTCGTTTCGCTTGAACCAGGAAACCTCTGTGTAGGACTCTAAAGACTCGTCAATACGCCGGTAGCAGATGATGATCATATCAAGCACCTACAAGCCGCAAGCGGTCTGCTAAACGTAACGGCCATCCGGGTATTGAGCGATCAGAAGATCGATGAGCTAGCCCGCTCACACTCCTGTGAATCCAACCAGTAACACTTACCGTACAGTCCGGTCTGTTCGTCTGATACGTCGCATATCAAGTCTAGGGGTGGTATACGTCAGACCCCAATAACCGATAAGTCGTGCCGATGTGAGGCTCGTAACGGGTCGAGAAACTACTGGTAACACTTACCAGCAAATCTCTGATCAGCCCTGGCCAGGGACTTCCCTGTTACGGCCAATCGAGCACTGCGCAACATCAACCCCCAATACCGGGAGAGACGAAACCCCTCCTATCGCTCATTGCCTACATGTGACTCGGGACTGTACCCAAAGACCACCGTTTTGCACGCCTTCATGGACGTGGTAAGGTGGAGATCAAAGCACAGTGGGAATCACACAAGACTCTATGACGATCTCGGGTCTACAGACTAACCTGTACAAGTGTCACCTGAGAACTGCCATCTGACGTGAGGTATAATACCATCTGGGAGTTCTCGGCGAGTCCGTCCAGTGTACCCAGTCTCCACTGAGCACCCGTATACCATCTCTGATGTCAAACACCAATGGATATGGGATCATCCATCGCCCATCACATGGGTCGAGAAGCGTATACGCTAGTCTACACTGGTATATCGATGCCCCGTCTCGATACACCCACGACTAGGGACCTTGAAGGATGTACTTATGGACTACCATGTCCCCACTAGTATGATCTGCATCATAGTCCAGGTAGTCAAGTACACATCCTAAGGGCTTTACCAACATGTAACTATAAGACAGTATAAAGAGACTAGTGTACATGATAAGATAAAGAGCAACCAGATAGCATACTATCATGTCGAGCAAGAAAGTCATCTCTATATATGTCCAAGCATCCAATATAATATACATCATCTGTACAATACTGGCCTCTAGGGCATACATACTACTAACAATCTCCCACTTGCACTAGGGCCAGCTGCTGTAGTATCGCATACCGAGCATCCCGAAGAGTCTCTCAAACTGTATCTGGGGAATGGCCTTCGTGAGTGGATCCGCCGTGTTGTTCTTCGTGTCAACCCTCCTGACCTCGATCTCCCGAGGATCAACTATCTCCCGGATCAGGTGATACCGCCTCAGAATATGCCTGGACCGCTGATGGGACCTGGGTTCCTTGGCCAAAGCCACCGCTCCATTGTTATCGCAATACAAAGGTATTGGATGCTCAATGGATGGAACCACTCCAAGTTCAGCAATGAACTTCTTGATCCAGACAGCCTCTTTGGCAGCATCGTTGGCAGCGATGTATTCAGCCTCCATCGTCGAGTCTGCCACGGTTTCCTGCTTGGAACTCTTCCAGCTAACCGCCCCTCCGTAAAGGGTAAAGACAAAGCCCGACTGCGACTTAGAGTCGTCCTTATCACTCTGGAAGCTCGAATCGGTAAAGGACACCACTTGGAGTTCTCCGTTACCATACACCAAGAACATATCTCTAGTCCTTCGCAAGTACTTGAGAATGTTCTTCACAGCTGTCCAGTGACTCTCTCCAGGATCTGCTTGATACCGACTCACTACACTTAGTGAGTATGCAACATCGGGTCTGGAACATAGCATCGCATACATGATAGAGCCTACTGCCGAAGCATAGGGTATCCCTTGCATGCGAGCTCTCTCCAAATCAGTCTTGGGAGACATCTCTTTGGAGAGAGTGAGTCCAGAGATCGTGGGCAAGTTCCCACGCTTGGATTCTTCCATACTAAATCTCTTTAGTATGGTGTCAATGTACCTGGATTGGGACAATCCTAATATCCGTTTGGATCTATCTCTATAGATCCTAATTCCCAATATGCAGGAGGCATCACCAAGATCTTTCATTGAGAATATTTGTGATAAGAAGAGCTTGACCGATTGCAGCATAGGAATATCATTTCCTATCAAGAGTATGTCGTCCACGTACAATACGAGGAAGACAACCTTACTCTCTGCCACCTTCTTGTAGATACAAGGTTCATCTGGATTTTTGACGAAATCAAACTCTTTGATAACGACGTCAAAGCAGATGTTCCAACTCCGCGATGCTTGCTTTAATCCATAAATGGATTTAAGCAGCTTGCACACCTTCCCGCTGCTCCCACTATCTAGGAAGCCCTCTGGCTGAGTCATGTACACGCACTTTTCTAAATCACCATTTAGAAAGGCGGTCTTAACATCCATTTGCCAGATTTCGTAATCATGATATGCAGCGATGGCAAGCATGATCCGGATGGATTTAAGCATAGCCACTGGCGAAAAGGTCTCGTCATAGTCCACACCTGGTCTTTGACGAAAACTCTTTGCTACAAGTCTAGCTTTGAAAGTCTCCACTTTCCCATCTACACCAAGTTTTTTCTTGAAGATCTATTTGCTCCCAATGGGTTTTACCCCTTCAGGAGCAACTTCTAAAGTCCATACTTTGTTGGTGTACATGGATTCCATCTCGGACCGCATAGCATCCAGCCATTTCACTGAGTCCCCACTCGTGATGGCCTGCTCGAAGCTAGTTGGGTCATCATCCTCCATGATGCAATCCTCACTGCCACCATCAATGAGAAAACCATAGTATCTCTCAGGTGGACGAGAAACCCTACTAGATCGGCGGAGAGGCTGGGGTACGTCGGGCACCACTGAATTCTCTGGTTCTACTAAATCGTTAGTTGCAGTTTGTGGTGCTGGAACCTCTTCCAGCTCTACCTCTTTGCCATTAATTTCTTTTGCAAGAAATTCCCTTTCCAAAAAGGTGGCATGTTGAGCAACAAACACTCTTTGTTCCTCAGCTTGGTAGAAAAAATATCCTTGAGAATTCTTAGGATATCCCACAAACTTGCAAAGGACTGATCGTGCCTCGAGTTTGTCCGGATTTTGCTTTTTGACATAGGCCGGACAACCCCATATCTTAATACGTTTAAAATATGGTCTCTTCCTACTCCATATCTCATATGGTGTGGTAGGTACAGATTTAGACGGAACCAGATTCAATAGGTATATGGCTGTCTCAAGCGCATACCCCCAAAAGGAAATAGGTAACTCAGCATTGCTCATCATTGAACGCACCATATCTAATAGGGTGCGATTCCTTCGTTCCGATACACCGTTGTGCTGTGGTGTATAAGGAGGAGTAAGCTGAGAGAGAATCCCATTCTCTTTTAGATAATCCAGGAATTCACTGCTTAAGTATTCACCTCCTCGATCAGATCGAAGAACCTTAATACTTTTGCCCGTTTGGTTCTCTACCTCGTGCTTATATTCTTTGAATTTCTCAAAAGCTTCAGACTTGTGTTTCAACAGGAACACATGCCCGTATCTAGAGAGATCGTCAGTGAATGTAATGAAGTAGGAAGAACCATTTCTGGCGTGTGTAGACATTGGACCGCATACATCACTATGCACCAGTCCCAAGAGTTCAGTAACTCTTTCTCCGTGTCCCGTAAACGGAGTTTTGGTCATTTTTCCTTTGAGACATGAATAGCAAGTGTCATAAGATGATAATTCGAATGAATTCAAATATCCATTCTTATGCAACTTAGCTAGTCGTGTCTCATTGATATGGCCAAGTCTACAGTGCCACAAGAAGGATTTGTTCATTTCTGAGCTTTTCCTTTTGTGTGTGTTTTGTATATTGAAGAATGTATTTTGATTGAGAATGAATATGCCATTATGTAGCGAGCCTGATGCAATCAATCTTTGATCCAGGAATATGTTCATAACATTATCCTTTACTACAAAATTATATCCTTCTTTACTTAATAAAGAAACTGATATAATGTTGCACATCATGTTCGGTATATAATAGCACTCATTCAGGACTAGTGTATTACCATTTGGTAATACCAGGTGATATATGCCAACTGCTTTGGCTGCAACATTTGCCCCATTCCCTACTTGAACGGAATGATCACCTTTTCCCAGTTCTCTACCTTTCCGTAGCCCATGTAACTGCTTACATATGTGGGATCCTGATCCGGTATCTAATACCCAGGACGTAGGGTGAACTGAGAAACAGTTCTCAATAACAAACACACCCGAAGAAGGTGCATCAACATGCACGTTCTCCTTTTGGGCGGCGTGAGAATCTTGATATTCTCATGTTTCCTGTTCAGTCTTATAACATTTATAAGATAGAACGGGTCCAACTTTCCCCTGCACAGTATAACATGCGGGTTCGGTCAATACATCCATATTATTATCTTGATTAAGGCATAAAATGGTCGCTACCTGGAGAGAGAGAGAAGAAAACACTTTAGCGTATGCTCGTGCAAGATTAGATTGGTTATTATCTTATCTAATCAGGATGGCTCCCACTGCTTTTTATCAAATCTTCCTTCAAACCTAAAAAGGAAAGACTAGCCGGGATTAATTACACACTACAAGTTCGCCAATCTTTCAGCCAGGCCAGTGTCGGTACTTTGAGGGAGGTCCCCCGTGCTTTCGCACGAACCTAATTAATGTAAACCTCATTTTCCCAGAGGCGTAATCTCGTTAACACCTTTCTAGACACCTACTTGATCGGCTAATTATAACGTGTAAAACTCTCCCAGGAGTAACTCTTACTCGCAGTGGGTATCGGGATCCAAAAATCTCATAGAAGGTATGCAATCTCATTGCAAATTTCAACACTTGAAATTCCCGATAATGCTTTTGCCCCTAGCGATCTATGACCTTGACTAAGTCAACAAACCATAAATCGCAAGTCAAGTTCAACCCGTACATTTCCCGATTGAATTAAACCCACCCGTACGACCCTTGACTGAGTCAACAAGGCCGTGCGAATGCTCTAATCCAATCACATCTCATGTTGTTACAGATAAACATAATTTAGCTACCATACACTATGCCTTGACTAAGTCAACAAACATAGCACGAATACTAAATAATATCTATCTGAAATGATGGAGGGCTACGCGGGTTCTTTCAGAAAAAACCATGAGCGTAATGAACTTGATATCGTTGTAGAATCGAATGAAGTTTTGAAATGGAGTGATTTTGAGGATTTTCTAGTTTTGCTAAAGGGGTCACTCCCGGTAAAGGGATCGTCGGCCCTTTCCTCGTCGAATGAGGTGCGGGATATATCATATATATCACTGTGCAAAGCAGAAACTATAGAAGCAATCAAAAGTCAAACCGAGTGTGTAGTATCTGCCAGTTATTGCTAAAGGAATCACTCCCGGTGAAGGGATCTGGGTCCTTTCCTCATCGAATAAGGTGCTGGGTATATCATATATACCGCTATGCAAAGCAAGAACTGTAGCTACCTGTTTTGTTTAAAATCTGATTCTACAACATCTTAGGTTTCTTTTCTTTCATTAATCACATTAATGAAGTCCCATCATTTAAATACCTAAACATCACAGATAAATACGACGTACACTTATGCCATCCACATTCGCCTCGATGTCCCCTCGTGCACCGTTAGGTTAGGTAACTAACGGCAGAGCGGGGCAGGGCTAGTACGGGTGTAAAACATAAGTAACGTCTATATAATATATCATATATACAATATACTGTATCTATCACAGAACATCACATGATCACATCACAGATATCGCAGCAGAAGAAACATATGAAACATTGGATATACTAGGACGTCCGTGTTTTCAATACGAGCCAGTATAAAACACGGATTCTACGGTCGTGATGAATAGCCAATCCCACACCCCTAGACCCCTACGAGAGCGGCAAGCAACCCTGCCAATTCTAGGGTTAGGAGACCCGGACTCGACTCCTCGAGTTGGTCTCCCACTGGACCCCAGAACCCGGTTACTTGTGCTCCCCTCCTTGGGTCTATCCTAGTGCAGAAAAGTAAATAATATACAAAAGGTGACAGCTTCCGCAACCTGGAAGTGCCCCAAATAAAAGAATATTACATACAAGTTTTTACATGAATGAAAATGAAAAACACTCATCTCACATAAAAACCCCCGGCTATTCAAACACGACAATCCAATATAACATATCCAGCAACACATAACATCACATGTCATCAACGTAAGTAAATATTCGCATCCCAATTGTCGTTGACATATAGCAACGAAACCGGCGATATCACATATTACACTTACGGTCACAGAAAAGAAAGTGTAAAACTACAACAGTTGGAATCCGCAACCTCTTTAGACATCACATGCCTAATCAAATGAAATACTTAGACATCACATGCCTAACAGTTATAAACCCCGCAATTTAGTCTCATTATCGAAAACTCTTTTCAATATCAAGTGAAACTAAACCGCTAGATTTATAACATTCATTCAGTTATCTCATAACTGTTTGTGAATTCCAATTATTGTATCACATTCCAGATAAACATAAAATGTTAAACTTTCCGATCGAACAGTCGAATACCCAAGTTTTCCCAATTCAGCTCAATACATGAAATAAGTTTAACAACATTCAGTTCGTGCCTCAGTACCAACGGTCCAGCCGTAGAAGGGTCAAGCCAACGCCTCACATGTGGCACGCCGTACTGCCCCAAACCCGAAGGTTCAAAGGGCAGTTCAAGACGGTCACATAATCGAGTAAAGGTTTGTTGTCTTCTAGAGGGTCCATCGCGTTACTTGCACTACTTAGAACGTCGTTAAACTACGGAAAAATCCAACACTTGGAAGTTTCCCGACAGGGGAAAAATTGGGTATTTATATTCGGTCGAACTTTTTAACATATTCTAAAAATTATCCGGAAAAACATAAAGACGAAATTTGATAATCCGATCGAAACATCGAAGCTCTAAAACACCCCAGAAAATTCAACTCTTGAATAAATTTTAAAAATTCCCAGAAAATCCAACACCAGAAGATATCAGTTACTGTGCAAAAATTATATAATAATTTAATAAAGGTGACGCGGAACCGCCGCCTAAGGAGGCTTAGGCCGCGGTTCCGCCGCACTTTAGACTGTTCATCAAGAAATTTTTGCACCGTAATTCATATATTTCCCTGCTGAATTTTTTAGCAATTTTTAATCTGGAAAAATCCCAGAATTTAGAAAAAGTCCAGAGAGCATCTTAAAGTTAGGTTTTCGGGTTCGATCGGGTTTCAAACATCGTCTAGACTTCGCCTAAGGCTCTAGCTAGGCTCTGATACCACTGTAGGGTTCCTAGGCACACTATAGAGGTCTCACAAGGCATCGAACATGCCAATTTAAAATTTTATGGGTGCCGAGAAACCCTAATACGGTTCGTCGGCTAGATTTCTAGGCGAAACTAAAAACTAGTTAACACTTTAACTAAAAGTTAGATGCTACAACCTTTGTAGATCCGGTTCTCCACTTCCTTAGCTCCACGTGGGTGTCCTCTCGCTGTCCATCATGAATCCCGAACTCATTCGTCGGCTTCATCGGAGAAACGAGCGAGCTTGGTCGTCGGCTTCGTGTCAAAAACGATCTACGTCGAGGCATCACAAGTTCAAGCTCCGACTTCACAAAGTTGTGAAACTTGTGAAGAAAACACCCAAAACAACTTGGCAAGAGGTAGAGGGTGAAGAAATAGAAGGTGGGTTCACTTTAGAATTGGATTTCACTCACTTTTGCTCAAGTTGCCATTGATGGCATCAAGCTTTTCTTGAAGAAGAAGATGATGAAGAAGAAAGAATATGATAAGTTTTTTTTTATTTGAAAAAGAAACTAATATGAATACTTATCATATCTTGACCATGGTCAAGTGTAGAGATTAAACTAAGGTTAATAGGAATGGTTAGGGTTAAGGATGAGATAAGGATGGTGGACTTTGTCAAAGCTTCAAGAAACTTCAACAAGAGACAAAGAAAGCCACCATTCTCATCTAAACCTTTTCTAAATAAATAAACAAATAAATAAATAAAAAGGCAAAACCCTAATCATCTCTTAACCATGGTTTAATACTTCACACTTAACCTAATGAGCAAGCATCATCAAACATGATACAAAGATGTGCACAAAAGTATATCATATATACAACATGTACATCAAGTGAGAAAATCCATTTACAGTGAACCAATACTAGTTAATGCAATTCAATATATCAAATATATAGTTATGCATTAAATCATTAAATCAACATTTGATTCAATGATCCGGTCATGTCGCACATAACCGACTAGAATCCAATGTATCGATTTATCGAATCAATGATTCGATAACTAGGTCATATCGAATATAACCAATCGAAACATATATCGCGAGAATGAAATGCGGTATCACATACACGCATTATTCTCGGTCCTGCACATATCTCATATGCGCTCCTATTTCGTTTCGCTTGAACCAGGAAACCTCTGTGTAGGACTCTAAAGACTCGTCAATACGCCGGTAGCAGATGATGATCATATCAAGCACCCACAAGCCGCAAGCGGTCTGCTAAACGTAACGGCCATCCGGGTATTGAGCGATCAGAAGATCGATGAGCTAGCCCGCTCACACTCCTGCGAATCCAACCAGTAACACTTACCATACAGTCCGGTCTGTTCGTCTGATACGTCGCATATCAAGTCTAGGGGTGGTATACGTCAGACCCCAATAACCGATAAGTCGTGCCGATGTAAGGCTCGTAACGGGTCGAGAAACTACTGGTAACACTTACCAGCAAATCTCTGATCAGCCCTGGCCAGGGACTTCCCTGTTACGGCCAATCGAGCACTGCGCAACATCAACCCCCAATACCGGGAGAGACGAAACCCCTCCTATCGCTCATTGCCTCTATGTGACTCGGGACTGTACCCAAAGACCACCATTTTAAACGCCCTCATGGACGTGGTAAGGTGGAGATCAAAGCACAGTGGGAATCACACAAGACTCTATGACGATCTCGGGTCTACAGACTAACCTGTACAAGTGTCACCTGAGAACTGCCATCTGACGTGAGGTATAATACCATCTGGGAGTTCTCGGCGAGTCCGTCCAGTGTACCCAGTCTCCACTGAGCACCCGTATACCATCTCTGATGTCAAACACCAATGGATATGGGATCATCCATCGCCCATCACATGGGTCGAGAAGCGTATACGCTAGTCTACACTGGTATATCGATGCCCCGTCTCGATACACCCACGACTAGGGACCTTGAAGGATGTACTTATGGACTACCATGTCCCCACTAGTATGATCTGCATCATAGTCCAGGTAGTCAAGTACACATCCTAAGGGCTTTACCAACATGTAACTATAAGACAGTATAAAGAGACTAGTGTACATGTTAAGATAAAGAGCAACCAGATAGCATACTATCATGTCGAGCAAGAAAGTCATCTCTATATATGTCCAAGCATCCAATATAATATACATCATCTGTACAATACTGTCCTCTAGGGCATACATACTACTAACAGAATGGTGCCTCCCCTTAACTCTATCGGGCCTTAGCTTGTGGGACTGATCCGGCCCTTGAGTGCCCCTTTCGTGATGGGGCTGCCCTGCATCTACAAGAAATATCAAGACAAAACGATATTTAGAAATCAAGGATTAACAAAAATTGAAGTGCGATATACCTCCGGCGACAGCAGCACGAGCCTGGGTCCGGGCAACAGCACCAGCGGGACGATAGTTCCTCCGGTGAGGAACAGTCGGTGACCCAAACGTGGACGCATCCCCTCCAACTAAAAAATAAACATTGACGATAAAATTATATGAAGTTCATGGTTATTTTTAGAGGATATGTAAAATGAATAAATATTTTATATTTAAGAATACTAACCTGCAGATTGAGCGGAGAGTACGGAAGTTGCGGGAGTGTCCTCTGCGCCAGATGTGGATGCACCACCTACAATTAGACAATTAAAAATAGATTATATAAGTAATTGCAAAAAAAATGTGTATATCTATAATAACATTCTAAATCAATATGAATGCAATTTAGGATATATAAACATACCCGCAGGTGCGGTAGTGGCCTTTTCCCGGGATATGGAAGCACCACCTACAGCTAGACAATCAAAAATTGATTATCTAAGTAAGAGCAAAAAGAATATGTGTATATTTATGATATAATATTCTAAATCAATATGCATGCACTATAGGATATATAAATATACCTGCAGGTGTGGTAGTGGCCTCTGCCTCTGATATGGACGCACCACCTATATCTAGACAATTAAACATTGACTATATAAGTAATTTAAAATAAATATGCGTGTATATCTATAATATTGCATTCAAAATGAATATGCGTGCAATATACGTGGAGGTGTAGCAAAGTCCACACAGAAAGAATCATCCGAAAGGGATACGGATCGGGGTGCAAGACCAGCCCTCTGAAGCTCCCTACGCAGCTCCCCGGGCGGCAAAACCGCTTTGCCTCTGCCTCTGCCATGACTGGTGCTCTTGTTGGCCATCGCTGCTCCGGACGTCGTCATCAGACGTAGATAAGAGTACAATCATTACATATGCATGCAATATATGTATAGATCGTAGAAATATGAAGTAATAATATAACATTACTGATAACTTTTTTCGTTTCGTAGACGCATTAGACATATCTACTTGGATTTCATCATCGATATCTTTTCTAACCCACGTAACTTCACGATCAGCCGAAGACAGCCCGTTTTTGGAAACAGACGGTCGGAGCACTCTAAGTCTTCTATCTTCTTCATCCTCATCGCTGTCCTCTATACGATCTTCGAATTCTGGGACATCGTAAATATCCCTAAGTTTCCAACGGAATATGACACTTTATCCCGGATGCTTCAAGCATTATGAGTAGTATACATGAAACGCTTGTTACGGAAAGATAAATGGATCGTCATGACCGTAAAATCGAAGTGTGTTCACACTAGTCAATCCATATTCATCTTTCCAAGTCCCGAGATTGTTTCTCCACTTATCCGTATTAGTTCATGTATCGTACCAAATACACTGAAATATATCAAACGGTTCTGATCTTTCGGGATATTGGATGCCAAGTATGCAATTTAAATTTTTAATGATATATGCCTTAGAAGCCATTATTATATAGTACTGGTTTGTATATTACATTTTGGAATCTTGGGATATACATGGATATAATAACAGTCTTGCTCAATATGGTAGTATGCTACTTGGTTTGATTCTACCTCAATATGTGCATGTGTTTCTTTTAGCATATCGCTTATACATATTGGTAGAGCCCTTAGGATCTTTGCTTGACTACCAGCATTGTGATGGCAGTCATACTAGTGGGGGCTGGGTAGTCTATAAGCACATCCTTGTAAGTCTACGGTAGCGCCCCGGCCGTCTGTCCGATGCCAAAATGCGGAAACGAAAACTTTTTCAAACTAGAAACCGGCGCTATCATATGCTTAAAATCTGGATCGAACCATTAACCTACAACTAGCAACTAGAGAAAGGGTTGAAAAGCTATACCGATCGATCCGTGTCCTTCGGTCTTTGGCCACCATCCCAAGCTCCTCGCGGCATCTCCGGTCTCGATCTCTTCGTCGGAAAGGGCACCACATCTACGAGTCTTTTTACGGGCTCCCGCTTCATCCGAAGCAACTCGGGCACGAAGTGTGCTAGCCGACGTGTCCAAGGTGTTGTAAAGAATGTTTGTGATCACTTTGTCTCTTGTATCCATTGATTTGGATGGAGGTTAGAGATGAAGCCATTGATGGGGATTATGAGCTAAAGAAGAAAGAGGAGGAAGAAGAAGTTTTTCTCCTTATTTTCTTTTTGGATTCTTATGATAAAATGAGAGGGAGTGTTGTTAAAAAATGCAAGCCCACACCACTATCATGGCAGCCCCTCTCTCTCCTATTATCATATCAAGACTCAAATCCATCATCTAATTGACACATGCACAAGAAAAGAGACCATGAGTCATCACTTGTGCATGTGTCACAATTAATGATCTTAATCATGATTTTGTGCTCATAATTTTCATTAACAAACATTAATCCAAATGTTTGCAACAATAAAAAGATATGGCAACATCTAAAGTAAACTCGTGACGGATCACAAAGATACCCCTCACCTGTATATACATATCTGCATCCGCAATCCGACTGAATGCGAATACGATGAGACTAAAGTAATCCAACAAATCTAATACTAGGATCCGGCTTAAACCAAAGCCCAGCAGTATGATCCGCCCAATCATGATCCGTGCACTACTGCACGTATATGATCGGACCCTGCCATATATCATACGGCCTCTAAAGCGTTTTGCCCAAAACTTGAGAAACTATCTTTGGGGGACTCTAAAACTCGTCAATACTTTGGCTGTGGATTTAACCACTAGCACGTCAGAGGTATTAGCCGTACGTAACGGGCTACCAGGTATTGACAAAAAAGGAGGTCGATGAGCGAACACATCCTGACACCCTACCGAGCCTGTCAGTGACAATATCCGTACAGTCCAGTCCGTTCGTCTATGAGCATCGCATGGCGGGCCTAGGGGGTTGGTAAAAGTCAGACCTCCAAAAGCGGTACAAGTCGTGTCGGAGTGTAGCCCAGAACACCCTGAGATACTACTGGAATACCTACCAGTAAATCTCCTGCCTTGGCCAAGGACTTCGTGTAATGGCTCTTCTAGACACAGCGCGATCTCATCCCTAATACCGGGAGAGACGAAACCCCTGCCAATCCGCTCACTGCCTCCATGTGGCTCGGGACTGTACCCAACTAAAACCTGTTTGCATGACTCCTTTGAGCCGTGGTAGGGTAGTAATCAAAGCACAGTAGGAACTCACACGAGACAAATGACGATCTCAGGTCGATGAACTAACCTGTACACGTGCCACCAGGGAACTGCTATCTGACGTCAGGTATAATACCAACAAGCATGTTCCCGGCGAGTCCTGTCCGGTGTATTCATAACCCAATGAGCACCTGTATACATCTTAGGTGAACCAACTGACACCAATGGCTTGTGAGACCGGCCACCGCCCCTAATCGTGGTCTCGACTGTATACACTAGTCTACTAATGGAGTATCGATGCCCAGTCTCGAAACTCCCACGACTAGGGACCACTTTAATGATGTGCTTATAGACCCCAGCTCCTACGTATATGATCGCCATCATACTGCTGGCAGTCAAGCAAGAATCCTAAGGGCTCTATCAACGTGCAATAGTAACCTGTAAGGTCACCTAACGCTGTACACGATGATAAAGATAAACCAGATAGCATACTATCATCTTGAATAAGACTATCCTTCCGGTATAGGTCCTCCCTCAATCATTGCAATCACGTGCCTGTGATCCAATAATTGACTATGAGGGCACTATATCCAACAATCTCCCACTTGCACTCAAGGCTAATTATTGCGATGTCGCATACTCACAGTCCATGTGATACCGAACACCCAACTCTTCTACTAATCAGTCTCACAAAGCCCGTTTGCGAAACTATTGTGTTCGAGGAATAGCCTCAGTGAGTGGATCCACCCTGATGTTTCTTTCTATGTCTCTCTTTATTTCAAGTTCGCAGAGAAAGCCATCTCCCGAAATGAGCAATACCTGTCTTAAAATATGTCTGGATATCTGATGGGACCTAGTTCATAAATGAACTCCAAATCCAAACTTCTTAGACTGTATCGTCAACTGAAACCAATCAGTATCCTGCACCATGCCTCCCTCAGTATCCGCTTGGACCACCTGTCCAAAATACTGCCCCTCGTCAGAGGGAAATCTATAACTCTGACAGCCACTCTGTCATCCAGGTCACCTTGGAAGCCTGGAATGATAACTGTCTCCTAAAAGAGGCTGTTGTTATCATATCCCTAGAACATCCACTTATGTTCTAAAACTGCTTCCGAATGTTTCTTCAGAATTGGATCAATATCAACTTATTGCATCTACTGCAAAAACAATATCTGGTGTGGTACTTTACATCTCATGATTGACTCGATTGCCTAAGCAAGTGATCTGCCAATCATGCACATCCCTCTCCCCTTTAGTCTATAAGACACCTTTAGAGAGGGTGACTCCATCACCTGCAGGTACACTACCATGCCTGGAGTCGTCCATTCTAAATACCTTTAGAATGCTGTCTAAGTACCCAGATTGGGAAACTACCCAAATTTAGATCTAAAACCATAGATCTAGTAATCAGAATATCTGATATAATATCCATGTCCTATATGGAGAAACCACTATGTGACAACCAAAGTATAACCGATCGTAGTATAGGAATTTCACTTCCTACTCTATGTATGTCATCCAAATACCAGGACATCACACCCTACTACCTTCTTAACAGATCCATCCCCTATTCTGATGAGTCAGACCTATGACTGTCACGTCAGAAATAGATGATCTATCTCCGCTATATCTGCTTGAGTCTATAAATTGACATTAGCAACTTGTCCACTATTCTTCCGCTGCTCCTACTGACTGCGACAACCCTCTGGCAGAATAATATACACGTACACTTCTAAAGCTAGTTTAGAACGACGCTATACTCATCCTCCTGCGGGGTCTCATAGTCTGGAACAACAGTAGTGTCAAGTCTGGGTAAACAAGAACCTTCCTGTCACTGTCCTTGAGGCTACCGGAGTACCTCTCGGGTGCTTGAGGTTACCCACCATATCTGTGGAGTAGCTAATGAAATGTCAAACCAGATTGAATTTTTAAGTTCTTATCAAATTTCCAGTAATCGTTTGCGGTTCTGGAATCACTTCCAGTTCTACCATACTCCCACTACTGTTTTCTGAAAAAAAAATCCATTTTACTAAAACTGTGGCGAGTCAAGAACAATATCACTATTGATCTTCCAGATGGTAGAAAGTCAACACTCGTCATAGCCCGAGTCAACCCACAAACAGCCATTACAGAAACGTGCCTTGAGTTATCCAGAGTCTGGTTTTAAGCATAAGCCGGACAACTCCCCGTACCTTAACATTGTTAAGATACGAACTATTCTATATCCAATATAGAAACAGAGGCACCAATTTAATTGGAACCAGATTCAAATCATGTAGCTGTCTCCAGGGCATATCAACTAAATGGAAGGAGGCCGATCAGCGTTACTCAATTTAGGAGTGCATCGAATTATGAGTAACCTAAAAGAGAAGCAAGTTCTCATATTCATTACTATCAACTGAATACAATACACAAGTATCTACATTCTCGATCACTTTGAAGAATCCCGATACTTGCAACGCCTAGTTTTCTACTTTATTCTTATACCTATAACTTCTCAAAACTTAGACCTTGCATTTCTACGAAACACATGTCTAAGAGCTAGAGAAGTCACAAGTAAACAGAATATAGTACGAGTACCAACCCCTCTGTCCTAATGGACACTGGACAATATACAATACTCTATATAAGTCTCTTGAGTCTAATAAATCATTCCCTATGTGTCGTAGGCTGAAAACTGTACTTATGATTAAGAAGAATTACACCGCTGTTTAATGCTCCTTACCTAACCATCCACTGATATAGGTAAATGTCATGGACATAATTTCAAAAAGTTATATCTCACTTTATAAAAAATAAACGTACAGATATATCAGTTTGAAATTGGTACATAACAATGGATATTCAAAACCAAATATTTGCCGTCCGGCAAACAACCCAGGCGATTTC
The DNA here is from genome assembly GCA_030015575.1 of Agapanthus africanus. Lineage (NCBI taxonomy): Eukaryota > Viridiplantae > Streptophyta > Magnoliopsida > Asparagales > Amaryllidaceae > Agapanthus > Agapanthus africanus. Next base: position 323,088,294 of record CM057349.1, on the reverse strand, counting down.
CTCAAATATCACCAATTACAATGAATCCCGATATAATTAGGATGATCACCCAATTCCCAATAACTTACTCCCACTCAATATCTATAAGACCATACAGATGTGAGAATCAAACCTGGTAAATACTGTAAGTCCACGTTGCGACCCCCGGTTCTTACGGGGAGGCGGAAACGGTATAAAAATCAAATTTTTAGCGCATGGGGAAACATGGACTAACAAAGTCGGGATCTTTTCTAAACTAAACTAGCAAACAAGCTAAAGAGAATTAGCTACTCGGAAAGATGGTTATACCTAACTTGAACTCCTTCGTCTTCAAACTTTTGTAGAGGTTGATGGTGCTTTCCTCGTTGCCTTCTTCCGTCAAAGATGGATCCACCTGAGGGTTCAACCTTCGGGCTCTTTCTCGAACTTGGAGAGAACTAGAATCTTCGGCTTGCTAAACCTTTGATCCTAGAGTGAGTAGAGAGTGTCTAAGGGGTGTTTATCTTTCAAGGAGAGGGATTCTCAACACATGAGAAGGATTCTCCTTGAGCTAGAGGAAGAAGAAGATGAAGTGAGGAGAGAGAATGGTTATGATAGAATGAGCTTATTCTTTTCATTTCATACAACCATATCAAAATGAAAAGAATTATCAATTAACAATAATAATAAAATGAAATAGTTGATGGAAGGTTTGGAATGACCATTATCATTACAATCTTTAAATGGTTTTGCAAGAATCAAAAAGCATCTTTCTTTTGTAATGATGATGGTCAAACCTTCAACCATGGTCAACAAGTCAACCATAGTCAACAAGTCAACAAAATCCAACCATGACACAATTTCATTTGATTAATATTATTAATTAATATATATATCATAATTCCATTAGGGTTTGGAAAAAGACAACTGTCAACTGTGCATACGCACCCGTTCCGAAACCCTAATGAAAGTCCTCTTCCTCCTCCTCAAACAACTGTGCATACACACCTGCATTCTTGTTCCGAGGAACATGAATACTGAGAGATAAAAGCAACCCCAAAACATATACCAGTATCTGGCTCAAACCAGAGCCTACTAGTAATATCCGTCCGGACTCTAAACGTGCACAAGTGCGCGGATGAGAACGAACCCTGTCGCAAAACCATGCGACCTCTACTCTGTTTTTCCCAGAGGCGAATACCCTCTGTGTGGGACTCTAAAGACTCGACACTACGCTGGCAGTGGGTTTAACCACAGACCGCAAGCGGCACTAGCTGTGCGTAACGGTCCCCAGGTAGATGCCGACAAGAAGGCTGACGAGGTGAACCCCATCTGAACTCCTACTGAGTCTAAATGTGACAGTCTCCGTACAGTCCGGTCTGTTCGTCTAATACATCGCATGTCGGGCCTAGGGGGCGGTAAAACGTCAGTCCCCTAATAGCGGTACAAGTCGTGTCGGAGTGAAGCCCAAAACACCCTGAGATAACACTGGAAGCCTACCAGTATATCTCGCTTGCCCTGGCCAGGGACTACTCGTGTAATGGCTCTCCTAGACACAGCGCGATGTCAACCCCCAATACCGGGAGAGACGAATCCTGTCTAACCGTCACTGCCTCCAAGTGCTTCGGGACTGCACCCAACCACTACCTGTTTGCACGACTCCTTTGAGCCGTGGTAGGGTAGTGATCAAAGTGCAGTGGGAACACACTCGAGGCGAAGTGCCAGTGTCAAGTCAGCGGACTAAGCTATACTCATGTCACCTGAGAACTGATAACTGACGATAGGTATAATACCAACCTGTCAGTTCCCGACGAGTCCTGTCCAGTGTACTCGTAACCCAACGAGCACCCGTATACTATCTCCAGTACGACGTACTGATGGCTGTGGGACAGACCATCTCCCACACTGGGATGAGAAGCGCATACGCTAGTCTACTCCGGAGTATCGATGCCCTGTCTCGATAGTCCTGCGACTAGGGACCTGTATAAGGATGTGCTTATAGATTACTCAGCCCCCACTAGTGTGACTGCCATCACAACGCTGGTAATCAAGCAAAGATCCTAAGGGCTCCACTAATGCGTATAGGTGATATACTAATATAAACACATGTACACATTGAAGTAGAAACAAACCAAGTAGCATACTACTATATTGAGCAAGATTGTTTATACAAGGTGAATATCCCAAGCTTCCATTAAGTAATATACAAACTAGTATGATACAGTAATGGCCTCTAGGGCATATACACTAACAATCTCCCACTTGCACTAAGGCCATGTACTGGCGTATCGAAGACCTATCATCTCGATCAGCCGCTCGAACTAAGTCTGGGGCAGTGCCTTGGTCAATGGATCTGCAGTGTTTTCTTCTGAAGCAACCCTCCGAACCTCGATCTCCTTGCGATCCACGATCTCCCTGATCAGGTGATACCGCCTCAAGATGTGTCTGGATCTCTGATGGGACCTGGGTTCCTTCGCCAAAGCTATAGCCCCGTTGTTGTCGCAATACAGAGGTATTGGGTCAACAATTGACGGAACCACCTGAAGTTCTTTCAAGAACTTCCTCATCCAGACAGCTTCTTTTGCGGCATCAGATGCAGCGATGTATTCCGCTTCCATCGTCGAGTCTGCAACGGTTTCCTGTTTGGAACTCTTCCAACACACCGCCCCTCCATTGAGGGTAAAGACAAAACCCGACATGGACTTGGAATCATCCTTGTCACTCTGGAAGCTGGAGTCAGCAAAGGCCTCGATCTGGAGGTCTTTTCCGCCATACACCAAGAACATCTCCTTAGTCCTTCTCAGGTACTTGAGAATGTTCTTTACCGCTATCCAGTGTTTCTCCCCAGGGTTTGACTGATATCGGCTTACCACACTCAGTGCATAAGCTACATCCGGTCTGGTACACAACATAGCATACATTATAGAGCCTACCGCAGAAGCGTAGGGTATGATAGACATGCGATCCCTCTCCAAATCAGTCTTGGGGGACATCTCTTTAGAGAGGGTGATTCCGTGACAAGCCGGTAGGTTACCGCGCTTGGAATCTTCCATACTGAATCTTTTCAGTACGGTGTCGATGTACCTGGACTGTGAAAGTCCTAATATCCTCTTGGATCTATCACGATGGATCCGGATCCCCAGGATGTACGAGGCATCACCCAGGTCTTTCATGGAGAACCTTTGTGACAAGAACCCCTTGACAGATTGTAGCATAGGAATGTCATTTCCTATTAAGAGAATGTCATCCACGTATAAAACGAGGAATACTACAGTTCTCGCTACAAATCTACTATAGATGCATGGTTCATCTGGATTTTTGATAAAGCCAAATTCCTTGACCGTCTCATCAAAACAGATGTTCCAACTCCGCGATGCCTGCTTTAGTCTATAGATGGACTTAAGCAACTTGCACACCTTTCCGCTGCTCCCACTCTGAATGAAACCCTCTGGCTGATCCATATAGACACACTCCTCTAAATTTCCATTTAGAAAAGCGGTTTTTACGTCCATCTGCCAAATCTCATAATCGTGGAAGGCAGCAATGGCAAGAAGGATCCGAATGGATTTCATCATAGCCACTGGAGAAAAGGTTTCGTCATAGTCCAAGCCAGGTCTTTGACGGAAACCCTTTGCTAAAAGTCTAGCTTTATAGGTCTCAACCTGTCCATCTACACCAATCTTCCTTTTGAAGATCCACTTGCATCCTACGGGTTTTACCCCGTCTAGAGCAATGTCCAACGTCCATACTTTGTTGGTGTACATGGACTCCATTTCGGTCCGCATTGCATCCAGCCATTTTACCGAGTCAACGCTCTGAACGGCCTGCTGGAAGCTAGTAGGCTCATCATAATCTATGATGCAATCCTCTCTATCCCCGTCTATGAGAAAACCATAGTATCTCTCGGGCGGATGAGACTGCCTACTACTCCTGCGGAGCGGCGTAGGAATGTCCTGTTCATTTGAACCCTCTGGTTCCACTAAGCTTTCAGTAATAGTCTGTGGTTATGGAATTTCTTCCAGTTCTACTGCGCTCCCACTTAATTCTTTTTCTAAGAACTGGTGTTCTAGAAAGTGGGCATGACGAGAAACAAGAACTTTTTGTTCCTCCTCGTAGTAGAAGAGATATCCCTTGGAATTCTTTGAATATCCCACAAACTTACACAGTACTGAGCGCGCCTCGAGCTTGTCCGCATGCTGCTTTTTAACAAAAGCTGGACTTCCCCAAGTCTTAATGTGACTGAGATGGGGCCTCTTCCCACACCACATCTCATATGGTGTAGTAGGCACAGTCTTAGTAGGAACTCGGTTCAAAAGGTACGCAGCTGATTCTAGCGCATACCCCCAGAATGATCGCGGTAACTCAGCGTTACTCATCATGGACCGTACCATATCCAATAGGGTCCGGTTCCGTCTCTCCGATACACCGTTATGTTGCGGAGTGTATGGAGGAGTAAGCTGAGAGAGAATCCCATTCTCTTTTAAGTAATTCAGGAACTCGGCACTTAAGTATTCTCCACCTCGATCCGATATTAGAATCTTGATACTTTTGCCGGTTTGTTTTTCTACTTCATTCTTATATTCCTGAAATTTTTCAAAGGCTTCGGACTTATGTTTCATTAAGAAGACATAACCGTACCTTGAAAAATCATCCGTAAAAGTAATGAAGTAAGAATAACCGCTTCGCGCATGTGTAGACATTGGACCGCACACGTCGCTGTGTACGAGTCCCAAGAGCTCGCTCGCTCTTACTCCGTGTCCAGTGAATGGAGTCTTTGTCATCTTTCCTTTGATACAGGATTGACAAGTGGCATACGATTGATATTCGAACGGATCTAAATATCCTTCTGTATGTAACTTGGTCAACCTTCTCTCATTGATGTGACCCAGTCTACAATGCCATAAGAAAGTCTGATTGATTTCCGGAGACTTTCTTTTGTGTGTATTCTGGACATTGAAAATCTGTGGTTGGTTCAATACGTATATACCATTGCTCAGTGTACCTGACCCAATCAGAACTTGATTAAGGTGAATGTTTACAACATTACATACAAACGCAAATTCATAACCTTCTTTAGAAACCAAAGATACAGAAATGATATTACAAGTTGCGTTGGGTATAAAAAAGCAATTACGCAAAACCAAAACATGCCCATCTGACATTCCCAGGTGATAGTCCCCCACGGCTTTAGCATCCATGCTAGCTCCGTTCGCAATTCTGAGGGTCATGTCACCTGCCTTCAAAACCCTACGGTTTCTCAACGCCTGCAAAGAATTACAGATATAAGATCCTGATCCGGTATCCAATACCCAGGAAGTAGAGTTTATCGAAAGACAGTTTTCAATAACATACACACCTGAAGCTGAAGCCGCAACCTGCTTCAGTTCCTGTGTCCTGGCTTTCCAAGCCCTGCAATCCTTCTTCCAGTGTCCACTCTTGTGACAATAGAAGCATTCCTCTTTACCCACAAGCTTCCCCACAATCTTTGTTGCCTTTTCCTTTCCCTTCGTACCCACTTTACTAACACCGCCCCTTGGTTTGGCGGGGGCTTTCTTCCTCTTTTCCTTGGCTTTCGCCTTGGATCTAGAAGAAGAAGATCCTCCTACAAACAAAGCGGGTGTTTCCTTACCTTTCTGTAGGGTGCCCTCTGCGCTCCTCAGCATGTTGAGGAGTTCTGAAAGTTCAACTTCTTTTTCTTGTAAGTTGAAGTTCAGTATAAACTGGGCGTAAGTGGATGGAAGGGACTGGAGAATTAAATCCGTATAGAGTTCACTTTCCAACGTGGTCCCAAGTTCCGCGAGCTCCTCAATGTAGCCAATCATCTTAAGCACGTGGTCCGCTACCGATGATCCGACGGCCAACTTTGCCGAAAATAACTTCTTCGACACTTCGTATCTTGCGATACGAGACTGCTCTCCATACAGTTCTTTTGTATGAAGAAATATAGATTCCAAGTCCATATTCTCGTTCCTCCTCTGATGTTCGTTGTCCATAGAGGCAAGCATGAGGCACCTGGCCTTCGCGCAATCAATCTCCCAAGTCTTACGGATTTCCTTATCCGCGATGCTGGAGGTGGGACCTGGGACGGGGGGAGCTTTGGTGGTAAGAAGATACCCCAGCTTGTCGTAAGTGATTGCCATTTTGACATTCCTGAGCCAATCTTTGTAGTTTGGCCCTGTCAGTATGTTTTTATCTAGAAGTAACTTAAGTCCAGTCATTTCGATTTGGTCGCTGCAGGGGGAGAGAGAAGAAACACTTTAGCATGATGCTCTTGCAAGTTTATAGTGGTTTTTAATTTGTCTAAACAGGATGGCTCCCACTGTCTCTCGAATCCCTCCTCAAACCATAAAGGAAGAATCAGTCGGGATCAATCCCACCGCACAATACTTGCTTAACCGTTCAGCCAGGCCAGTGTCGGTACTTCGAGGGAGGTTTTCCAACGCTTTCGCGAAGTTCCTTAATTTAAGAACCTCTTTTCCCTGGGGGCGTAGCCCCTCTAACACCTTTCTAGGCACCTACTAGGTTTATAGCATTGATCGTTTAGTGAGAAATTTCCCGAGGAGTAGCATATACTCACAGTAGGATCGGGATCCAAATATCATCGCGTGACAAAACTGAAGGAATCCTACCAGAATCATCACACTCCAAATGGTATGCAAATCTAGCAAGTTTCAGTACTTATGAAACTCCCGATGTGGATTTTTGCCCCATGCTCTTATGACCTTGACTTTGGCCAAAATATCATAAGTCACATGTCAAGTTCTACCCGTCACTATCCAGGTTAATTTGGATCCACCCGTACCTACCCTTGACTTTGGCCAAAATGGCAGTACGATTGTCCCAAACCAACGCATCTATCTATGCTACACATGAACACCCAATAGCTACCAATCACTATGCCTTGACTTTGGCCAACATACATAGCTTGAATACTATTGCTTATTCATGCGAAACGACGGAGGGCTACGAATGGTTTTGGTAAAACCGTGAACGTAGTGAACTTGATATAATCGATGGAACGAGATAGCTTTTAGAAGGAGTGGCTCAAGCTCCGCATTTAAAAGTTAGTTTTGAAAAGAACCGAGTGGTTTTTCGAAAGTGTTCCAACGACTTTAACTTGGTTTATTATCTTGCATTAGTTCTTTTAATGCGTGATATTCTTGCATTAGTTCTTTTAATGCGTCCCATCATTTAATCCTACCATTGCAGAAAACAACCAAAATATGACGTACGCTTATGCCATTCGCATTCGCCACGGGGTCCCGTCATCACCCGTTAGGTTACTTAACTAACGACAGAGCGGGGGCTGGGCTAGCGCGGCTGTAAAACATAAGCAACGCCTAAATATAAAGCAATGATAGACATTACAGATCACAGATGAATACATTGGATATACTAGGAATCCGCAATCCGTTCGAGCCTGCAACGAAAAGCGGATTACACGGTCGCGGTGAATAGCAAATACCCCACCCAAGACCCCTACGGGTGCGGCAAACTACCCGCCAAGTACCCGGTAGTTTGTGCACCCCTCCATGGGTCTATCCTAGGAGCAAAAACAGTAAAAAGAATTATACAATGACGGCTACAACCCCGACCCGGTTGTGCGGCCATACAAATAATATTATTACATCAATTTACATATTACAAATGAATGAAAGAAAAACAAAAGCTCATCTCACACCCATCCCGGCTATTCACCCGCGACAGTCCAACACATTCATATACACATTCCAATATCAAACACAGATCACAGAGATGTATAACCCCGACTAATCGACTTATAGCGATTAGCCGACGTTCAATACATACAAACATCACAGATATAACCAATATAGCCGAAGTGTAGCGAAGTTCGAAAAAAATACGGATTTATAGGACCCCAAAAGTAAATTTCTTTTCTGGAAAATCTGGGTACATATAACATATTTGAAAAATCCCAAAACCCCACCAGAAGAACACTGCACAAAACACGATCGCATGAAGAGCCCAAACGGCGGCGGATCCGCGGCGAAGAGAATAGCTGAGGCCGTGGATCCGCGGCGGTTTGAAGGATTCATGGGATCGTTTTTGGTGGGTGTTCTCACAAAACCCTGAGCCGATTTTAGGAGTAAAACTTTTTACTTTTAGAGCATAAAAAATTTCAACAGAAACTTAGGGTTTTTGATTTTCCGGTTTTGCGATTTTTCCGTTTCGAACTTCCATACACTTCGCTACCAAGCTAGTTTAAGTTTAGTTAGGCTCTGATACCACTGTAAGTCCACGTTGCGACCCCCGGTTCTTACGGGGAGGCGGAAACGGTATAAAAATCAAATTTTTAGCGCATGGGGCAACATGGACTAACAAAGTCGGGATCTTTTCTAAACTAAACTAGCAAACAAGCTAAAGAGAATTAGCTACTCGGAAAGATGGTTATACCTAACTTGAACTCCTTCGTCTTCAAACTTTTGTAGAGGTTGATGGTGCTTTTCTCGTTGCCTTCTTCCGTCAAAGATGGATCCACCTGAGGGTTCAACCTTCGGGCTCTTTCTCGAACTTGGAGAGAACTAGAATCTTCGGCTTGCTAAACCTTTGATCCTAGAGTGAGTAGAGAGTGTCTAAGGGGTGTTTATCTTTCAAGGAGAGGGATTCTCAACACATGAGAAGGATTCTCCTTGAGCTAGAGGAAGAAGAAGATGAAGTGAGGAGAGAGAATGGTTATGATAGAATGAGCTTATTCTTTTCATTTCTTACAACCATATCAAAATGAAAAGAATTATCAATTAACAATAATAATAAAATGAAATAGTTGATGGAAGGTTTGGAATGACCATTATCATTACAATCTTTAAATGGTTTTGCAAGAATCAAAAAGTATCTTTCTTTTGTAATGATGATGGTCAAACCTTCAACCATGGTCAACAAGTCAACCATGGTCAACAAGTCAACAAAATCCAACCATGACACAATTTCATTTGATTAATATTATTAATTAATATATATATCATAATTCCATTAGGGTTTGGAAAAAGACGACTGTCAACTGTGCATACGCACCCGTTCCGAAACCCTAATGAAAGTCCTCTTCCTCCTCCTCAAACAACTGTGCATACACACCTGCATTCTTGTTCCGAGGAACATGAATACTGAGAGATAAAAGCAACCCCAAAACATATACCAGTATCTGGCTCAAACCAGAGCCTACTAGTAATATCCGTCCGGACTCTAAACGTGCACAAGTGCGCGGATGAGAACGAACCCTGTCGCAAAACCATGCGACCTCTACTCTGTTTTGCCCAGAGGCGAATACCCTCTGTGTGGGACTCTAAAGACTCGACACTACGCTGGCAGTGGATTTAACCACAGACCGCAAGCGGCACTAGCTGTGCGTAACGGTCCCCAGGTAGATGCCGACAAGAAGGCTGACGAGGTGAACCCCATCTGAACTCCTACTGAGTCTGAATGTGACAGTCTCCGTACAGTCCGGTCTGTTCGTCTAATACATCGCATGTCGGGCCTAGGGGGCGGTAAAACGTCAGTCCCCTAATAGCGGTACAAGTCGTGTCGGAGTGAAGCCCAAAACACCCTGAGATAACACTGGAAGCCTACCAGTATATCTCGCTTGCCCTGGCCAGGGACTACTCGTGTAATGGCTCTCCTAGACACAGCGCGATGTCAACCCCCAATACCGGGAGAGACGAATCCTGTCTAACCGTCACTGCCTCCAAGTGCTTCGGGACTGCACCCAACCACCACCTGTTTGCACGACTCCTTTGAGCCGTGGTAGGGTAGTGATCAAAGTGCAGTGGGAACACACTCGAGGCGAAGTGCCAGTGTCAAGTCAACGGACTAAGCTGTACTCATGTCACCTGGGAACTGATAACTGACGATAGGTATAATACCAACCTGTCAGTTCCCGACGAGTCCTGTCCAGTGTACTCGTAACCCAACGAGCACCCGTATACTATCTCCAGTACGACGTACTGATGGCTATGGGACAGACCATCTCCCACACTGGGATGAGAAGCGCATACGCTAGTCTACTCCGGAGTATCGATGCCCTGTCTCGATAGTCCTGCGACTAGGGACCTGTATAAGGATGTGCTTATAGATTACCCAGCCCCCACTAGTGTGACTGCCATCACAACGCTGGTAATCAAGCAAAGATCCTAAGGGCTCCACTAATGCGTATAGGTGATATACTAATATAAACACATGTACACATTGAAGTAGAAACAAACCAAGTAGCATACTACTATATTGAGCAAGATTGTTTATACAAGGTGAATATCCCAAGCTTCCATTAAGTAATATACAAACTAGTATGATACAGTAATGGCCTCTAGGGCATATACACTAACAAATACATACCCTGGAGCAAGGGCTAATTGGGAAATCAGTTTTCTTTTAACAATACACAGTGAAACTGAAACATATAAATGTTTCAAAAGGGTATCTGGGTATTCGTAGTAATGCCTCTTCCATTATCAGATTCACAACTATAACCGTATATTTCTTTGCCATCTCTCCAAATCCCTTTATATGTCTTTAGTCATTACCTTCTGTACACCCCTTTAGGCCAAATAGTTTTCTTCCTTCCCTACCGTTCGGCACCAGCCTATGGTTTGGAAGAAGACTATCCAATAAGCATAATGGGTGTACTCTCCTAATCCTAGGAGTACTCGTAACCTGAGAGAAGGTGAAGATAAAAGACAACGGAATAAAACTTTATTCCTATTTCTCCTGAACCAGAATCCATCCCCGAACTGGAAAAAGTTCCTTCGAGTTCGTATATAACCATACGATGGTGTATCCAAATAACCGTGGATCTTCGTAGTGATACGGAGTGTCCTGTAGAAATACAAAGGTGAAGTAGGATTGGTGAAGAAATACTTGGTTTGGTCGTGAATAGCAGTCGCAGTTTACTTTGCCCTCTTTCTAATCCCTTTATTTGTCTTAACTTATTACCTTCTGTACACCATCGTTAGGCTAATTGGTTTTCTTCATTCCCCACCGTTCGGCACCTGCCTATGGTTTGGAAGAAGACCATCCAATAAGCGTAATAGGTGTACTGTCCTAATCCAAGGAGCACTCGCAACCTGAGAGAAGGTAAAAGGAAAAGACAACTGAATAGTCCTATTCATTTTCTCTAGAACCGGAAACCATCCTCGAATCTGGAACAAGTTCCTTCGAGTTCGTATATAACCATACGATGGTTTTATCCAATGGAAGTGGATGTTCATAGTAATATGGGTTGTTCTGGAGAAAAGGGTAAAAGAAGGAGTGGCAATGATGTATGCAACTCTGACAATCCAAAAGCCAGTGTTTTAAGAAGGTTCGGTTAACTTGGTCACTGAGTCACAGTCAAGGGTCGGGTCATGGTCGCTGCCAAAGAGAGAGAGAAAAGAAACACTCTGCGTGCACTCTAACCTAGATCAGAATGGTTATCAATTTATCTAATCAGGAAACCTCCCACTGTAACCTCAAATTCTCCTCTAAACCAGAAAGAAGAATTAGTTGAGATCACCCGAGTAGTAAACCAACTCATCAGTGGGAATCGGGATCCAACTATCATCGCATGATAACGTGATGGAATCCACTCACGTTATCATACTTCAGAAGGTATGCGTATATCTGACAAGTTTCAGTTTCTTTAGAAACTCCCGATGCGATTTTTACCCCTAGGACCTAAGTGACCATGACGAATAATCAACAAATCAAAAGGTCCTAGTCAAGTTCAACCCGTCATTATCTTGATTGCGTTAAACCCACCCGCACGACCGTTGACGAATAATCAACAAAGTCGTACGACTGTCCTAACCAATCCACATATCCATGCGACAGAAAAGCATTACAGAGCTACCGCACACTACGCCTCGGCAAATAGCAACGACAAACGTAGTGCGAAAACTAAGCAATACTAATCTGAAATGACGGAGGGCTACGGATGGTTTTTTGGTGAAAAACCTTTAACGTAATGAACTTGATATCGTTGAAGGAACCGGATAGCTTTTTATAAAAATATAGTGACGAAAACCTTTGCTAAAGAGGTCACTCCCGGTGAAGGGATCTCGGCTCTTTCCCCATAGAATGAGGTGCAGGATATTCCAACTGAATACCACGATGCAAAGCAAAAGGCAATCGGCTATAATGAAGTTATTACCCTGATGCAAACTTCTGTCCAAGGGGCCACTCGAAGGGATCTCGGCCTTTGCCTCGTCGACTGAGGTGCTGGATATTCATAACCGAATACCACTGTGCAAAACAAAAGAGAACGTCCTTACAATAACAGCTTTTTTTTTGAAAAAATGTTCCAACAACATCAAACAGGTTTGCTTAGCTTGCATTGATCCGAATCAATACAGTCCCATCAATTAATCACAACACAAAAGAACGAAAATACGATGTACGTATATGCCATCCGCATTCGCCACTGGGTCCCGTCATCACCCGTTAGGTTACTTAACTAACGACAGAGCAGGGACTGGACTACCGCGGGTGTAAAACATATACAACATCTACTAGTATATATATCAATATATAATATTCGCTCAAGGCGTGATAAAAAGCAACATCACAGAAATGTAATCAGCATCACAGAACAATACAGATAATCTGGGATCCCCGGGTTTCATAGAGCCGCTACTGAAACCCGATGTTCCCCTGGTCGTGTGGATAGCCTGTGCAATGAAATCCTAGACCCCTACGGGCACAGCAAGTTACCCGCCAAAACCTGAAGCGGGGCAGCCCCCTTCAACAACGTGAATGGACCACCCAGCACTTCACAGAATTCGGTAACTTGAGCACCCCTCCTTGGGTCAACCTGTACCCCCTACGAGTGCGGCGAATAGCCCGCCAATTCTAGAGTGAAGCCCCCTCCTTCTTAAAGCCATGAGATGCGGGCCCGTTGCCCTCTAGAACCCGGCTATCCGTGCACCCCTCCGCGGGGAAATCCTTGTACAGAAAGTAAAATATACAACGAGTACATCGACCTCAGCCCGGTCGTGCCCCAAAAGAATAATATACAAACAGGCAGTGACGGCAGTCCACATGTCGGACACTCGCCCTGCAATATCAAATGTACAAACAATACCAAACCGTACTAATATTGCATCCAGGCTATCCACCACGACAAATCCACAACATCACAGCACAACACAGAACATCAACGTGAATGCCACGTTCGTAAATCCGTCTAAAAGAACTATAGCAATTAGACAAGATTTACCAATCAAATGACATTCACGGTCGCAGATATAATGTAAATACTGTGAACTAACATATTTAAAATTTTGGATCGACAAAATTTCCTGAAGTGGGCCCCAAGTACAATTCTCAGTACTCAAAATAATCTGGGCCAAAAATAAAATTACCAGAAACCCCATTTCCAAGTCATAAACCACTGTAGAAATTTTGGTGCAGTGTTGCTACAATACTGCAGCGGATCCGCGGCCAAAACGTGGGTAGGGCCGCGGTTCCGCCGCGCTACAGTGAAATCAGCCTACAAAATTTTTGCAGTTTTCTTAGAGAAGCCTGCCTAATTTTCTGACACACTCAAAATAATTTTTCCACGACAAAAAAAATTCGACAGAAAGTTCAGTATTGGAAATGTAGTTTTTGGAAATTTTGTCCGATCGAAATTCTAAACACGTTAGAGCAAGCTAGTAAAGGTTAATGGCGTGTCTCTGATACCATGTAAGTCTACGGTAGCCCCCTGGCCGTCTGTCCGAGGCAAAAATGCGGAAACGAAAACTTTTTCAACTAGAAACCGACGCTATCGTATGCATAAAATCTGGATCGAACCATTAACCTACAACTAGCAACTAGAGAAAGGGTTGGAAAGCTATACCAATCGATCCGTGTCCTTCGATCTTTGGCCACCATCCCAAGCTCCTCGCGGTATCTCCGGTCTCGATCTCCTCATCGGAAAGGGCACCACATCTACGAGTCTTTTAACGGGCTCCCGCTTCATCCGAAGCAACTCGGGCACGAAGTGTGCTAGCCGACGTGTCCAAGGCGTTGTAGAGAATGTTTGTGATCACTTTGTCTCCTGCATCCATTGATTTGGATGGAGATTAGAGATAAAGCCATTGATGGGGATTATGAGCTAGAGAAGAAAGAGGAGGAAGAAGAAGTTTTTCTCTTTCTTTTCTTTTTGTGATTCTTGTGATAAAATGAGAGAAAGTGTTGTTAAAAAATGCAAGCCCACACCACTATCATGGCAGCCCCTCTCTCTCCTATTATCATATCAATACTCAAATCCATCATCTAATGTGACACATGCACAAGAAAAGAGACCATGAGTCATCACTTGTGCATGTGTCACAGTTAATGATCTTAATCATGATTTTGTGCTCATAATTTCCATTAACAAACATTAATCCAAATGTTTGCAACAATAAAAAGATATGGCAACATCTAAAGTAAACTCGTGACGGATCACAAGGATACCCCTCACCTGTATATACATACCTGCATCCGCATTCCGACTGAATGCGAATGCGATGAGACTAAAGTAATCCAACAAATCTAATACTAGGATCCGGCTAAAACCAAAGCCCACTAGTATGATCCGCCCGATCATGATCCGTGCACTACTGCACGTATATGATCGGACCCTGCCATATATCATACGGCCTCTACAACGTTTCGCCCGAAACTTGAGAAACTGTCTGTGGGGGATTCTAAAGACTCATCAATATTTTAGCTATGGATTTAACCATTAGAACATCAGAGGTATTAGCCGTATGTAACGGGCTATCAGGTATTGACCAAAAGGGAGGTCGATGAGCGAACTCATCCTGACACCCTACTGAGCCAGTCAGTGACAATATTCATACAGTCCGGTCCGTTCGTCTATGAGCATCGCATGGCGGGCCTAGGGGGTTGGTAAAAGTCAGACCCCCAAAAGCGGTACAAGTCGTGTCGGAGTATAGCCCAGAACACCCTGAGATACTACTGGAATACCTACCAGTAAATCTCCTGCTTTGGCCAAGGACTTCGTGTAATGGCTCTCCTAGACACAGCGCGATCTCACCCCCAATACTGGGAGAGACGAACCCCTGCCGATCCGCTCACTACTTTCATGTGGCTCGGGATTGTACCCAACTAAAACTTGTTTGCACGACTCCTTTAAGCCATGGTAGGGTAGTAATCAAAGCACAGTGGGAACTCACATGAGACAAATGACGATCTTTGGTCGATGAACTAACCTGTACACATGTCACCAGGGAACTGCTATCTGACGTCAGGTATAATACCAACTAGCATGTTCCCGGCGAGTCCTGTCCGGTGTACTCATAACCCAATGAGCACCTGTATACATCTTAGGTGAACCAACTAACACCAATGGCTTGTGAGACCGGCCACTGCCTCTCGTCGAGATCTCGACTGTATACACTAGTCTACTAATGGAGTATCGATGCCCAGTCTCGAAACTCCTACGACTAGGGACCACTTTAAGGATGTTCTTATAGACCCTAGCTCCCACGTATATGATCGCCATCATACTGCTGGCAGTCAAGAAAGAATCCTAAGGGCTCTATCAACGTGCAATAGTGACCTGTAAGGTTACCTAAAGCTGTACACGATGATAAAGATAAACCAGATAGCATACTATCATCTTGAGTAAGACTGTCCTACCGGTATAGGTCCTCCCTCAATCATTGCAATCACGTGCCTGTGATCTAATAACTGACTCTGAGGGCACTATATCCAACAATCCTTATATAGGGCCCTAGTCGTAGGATTATCAAGACGGGGTATCGATACTCCAGTGTAGACTAGTGTATACGCTTCTCATCCCAGCGTGGGAGATGGTCTGTCCCACAGCCATTAGTACGTCGTACTGGAGATAGTATGCAGGTGCTCATTAGCTTATGAGTACACTAGACAGGACTCGTGGGGAACTGCTGGTTGGTATTATACCTATCGTTAGATAGCAGTTCCCGGGTGACATAGGTACAGCTTAGTCCATTGACTTGATATCGCTACATCACCTCGAGTGTGTTCCCACTGTTCTTAAATTACTACCCTGCCACGGCTCAAAGGAGTCATGCAAACAGGTAGTAGTTGGGTGTAGTCCCAAAGCACTTGGAGGCAGTAGTGGTTAGATAGGATTCGTCTCTCCCGGTATTGGGGGTTGATATCGCGCTGTGTTCGGAAGGCCATTACACAAATTCCCTGGAAAGGGCAAGCGAGATTTACTGGTAGATACTCCAGTATTTTCTCAGGATGTTTTGGGCTCTACTCCGGCATGACTTATTGTGCTATTAGGGGTCTGACGGTTACTGTCCCTCTAGGCCCGATATACGATACTCTTAGACAAACAGACCGGACTGTATGGAGATTGTCACAGATAGGCTCAGTAGGAGTTCGGATGAGTTTGCTCATCTGCCTTCTTACCTACAGATACCTGGGTAGCCGTTACGTGCAGCTTGTATCGCTGGCATGCTTATGGTTAAACCCACTGCCAACATACTGTCGAGTCTTTAAATTCCCATACAGAGGGTTTCCCTGCTTCAGGCGAAACAATGTAGAAGCCGTATGGTTTTACGGCAGGGTTCGATCATATACGTGTACTTGTGCACGGATCATGATTCGGACGGATAATACTAGTGGGCTTTTGTTTAAACCGGATCCTAATATTATATTGTTGGATTATTTTCGTCTCTTTGTATTCGTATTTTTTGGAATACGAATACGGGTATGTATATACGGTGAGGGGTATTCTTGTAATTGTGCAAGAGTGCTTCTAGAAGAAGACATCTCATTTTTGGATTAAATCATTTTGTTAAATGATTAATGAGGTGGAGGTATGAGGTGTTATTTGTACACTAATGAAGCATGGCTACTTGGTGACTCATGGGGTGTCTCATCTTGTGACTATTGAAGCATGCTTGATATTTTCATTTTGAATTATTGGTATGCTTCATTCATCACAAGACTTAGCCATCTTCATTTCATTATTATCTTCAACACTCTCTCTCTCCTCCAAGATCTCTTCTTCTTCCTCAAACCCTAAAAGTCTCATGTGTTGAGAAACGTAGAGTATTTTGAGACAAATCAATCCATCATCACACTCTACATCCTCTAGGCTATCTAGTTTGGTGAACTAGGTACCCTAGTTACCTCGGTATTGAGGTTGGAGCTCGAACTATAGACTCTCAGGTGGATTGTCTTTGACTTGAGGAGGTCGACGATCAAGCGCGATCCGTACACTTCGAGGAGTTTAAGACGAGGAGGAGGAGAACAAGAAGACCCGAAGGACTTGATACTAGGAGGTATAACTTTCTTCATAGTAGTTAAACCTCTAGTAGTTAGCTAGTTAAGGTTCAAATTAAGATCCTGGAGTTTAGTCGGTGTTGCGAAGCTTGAAAAATCATTTTTTGCACATTCCGCCTCCCTGCGAACCCGTGAGGTGTACGACATCGACTTACAGTGGTATCAGAGCTACTAGACAGGGATGCCGACCCATGGAGGGTTCTCACTGTGGTGACAGTAGTGGAGAAGCACAGGCTCTTACCCCCAGGGTGCCCCATGCGGTTATATGGTCCGGAGGGTTGTAGTCCGTCACGAGGGGATTACGTAAAAAGTAGCTGCTGAGAGAACTATGGGCGCCATGGCCAGTTTCCGCTGTGCTGACTGACCCACAGTGGTATCAGAGCCTACTAAATCTTAAGTAGCTAGTTAACAAGTAGTTAGAACTTCGATCGTCGAAAAAACCCGAAATCATAACTTCAAACCCATGCTTGCTGTCATTTTTAAAATCTGATCAAAAAATTATTTCAGAGGCCTTAAAAATACAAGCAGGGTATTCTAAGAACACAGAAGAAAAACTAGTTCGTAACTCGCCAAGACCACCGCGAAAGCGTGGCGAAACAGTGAGTTTCGCCGCGGTTCCGCGGCCGAGTCAAGGCCAAGTTGGACCGATTTTCTTCTGTGGCTCTATCTTGTGGAGTTTTGATTTCTACCCAGTATTGTTTGTGTGCTGGTTTGTACATGGGTTAGACACAGAAAATATGTTCGATCGAAATTCTTAAGTTACTTGGCTAATCGGGTTTTCTGTGTTTGGATATATGTGTTCGTAAACCTCCGCTAATTTCTATACGTCGATTAGTTGGGGGTTGCACATATCTGTATTGTTGTGGTATATATGTTGGGGGTTGCACATATCTGTGTGTATTTTATACGTTAAGAACTGTTCTTTGATTCAGAACGTATATGCTTTTAGATAACGTGCCTGAATCGATCAACTCTTGATATAGGAAATGTTCAAAACATTATCCAACAATACAAAATTATATCCTTCTTTACTAAATAAAAAGACTGATATGATGTTGTATATCAGGTTCGATATCTAATAACATTCGTTCAGAATCAATGTATTTCGGTAATACAGGATGATAACTGCCAACATCTTAGCTGCAATAATTGCACCGTTTCCAACTCTTGAAATTTTATCACCCGTTCTTAGTTCTCTACTTATCTGTAGCCCATGTAACAGATTACATATGTGGGATCCTGATTTGGTATGTCATACCCAGGACATAGAAGATACTGAGAAACAGTTCTTGGTAACGAATACACCCGAAGAAGATGCATCATCATACACTTTCTTCGTTTGGGCGGCATGGGAATCCTGGTAATCCGCTTTTTCCTGCTCGGTCTTATAACAATTATAAGTTAGAGCGGGACCAACGTTCCCCAGCACAGTATAACAAGCGGGTTCAGTCAATACATCCATATTATTATCTTGATTAAGGCGTGACATGGTCGCTACCAGGAGAGAGAGAGAGAAGAAAACACTCTGCGTGCGCTCTTGCAAGATCAAATTGGTCATTATTTTATCTAATCAGGATGGCTCCCACTGTTTTTATCAAATCTTCCTTCAAACCCTAAAAGGAAAGACTAGCCGGGATTAATTACACCCTACAAGTTCACCAATCTTTCAGCCAGTTCAGTTCCGGTACTTTGAGGGAGGTTCCCCGTGCTTTCGTACGGACCTAATTAAAATAAACCTCGTTTTCCCAGGGGCATAACCCCGTTGACACCTTTCTAGACACCTACTTGATCGGCTAATTGTAAAGTGCAAAACTCTCCCAGGAGTAACAATTACTCGCAGTGGGTATCGGGATCCAACTATCTCATAGAAGGTATGCAATCTCATTGCAAATTTCAACACTTGAAATTCCCGATAATTTTGCCCCTAGCACCCTATGACCTTGACGGAGGTCAACAAACCATAGGTTACTAATCAAGTTCAACCCGTCATTTCTTGATTGAATCGAACCCACCCGCACGACCCTTGACGGAGGTCAACAAGGTCGTATGACTACCCTAATCCAATCTGCATCATATGCATAAGCAGATAAATAATAGTCAGCTACCGCACATTACGCCTTGATGGAGGTCAACAAACGTAGCACGAATACTAAGTAGAACTTATCTGAAATGACGGAGGGCTACGACAGGTTTTTCTGAAAACCTATTGCGTAATGAACTTGATATCGTTGCAGAATCAAATGATTTTTTAAATGGAGTGTTTTTGAGGCTTTTGCTAGTTTCGCTAAAGAGGTCACTCCCGGTGAAGGGATCTCGGCTCTTTTCTCGTCGAATGAGGTGCAGGATATTCACAATATCACTATGCAAAACAAGGACTAGGATAAACAATCAAAAGACAAAACCGAGGGTTGTAGCATCTGCCAGTTATTGCTAAAGGGGTCACCCCGGTGAAGGGATCTCGGCCCTTTCCTTATCGAATAAGGTGCTGGATGTTCTACAAGGAACACCGCAATGCAAAGCAAGAACTGTAGCTACCTGTTTTTGAAAATTCGATTCCACAACATATTTTAGGTTTCTTTTCTTTCATTAATCAAATTAATGAAGTCCCATCATTTAAGTCGCCTAAACATCACAAATAAATACAACGTACGCTTATGCCATCCACATTCGTCTCGATGTCCCCTCGTGCACCGTTAGGTTAGGTAACTAAAGGCAGAGCGGGGCAGTGCTAGCGCGGGTGTAAAACATAAGCAACGTCTATATAATATATCATATATACTATATATAGTATCCATCTGAACATATCAAATGATCACATCACAGATATCACAGCAGAAGAAACATATGAAATATTGGATATAATAGGAGGTCCGTATTTTATTTTGAGCTTATATAAAACACGGATTCCACGGTCGCGATGAATAGCCAAAACCCACACCCCTAGACCCCTACAAAAGCGGCAAGCAACCTTACCAATTCTAGAGTTAGAAGACCCGGACTCGGCTCGTCGAGTTGGTCTCCCACTGGACTCCAGAACCCGGTTACTTGTGCTCTCCTCCTTGGGTCTATCCTAATGCGGAAAAGTAAATAATATACATCAATGGTGACATCAACCTCAACCCGGAAGTGCCCCAATAAAAGAATATTATATACATTTAATTTTACATGAATGAAAATAAAAACTCCCATCTCACATAAAACCCCTGGCTATTCAAACACGACGATCCAATATAACATATACAGCAACACATAACATCACATGTCATCAACGTAAGTAAATATGCGCATCCCAATTGTCGTTGATATATAGCAACGAAACCGGCGATATCACATATTACACTTACGGTCGCAGAAAAGAAAGTGAAAAACTACAACAGTTGGAATCCGCAACCATCTTAAACATCACATGCCTAACCAAATGAATTCCTTAGACATCACATGCCTAACAATTATAAACCCCGCCTTTTAGTCTCAATATCGAAAACACTTTTCAATAACAAGTCGGGCAATTCAACAAGATTCCCGACAACCTGATCGAATGCTCGTCGGAAACTTTAGTAGACGGCCGCACCCCCGATACCGTCGACGAACTGTACTAAGGCGGAACACCGCTGCCGCGAGCACCCGAACGGATGCTTTTGGCGATGGGGTTCTCCTACAATCACTTAGTCGGGGTTATGGGGCATGGCTATCTATTAAGTTTATCCGGCAAGTATCCGCATACTCTAAGTGATTGCGACGGTGTTTTGATCACATCAAAATCCCGTGACAACCGATCAATGAGACTAAATTGCTAGATTTACAAAATTCAAATTAGTTATCTCATAACTACATTTGTGGATTCCAAATATTGTATCCCATCATATAATATCCGGACGACGTTAAACTCTTCGATCGATTCATCAAAGTCCCACAATTTTCCGACAGCTCAACTCTTGAGCACAATTTTAGTAATACCCAGAAGATGCCGCAATACCTATGAACCAGCCATAGAAGGGTCAAACCAATGCCTCACATGTGAAACGCTAAACCACCACAAACCCTAGGGTTCAAGTGGTGGTTTTGACGGCCACATAATCGAGTTAAGGTTTACGTTCTTCTAGAGAGTCCAAAGAATCACTTGCATGTTTTTCCGAGTACGTTAAACTTGGAAAAATGGGTTTTTAACATTCGATCGAACATTTTAACATTGTCTAGACGATATGTGAAACACCCGAAACATTGTTAAAACTATGAATACGAAACACTCCGACTTGCTTATAGTGTAAAATTATATCACATGCAAAATTAGCAAAAACAAACAACACCTGAAACATCAAAACCAAGTAACTGGAACACAGGCCAAATTTCAGGGGGGTGCTCGGATTTGGCCGATATGCACCTGTGGTGGCCGGCCACTTTTGCAAGAAACCCCTGAAATTTTTACAGTGTTCATGATATATCATATACATCACTCTGTACTTGTTTGCAAATTTTTTTTGACAACTTTTAAAATCGACAGAAACTATGATTTTCTATTTCAAGTTTCGGAGTTTGTTTCGGTTTCGTAATCTAACAAAATCCGTATTTATTTCTTGCATGGCTCTGATACCACTGTTGGGTTCATATCGACGGCAGCAAGGTTTCGGGAGGCATCGTCCATGCCATTTTCAAAAATTTGTCATTTCAAGGAACTCTAAACAAGAATCGATAACCAGAAATTAATACGGAAACGAATGTAAACCATTTTACATCTAAGTGAAAAGGAAATACAACCTTTGTAGATCGGTCCTTCACATCATAAGCTCCTTGTAGTAGTCCCTTCGCTGCGATCATGTTGCTCCCGGACTCTTGGATGGCTCCATGAGAAGAATGCAACGGTCTTACTTGAAGTCTTCGAGGCTGAAGATGATCTACGTTGAGGGATTACTAACTCAAGCTACCACTTCACTAAAGTGAAGCAAACACCCTATACTAAAGTGCTAATCTAGTAGAGGATGGTGAAATAGGAAGTGGGTTCACTTTAGAATTTCTTTTCTCATATTATTTCCTCACTTGGATCAAACCCTAGCAAGCTTTTCTTTTGGAAGAAGAAGATGAAGAAAAAGATGAGAATGAAATCGATCCAAAAGTGAGTTAACCATGGTTGAGTGGGTATCATATACTAATTCATGTAGAGACATAACCATGGCTAATTATAGTGGTTAGGTTAATAAATATCCTAAGTAAAACAAAATGGGTGGACTTTGTCAAAGCACTCACAAGCTTCTACAAGCTTCATGCTTTAACAATTAACCACTAATTTTGTATTTACTTTGAATATTAAAACCCTACCATTATAATTAAAATGGTGTATGTCATATACACCCACGTAGTGTGTATCAACAACCATGACACACATTTAAACAATGCACATTGATATATATCACATATATATTACATGTACACATAAGTGAGAAAAGAATGCTTAAGTGAGCTAATATTAGTTAATATAAATTAGTATATCAAATATACAATTATACACTAAATTATCAAATCAACACATAACTTAATAATCCGGCTATATCACATATAACCGACGAACATCCACATGTATCGACTTATCGAATCAACCCTTGATTCGATAACCCGGCTATATCGCATATAACCGACCGATACAAAATCGCGAGAAAAGAATACGGTATCACATACACGGATTATTCTCGGTCCCACACATATCACATATGCGCTCCTATTTCGTTTTGCCTGAGCCAGTAAAACCTCTATGTAGGACTCTAAAAACTCGTCAATACGCCGGCAGTAGGTAATGATCATATCAAGCACCCACAAGCTGTCAGCGGTACTATCTGGACGTAACGGCTACCCGGGTATTGAGCGATCAGAAGATCAGCAAGTAAGCCCGCTCTAACTCCTGCAAAAGCCTGACAATGACACTACAGTACAGTCCGGTCTCCTCGTCTGATATATCGCATATCAAGTCTAGGGGCGGTAAAAGTCAGACCCCAATAATCGATAAGTCATGCCGATGTGAGGCTCATAACGGGTCGAGAAGCTACTGGTAACATTTACCAGTAAATCTCTAAACCAGACCTGGCCAGGGACTTCCCTGTTATGGCCAATCGAGCTCAGCGCAACATAAACCCCCAATACCGGGAGAGACGAAACCCCTCCTATCGCTCATTGCCTCCATGTGACTCGGGACTGTACCCAAAAACCACCGTTTTGCATGCCCTCTTGGACGTGGTAAGGTGGAAATCAAAGCACAGTGGGAATCACACAAGACTTTATGACGATCTCGGGTGTACAGACTAACCTGTACCAGTGTCACCAGAGAACTGCCATCTGACGTGAGGTATAATACCATCTGGGAGTTCTCGGCGAGTCCGTCCAGTGTACCCAGTCTCCACTGAGCACCCGTATATCATCTCTGATGTCAAATACCAATGGATATGGGATCATCCATCGCCCATCTATATGGGTCGAGAAGCTATACGCTAGTCTACTATGGTATATCGATGCCCCGTCTCGATACATCCATGACTAGGGACCTTAAAGGATGTACTTATGGACTACTATGACCCCACTAGTACGATCTGCATCATAGTCCTGGTAGTCAAGTACACATCCTAAGAGCTTTACCAACATGTAACAGAGAGACAATCGGTGTACATGTTAAGGTAAAAAGTAACCAGATAGCATACTATCATGTCGAGAAAGAAAGTCCTCCCTATATATGTCCAAGCATCCACTACAATATACATCTCATGTATAGTAATGGCCTCTAGGGCATACATATAACTAACAGTGAGAAGAGAGTTTTCTTTCTTTCATTTCATGTAAATTTGTAAAGTGATGTAATATTATTTTGCGGGACACATCCGGGTTAAGTTTGTTGCCACCGTTGTATTATTTCATTTACTGTTTTTGCTCCTAGGATAGAACCAAGGTAGGGTGCACAAACTGCCGGGTTCTTAAAGTACCGGGTGGCCTACTCATTTTACTGAGAGAGGTTGCTTCACTTCAGAAATTTGGCGGGTAGTTTGCCGCACCCATAGGGGTCTAGGGTGGGGTTTGGCTATTCATCATGACCGTAGAATCCGTTTTTCGTTATAGGCTTAAACGAAACGCAGAATTCTTAATATATCCAATATGTTCATCTGTGATCTGGAATGCATATTATTGCGTGAAACGAATGGATATATATATATATATAGAGAGAGAGAGAGAGAGAGAGAGTAGACGTTGTTTATATTTTGCACTCGCGCTAGTCCAGCCTACGCTCTGCCGTTAGTTAATTAACCTAACGGTGCATGATGGGGGCCCATGGCGAATGCGGATGGCATAAGCATACGTTGTATTTTCGTTTCTTTCTACAATGATAGGATTAAATGATGGGATGGCATTAATTGATTAATGCAAAGAAAACAAATCAAAGCTTAATCGTTGGAACAATTTCAAAACCACTCGGTTTTCTTCAAAAAGCAAATTTTAAAAGCGGAGCTTAAACCACTCTTTTTAAAAGCTATCATGGTTCCTTCGATTATATCAAAGTTCATTACGTTCACGGTTTCGCCAAAACCATTCGTAGCCCTCCGTCATTTCAGATAGGTATTCAGTAGTATTCAAGCTATTTATTTTGACCTTCGCCAAAGCATAGTGTGTTAGTGTATATGCCCTAGGGGCCATTATTGTATCATACTAGGTTGTATATTACTTAATGGAAGCTTGGGATATTCACAGTTGTATATAACAGTCTTGCTAAAAATGGCAGTATGCTACTTGGTTTGTGTCTACTTTAATATGTGCATATGTTTCTTGTAACGTATCACTTATACATATTAGTAGAGCCCATAGGATCTTTGCTTGATTACCAGCGTTGTGATGGCAGTCACACTAGTGGGGGCTGGGTAGTCTGTAAGCAACATCCTATACAGGTCCCTGGTCGTTAGATTATCGAGATAGGGCATCGATATTCCGGAGTAGACTAAGTGTATACGCTTCTCATCCCAGTTGGGGAGATGGTCTATCCCACAGCCATCAGTACGTCGTACTAGAGATAGTATACAGGTGCTCGTTAGGTTACGGGTACACCGGACAGGACTCGCCGAGAAACTGATTGGTTGGTATTATACCCATCGTCAGTTATCAGTTCCCAGATGACATGAGTACAGCATAGTCCGCAGACTTGACACTGCTGCTTCGCCTCAAGTGTGTCCCACTGTTCTTAGATTGTTACCCTACCACGGCTCAAAGGAGTCGTGCAAACAGGTAGCAGTTGGGTGCAGTCCCGAGCACTTGGAGGCGGTGGCGGTTAGATAGGACTCGTCTCTCCCGGTATTGGGAGTTGATATCGCACTGTGTAAGAGAGCCATTACGCAAAGTCCCTGGCCAGGGCAAGCGAGATATACTGGTAGGTTCCAGTAGCTTCTCAGGGTGTAATGGGCTTCGCTCCGACACGACTTATACAGCTATTAGGGGACTGACGCTTGCCGCCCCCTAGGCTTGATATGTGATAGTCTTAGACGAACAGACCGGACTGTACGAAGATTGTCACATCAGGCTCAGTGGGAGTTCGGATGATTTTCCTCATCGGCCTTCTTATCGACATCTACCTGGGGACCGTTACGTACAGCTAGTGCCGCTTGCGGTCTGTGGTTAAACCCACTGCCAGCGTAGTGCCGAGCCTTTAGAGTCCCACACAGAGAGTTTCCCTGCTCTAGGCGAAACGATATAGAGGTCGTATGGTTTTACGACAAGGGTTCGGATGTGTACGTGTGTTTACGCACGTACGACTTTTCGAACAGTTTTTTCTAGCCGGCTTTGGTTTAAGCCAGATTCTAGTATCGGGTTATTGGATTTATACAGTCTAAAGTTTTTCCGTGTTTTCACGGATTGGAGGGGCGTTCTCGTAATTTGTCGGGAAGGTTCTAGAAGAGTAGTGACTAAGGGGTTAAGGTGGCATGAGCATTAATTGCTTAATGACTCATTTGTGTTATTCATGCTTTGTATTAAATGATTCATTAATGAATTATTGAGTCATATGATGAATCACACTAGATGAATGAATCTAACCATGATGATAAATCATTTATATTATTTATTTGATTTATTGTTATGGTTGATATATTCATATGAGTTCAATATTCTTTTCATGATCATTCTCACCTTCTCTCTCCTCAAGCTCACTCTCTCTTCAAACCCTAACCCTAACCTCTCATGTGTTGAGATCAAGGGTTAGCTAGACTAATACATCCATAACCTCACTCTATATCCCCTAGGTAGCTTAGATTAGCACTTTAAGCAACCTAGTTATCTCAAGTTTGAGATTAAGCTTGGCGTAGGAGCTTTCGGGTGGATCGTCTTTGATTCGAGGAGGCCGTGAAGTTGCCGATGTTCCAAGGAGCATACAAGGAGTGGAGGACAGCGATGAAGACCCGAAGGACACGGTTCTTG